>JASJET010000288.1:1257500-1797500 GCA_034092305.1 Diaprepes abbreviatus | reverse complement strand
ATATTCCTTGTGGGAATATCGAAAGAAATGGCACATTGTAACTTCACTGATTCAGAAACTTTCAGCAAGGTAGATGCCACATGTGCTGATTCTGCATTCAAAACATTTAATTCAATATAAGTAATAAATTGTCTGCGTCATTTTGTTATAGCGGACCAATCCTAAATCAACTTTTATACGTTCGAGCCAAACAACTGTCAAAGCAATGGAAAAATAATAAAGAACAATACCGTAAAAGTAAATAGCATCTCATTTGCAGGGAAGCCGTGGGTATTGCGTTTTGGGACACAAACGGGAGCTTATCAGTAGATTATCTAGAAAAAAGTGGGACAACTAACGCCAATATTATGTTTTCCTTCTCGACTACTTAAAACTATGCATCAAGTAGAAAGCATAAGTTCGACAAAGAAAGTACTATTTCATCATTACAACGCTCCCAAATTTAAGGCTGATGTGACGATGATGACCAAAATTCATGAACTGAAGTCATATTACATGCATAATATTCACTCGAATTGACCCCTTCAGACTTCAAACTCTTCCCAAACCACAAAAAAATGTCTCGATAGAAAAAAGTAAAATCCTGATTCCAAGAATTGCAGCGACAAAGGCTTATTATGCAGACTTGGATAAATGCTCTTACAAAAAAAGAGTACAAAGTCTGAAATAACGGGGACACAAATGTATATCATTAAAAGGAGAATATATAGAAAATAAGTGTATATTTATATTATAATTTTTGTATTTTCCTTATTCGTAATTGAACTTTACATCCCATCCTGGGTTATGGAGAGGAAGAACGAGATAGAAAATATTTAAGTGGAATCTCGCGCATCTCTTTTGTTCGTTTAATTAATTTATTTTCAAAACAGACTTTTATCATTTACTTAATCAATAAATTATTACAATTTTTAGTCATTTTACCGTCCAAACAATACCCTCCAATATTTGATAATAATAGATTCACCTGTGTTAAAGTTATTTGTTCCGGATAAGCACCTATTGTAGAAGAAATAAACATTTTATAATAAGTAAGATTTTATCGTAGATAACAGTTAAAGTTTGGATTTGTTGAACTTTGTCACGTCATTTTAAGTTCTTCAATTACATAAAGCAAGATATATTAAACAAACGTATCTCAAAATTGCTAAGTGTGGTCGTATACGTAAATTTTAAAAATAAAACGAAACGTAATTATATCAGTAGAGTATTTTACTCTATTTTTATCGATGGCTGATAGTTTTAACTTTTCTAACTTTGAAATCCTCTAATAGTTTGAGTCAAAGTCATACTAGAAGAAAAAAAAATAGTTGAATTTTCTTGAATTCGAATAGGGAAAACTAAGAAGAGAAAACTAATCCACTTCTGTTCATGTTATTTAATAATGATCTCCCTGCATCTTGCATCATTTCTTCCACTATTTTAGATGTTCTATTACACAAAATAAATTTTCTCTACTTCCAGTTTTCTAATTACTGCAAACAAATTAGCTTAACAACTAACTATGATAAAACTAAATTGAAGAATTCTGTATGGAATTCTGTACAGAATTCTTCAGATCATTATAAAGGGTAAGATCGAGGGTCGTAGAGATGTTGGAAAGCATCAGATCTCCTGGCTGAGGAACATCTGTGAATGGACAAAAATATATAGTGTTGAATAGCTATCTAAAAAAGCAGAGAACTGTGATCATTTCGCCATTATAATTGCCAACATCATGGAGACCTGACACGACACCAGTAGAAGAATACAACACCGAATTATTGTATTTAACACAACATAATATCTTAAATCTGAACTTTAACGGAATGTCTCTGCAGTGGGTGCCGTCGGCAAAATATTTAGAAAAATCTGTTAGTGTTTACTTGGAATAAATAGTGAATATAGGTTCAATTTTTACGAAACTTAGTTTACTACTCACTAGCCCATTTCATTATAAGATGTATCAATGTAAAGGTGGCACAGTAATGAGATCAATTTGTCAAAAGCGCATTATCAGAATTATCTTTCGGTTGTAGCACCTTCAGTCTTGTAAAGCTTTCTTTAGAGAGTATCAACTGTAGTGTACCACTGGAAAATACCGTTTTAAATTTATGCAAACAAAAATAGCTTTCCCCTTTGTTTGGCATGTTCAATATTTTCTTTTGTTTCCACATTTGCTCACATTTTTAATGTTTTGGATAGATATTAAATTTGGCTGAAAAATAGACAATATTATCAGATGGAACCACATTGTCACAGGACGAGGTGATGAACCTTTCGGAATGTTCTCTTATAGTGTCCACTGCTAAGTAGAGGATCAATTCTACACTCAGGATATATATATATATATGCAATGGTATTTTTCCGATTTTCAATCCGTTCGTCAGCAAAAAAATCTTCATTGCGTTTCGCCAACATTGAATGCAGTAACCCTAAAGACAATTCCAAATGAGGACATTATCACCAATATTAAAGCCAAAGGGAACGCCAGTCTAGTCCTGAACACAGAAGAATACAAAACCTACAAGAAAGTTACAATAGTCCCAACTACATACTTAGAAAAAACGACAAAAAACATAATCAAAACCACCAAATTAGAAGATGCAATTGAAAAGAGCATCGTTCGTCGAGAAAAAGCAAGCAAATGTCCCAAACTATATGGATTACCAAAAATCTATAAAGAAGGTACATCGATAAGACCCATAGTAAGTCCAGTGGATTCACCAACTCAAAAATTGGATAAATATGCATACAAAAACTGGCACAAAGTATGCAACCGGCGACCGAAATTGCAGACTCACACCTGAAAAATTCAGATCACCTGGATAGCATACTGCAAGGGTTAAAACTGCAAAAAGATAACATTTTTGCAAGCCTGGACATCAAATCTTTATACCCAAACATACCGATTGACGAAGTTCTAGGAATTAAACAATAGTTAATTATATTCAAATATTTTATTCATTAGAAGAAAAATAAACAATGTACATATGACAATAATATTACCCATTACACTAAAAAAATTTTATAAATTATTTTACCGGAAAGTCAGAAATGCACCTACCGTGTAATAGCTTAAATTACTTAGGTATGAATGAATGGATGAATGGAATAGAGGTAGTGATACTAGGTCATCGATGCCTAGGGCTCCATTGGGCCCTTTATATCCCACCATACCTGCAGGTTATTCAAGGCCAATCGCCTTTGCGAATCCAAGCAGCCTGGTTAGTTGGACTTGTCTAACAACTTCCTGCAACAAAATTGTATCTCCGAAATATCTCTGTCTTAGTCCATTGAGTTCTGGGCACTCTCTGAGGACATGGTCAACAGTTTCATTCTCTTCCAAACACCATCGGCATGTCGGGTCGTCTTCGACACCGATTCTATGAAGATGGCCCCTGAGGTCACAATGTCTTGTCAAAAATCCCACCACAATTCGCAACTCTTTCCTTCTTAAGGAGAGAAGCTCCTTAGTACGCACTAGGCCCAGTTATATGTTCCTTAGAACACTTCATTCCAGGAGCTCCCTTCCACGATTCAATAAATTTGCTTGCCAGCAACGATTTTAATTCCCTTTTGCCAATAGCAATTGGGACAGGTAATATTGGTTGGGGTCCATACGGTTCAGTCGGGAACCCACCTTTGCCACCTTCTTCCTCATTCTCGCGTATGCCCGAGTGACCCGGGACCCATACGGGTCTGACTGTGCAGCTTTTCCTTCTCATATCATTTAGTACATCCTTGCACTCAGACACCAATCGCAACGTTACTTGATTTCAGGGCCAATATCGCAGTCTTACTGTTTGAGCATGTATTTATTATGCTCTTCCTGTATATGTCCCTCTCACAGAGATGGGAACACTGCAGAATAGCATAAATTTCCGCTGTGAAAATTGTCGCACATTGTCCGAGAGGGTAGTACTCTCTGACTCCTGTGCTCCTGCCGAATCCTCCGGCTCCAGCTCTTTCATCTTGCCGAGATCCATCGGTATACCACCAGGATCCATTTTTCGGAAGATTTTGTTCTCCCTCCCAATCCTCTCTACTTGGCAGAAATATCTCCAGGGAGAGGTTGGGTTTTAAAAGCGTCATCATTTAGTTTGCCCGCACTTTCCCAGACGCCTAAGTAACCGCTCGTTCTAATTTCACGATGTCCCGGGCAACTGAGACGATAAACAGTCTTCAGGACCTCGTTCTTTATGTATAAGTGAAGAGGAGGCAGATTCACCAGGACTTCCAGAATCCTGGTGGGAGCAGGCCTCATTGCACTCAATATTCCAACACAAGCCATTCTCTGAACTTTGTCAAGTTGAAGAATGTGTTTGCGCTTTATTGTACTACGCCACCATACAATAGCGGCGTATGTTATCATGGAGCGGATCACCATAAATTATTTAGGTATTTTGTCAATTTCTTCTTAAAAAAAATCATAGACCTTGTGCTGGGATGAACAGTTTATAAAGCTTCTTTCTCATAGAAGGCAATTATATGTTGTCGGCCATTTAACGTATTTCTATATTATATTTTACGCAGATGATAGACCAATTCCATTGAAAATCATGCAGTGAAAATAGCCAAAAAATAGAATGCTTTCTCCGTAACATATATGTTTCTAGAACCCAAAAAAGTGTATTTTGTCGTTGTGCGAAAAAGTCATTTTCAAGGAAGTTATCGAGATTTGAAAGTCAAGCTTAGAGCTTTTGCAGTGAAGAAAAACTATATATTTTTATGACATCGACCTAACTCAGTGTTCTCTTTTGATTAGGAAGCTTTAGAAAAAATTTGAAAACCAAAAAATTTTTAAAATTAACAAATTTTTTTCGCAAAGCGGCAAATTACGTGTACACTTTTTTGGGTTCTACAATAATATATTTCACAAAGAAAGCATTTTATTTTTTTGACTATTTTCACTGCATCATTTTGAGTGGAATCGATCGATAGGTAATATTTGGCTGAAATATGTCAATTTACACCTCTCAAAACCGACCGAAATATGTACACTGCAGATGCTTTTTAAACTGAAAATAATTTAAGTTTATTTTCATAACTTAGTTTTCTTAAAAGGTAGATCATGACTTAAATTGCTAAATTCTGATATAAAACGGCTTTTATCATCTTTGGAAGACCTCAGTGAATATTTCTATATCGCAGATGACAATGAAAAATATGGAGGTCAGAGAACGGAATTGCTTTACTGTTTACAAAAAGATTTCAGGCCATACGAGGCAGAAAATACCGTTTGTATAAATTTTCAATATATTTAAATTAATCCAAGGGTTCATCAAAATAAAAACCATCTCTAGTTAGAGTAAAAACTATTGCCACTGTTTTCTTATCATTATGCATTAATTCTTTTTTGAACATACACAGTTTCAAATACAGGAAAAGAGAATCATCTTACAAAAAAAGCAAGGCGTGACAACCATAAAAAATGCCAATACGCAAGGATGGGAAGCTCTTCTTCCTTCGTCTTACTTTTCCGATATTTCTTCCAATAATTATGAATTTTTTTCCTCTCAACGATTATCTGCAAAAGAAACGACAAAAGAGTATATTAATTTGAAGATTTTAAATGGTTACCTAATTTCATATATATTGAATAAATATACTTATAACATAATTGAGAATTGAATTAATTTAAATTAATAAAATATATTCAACAATGTTCGTTTAATTTTTTTCCCAAAAAAGCTTTCTAGTCAGTATTTCCCTCTTTAAGTATTTTCGTGGGTTTCAAAAATATTTATTCTTTTGAAATTTTGTGCAAATAAAATGTTTCAGGTCATAAATACATATACATTTACAAATATTACTGCTTATCTCAATGTTGAAAGTACATAATGTTTTAAAAAAATTTCTGTTGTTTTAAAATACTAAATAATCGTATAATATAAACTTTATTTAAATGTTAAATCTTTCTTTTTAAGAAACAAAATTTATTGTAAAATAAAATGGGATGTTTAAGCTACAAATTAATCTAGATTAAAAGTCTATACGTTATTACAGTAATAGAGAAAGTGTCCCGAGCCAAAATGTTCCGATCTATCATCGCTACGGTAACTTTGTTGGACGGAGGTGCTCTATCCACTTACTTGTATATGAATCAATCAAATAGAAATTTATCAAAATTATTAGTGGTCAGCCGGAAGGTTTCCAAAACAAAAATGGAGAACGATCATGTGTAAGAGGATCTATTAATCATAGTATTATAGCGGAAAAATTGTTATTAATTCTTCTTAAAGGTTCAGTCGATGTGTATATACAGAAATCATTTTTGTGGCATGATAAATTAAATACGTTGGCGTATGCTATTGCTAGTTCAGGTTCTGTTGACATAGACAAAGACTTTTGTAGTGTTTTTAATGTAATAATTAATCGACACACTTATAACAAAATTATATCATTAGTATTTTTAGTATTGTACCTTAAGTAATGAATCTGTAATAATTTATAATAATTTTTTTTTAAGTAAATACATAAATAAGTAAATACACGAAAAGAGTATAAATACAATTTTACATAAAACTGATTAAGTACCGTTAAGATAAAAATATTGTTGAAGTTATTTAGAAAAAACAATTTTTTCTAAAACATTTATTACAAAGTATTATCGCAATATTTATAAAACTTTAAAGGCACATGCTTTCCCATGAATACATAAAATCTAATAATAAATACTTACGAACACCAAAAAAAAAAATTAGGTTTCCTTTAGTTTCCACTATGTTTCCTTACAATTTTAAACAGGAGCAAATAACAAATAGTTGGAAAAAAGGAATAACTCTCTTCCAATCTACAGTAAACTAACCCAGCACAACTTTGACATTTAGCTACGTGACGGTTCAATGAAGGGACAGAACCCTTTATTCTGATTGATCCATTCAAATTTCACTTGAATCTCCAATTTTGGTGAAAGTAACGATTATTTTAATAAAAACTGCACAAGCTAGGTATGCAATTTGTATGAAAAGTTTACGTAAATGAAATATGTATTGACAAGTAGATATTGAATAAAATATTTTAAAAAACTCAAGGTTTAGGGCCATATATGAATAACGCTTTTAGTTTTATAATATAAATTTATTATCGGATACCAAAATGATCGAAATGACTCAAAACAAAAAATTAATCGAAGTTATAATAACTCTGGGACTCGATTTCAAAAAACATGAATAAGTATGAAGTTTCGGCAGAGTAAAGAGAATTAAGGAAAGAACGCGAATTAGTTTATTTTGTGCAAAATCCGAAAATATAATTAACCGTAAAATAAAAAAAGGAAGAAAGAAAATATCCTTTCAAATTTTTACAAAATCGCTAAGTAAAAATTAAAGTAATCTTCTACCAAAATTAGAACATCCAATAGTTACTTAGCTTTAAGACACAGGCGAAAATAAAAATCAGATAAGCGAAAATTCGTATCAAATAAATTTGGAGAGATCTCATTTTAATAAGTTGTTAATAACTGTAGTAAGTTATTAAGTTAATAATAGGTTGGACACAGAAGAAATCAAGAAAATGAGAGATATTGTTGTGTATTTCAGTGTATATTTCTTAATTATCGGCCAAGCGCTTTCGGTCTTACTTAGATCATCCTCAGGGCTCAGACCCTGGAAACAAGAGAATATGGTCAGTAAATAATCTTTCTAAGTACTCACCAACCACATTCACTCGTCAAAGAGCACACCCCAACCTTGCCATTTGGAGAACAGTCTCCAACGCCAGCGCAGAACTTATAGAGAACAAATGAAGTATACAGTTAAAATTTTAATTCCAAATTAAAATTTAAACGGTTAGAACAATGTAAACATTAATATTATTATAAACAATCAACTTTTACATTAACAATTTTAAAGATATAAGTAAGGTTATACCACACAGTCATAGTGTAATAAAGCCTTATTATGCTATGACACATGATGTCACATAAGTCAAAACCTTCTAGAAAAATTTTCAAAATTAACAAAATAACGGCCGTTTTTCGAAACAAAATCAAGAATTTTTTTTTCCGGTTGCGTGTTATACACTTCATTATATAATTATCATTTTTGTAAGTTTTTATAAAAAATAGGAAAGCAACAATTTCTCAAAAAAAATCAGACATAAACTAGAAGTCATTTATTGTTTTTAACATCAACTTCTTATGTTTCAAAACTCTTGTTTTTAAATTTTTGTTTTAACTTTTAAAACAAAGGGAGGGCGAAAAAAGAAACATCGTTATTTAAAAAGTACTATAATTCTCTATTGCTTTATATGATTTTAATGACTCTGAGGTAATTTTTAGAGAAGCAAGTATAATTCAATTAATATTTTTAGGTTTCTAAGTAGGTCGCCAGAGGGCGTATTTGATAAAATAAAATAGAAAAATAATAATTTCTCTAAAAAATTAAACTTAAATCCGAGTGTTATTTAACATTCTTGATATGTACTACTTATGTTTTAAAGCTTTTGTATTTAACATTTTGCTCCAACTTCTAAAAAAGGGGAAGTAAGAATACTGTTACTCAAAAAATACTGTAATTCTGGTTGGAATGAAAAAAATATGATCGTATAAAAAGTAAAACCAAAACATCAAACTAAAATAAGTGAATGACTAAGGATCGGTCAAGGTCTAACTAATAATTTAAATGGAACATAAAATTGGATTGACAATATTTTTGACACTCCTTTACCCTTCGAGGTTGAGCAGATGCTGCTTCTTATCTCAAATTTTTCACAAAACCTCTCAAATGATAAAGATTTACCAGTCGCAGAATATAAATCCGCCATTAAGTTGGCAATAAAGGACAAATCATAAGACAATAAAAATACAATAAGAGCAAAATAAAATTAAAATCAAAATACCTCGCACACGTAAATTTTTAAAAGAAAACTACAAACCATAGTAATGGATAAAGCTGATTATGTAAACAAAATAATTGAACTATTGGATGACTAAATTACATAAAAGAAAATAAATAGTGATTCAAAAAACATAAACCAAAAAATTTGAATTTGTTAAGAAAAAAATTAATGACGATAAAGCTAAAAATATTTTAGCATTACAAGGAAAAATAGCTTTTATATTAAAGATTCTTTTTGTTTTCAAAAATTCATAGATAGGATAAGTGTAACAACGAAATTATAAACTTGTCGTCCTGGACGTGGTATCATTATAAACAGATATTTCAAATTATCTTGTTAAAATTATATTATCCAAAAAATAGAAAAATGTAAAAAACTACACAACTTTATCTAATAAAAGTTTTATAAGTTTGACATTGTCCACAAACTACTTTTAATATGGCAATAAATTCACAATCGCCCAACTAGTCATGGAATACTTGGAGGAAAGCGTCATCAAAAATCTAAATTCACATTTGACCTTCTTTGAACATTTTTGTATACGATTGTTTAATGGAAATTCCTAATGACAGAATAAATAACACTGTACAATAATTTAATAATTTCTGGGACAAACTAAATTTACATCAGAATTTAGAATCTAGATATGACTCTTTTCCAACGCAATGGTATGCCAAACCAACATGGTCGAGAAGATACTTTAACCACTTTTCAAACCATTTAAAAAACCGAAGAAAAAGTGCAATCATTAGCTTGGTTGACACAGCCATTTTTTTACCCTCTCCTAACTTCAGACCCTTGACTGTGAGGAAAGTTAAAGAAGCTCTTATACAAAACAATTTTAATATTACAAATATCGAAGAAATAAAAAAAGAACATATATACAATGCAATAACCAAAGAATTAAAAACAAGCATAATTCATAACAGGAAACACAAAAGCGATATATAGCATTACCTTATATAACAGACTTTTAGAATAATTAAAACAGATTTTATAAAAGCACAATATTGTTGCATGCCACAAGAGTTACAACTAATCAAACTCAATCGTAACCAACTTAAAAAATGAAACGTTTGGTGTGCAAACTGCCTTAAAAAATATATGGCAATAAGGGTGATATATAAAAAAATCGGCTAAATGAACACAAATATACCAAAAATGACGCTACATCTTTGACAAAGCATGGAAAGAATTAAAAGGACTCGTTTAACTTCGAACTAGCCAAAATAGTTGCTAGCTACCGAAATTATGAAAAATTAATAATAAAGGCAACGATGGCTATTAAAAAGGAAATACATACGGTAAATATAATTTAAGCCCAATATATCCCAGTAATAATATTAAAAGGGTATATGTCCATTAAAAGCAAAAACAATTTTTTTCATTTTTGCTCATCATGTCTCCGAATAGAAAAAAAATTCTTAGTACCTTATTAATTAAGGTTTTAAAGAAAGCTGAAGTAAGTAAAATTTGCGAAATATTACCTTTTAATCAATTAATTTTCAGTCTATTGAAAAATATTCTTTATGTGTGTATATGTTTATATATATATATATATATATATATATATATATATATATATATATATATATATATAAGAGGGAGGTAGTAGCGACTAACTAGTTAAGAAACAATATTCCAAACTAGGGTGTTTGGGGATGCAGTCTGTTGAAATTTGTAGGCCTGGGTAAGGAGAAAACACTTTTTTTGATCCTGTCAAGCTTTCGAGTATTTATTTATCTCTTCTTCAGGACATCCCTACAATTATTAGTTAAACAGTTAGAGTATTAACCTAACTTATAATTATTAAGTAACTCACCAATGTACTTTGAATATTAAACAAGTACACGTTTGATTGAAAAATAGGGAAAAAAACAACATTAGCACTTTTGAGCTGTATTTAAAGGCATATTTTTGATGGAATTGTCCTACGGCCTACTTGACTTTTACACCATTTTATAGTGACATCTGCCATGAGTCAACCGGGAAGTGTAGTGGGTTCTGTAAGTAGTGGGGAAAAATACGGATACCGTAAACTATGGCGTAATCAAGCAAAAGATTTAGCAAAAATAGAAAAATAAGATTAAGAAATTTCTTGTTTGATATTTTTTACATAATATAAGAGAATTTAATAGAGAACCTATTCATCTGGAGATGGACTGTCCAGGAGACTCAAATACTTTTCTTTTTCCAACTTTAGAATACAACTGTAAATGGCTCTCAGACCCTCGATATCACTTTTTTTATTCATGGTGTTACTTTCTTGGTTAATGTGCACCATTTCAAAGAAGAGCCTTTTGTGATAAGCAGAAACTCTTTCCAAAATCTCAGTGCTATCGCAGTTAATATTGTGGTTTTAATGAAAAACATGGTCAGCCAGAGCACAAGAGGGCAAACTTTTATTAATATCACTACGATGGGAAATGAGTCTGCCTTTAAGGCTTCTGGACGTCTGACAGGTGGAACAGAGAACCTTATAAACTGCATGGACGTCCCATTTAGCTGTAACTGCGTTTTGGTTTTGGAATAAATTTTAGAGAGAGGAAGTAATTGTTTTCTAGCTATTTTAATATCTGTATTTTTAAAAATATTCATCAATTTGTCAGTAAGATTTTCTATATGTGGTAATGTGTGGAAAAACTGAGTTTATACTGTTACATTTGAAAGAGTGTGATTTCTTTAAGCAACTCATAGAGTTTGTCTTCTATTCCAACTTATTAGTGTTCAGTGATAACTTTTGCAAACAGATTTTTGGAATACCAATAGGCTTTAAAATCTTTCCCATTTTAGTCAACTATGTGCTAGATGATCTGGTTAAGGATTGTTTCCAATGCATGCCTTTTCACATTCCATTCATCTAGCGATATGTAGATGATTTATTGCTTGCAGTACCTGCGGGTAGATTTGACATAACTCTTGAACTTTTTAACTCTTTTAATCCTTATATTCAATTCAGGGTTGAGGAAGAAACTAACAATAGTATCCCATTTTTGGATATGCTAGTTATATGTACGAATGAAAAAATTCGAAAAACTAAATGGTATAAAAAACCATACTGTTCTAATAGATTCATCAGTTACCATTCGTACCATCCTATGAGATCGAAAATCAATCTCAACTTAGGAATGAAAAATAGAGCTGTCAAACTTACACACCCGAAATTTAGAGCAGAGGCGTTACGCCAGCTTAATGATATACTATTGGAGAATTCTTACCCTGACAACATTATCAAAAAATTTCTTTATAATACTAAATACAATATTCCGGAAAACATATTTGAAATACCTTCTCAACCGTCTCTGTTACATACTCAATCTTTAAGCCCAGTTAACACTCTTTCAAATATAACAGTACAAACTCAGTTTTTCTACACATTACCACATATAGAAAATCTTACTGATAAATTAATGGATATTTTTCAAAACGCAGATATTAAAATAGCTAGAAAACAATTACTTACTTTTCCTAAAATTTATTCTATAACTAAAACGCCGTTACAGCTAAATGAGACGTCCTGCATAGTTTATAAGGTTCCCTGTTCCAACTGTCAACTAGTTTATATAGGCCAGACTTCCAGAAGCCTCAAAGGCAGACTCACTTCCCATCGTAGAAACATTAACAGAGGTTTGCCCTCTTGTGGTCTGGTTGAACATGTTTTTCATCAAGACCATAATAATAATTGGGATGGCACTAGGATTCTGGAAAGAGTTTCTGATTATCACAAAAGACCCTTGTTTGAAATGATTCACATGAATCAGAAAAGTAACACTATGAATAAAAAAGTAACACCGAGAGTCTGAGTGCCATTTACAGTTATATTTTAAAGTTGAAAAAAGAAAAGTATTTGAGCCTCCTGGACAGTCCATCTCCAGATGAAAAGGTTTTCTATTAAATACTCTTATATTATGTAAAAAATATCAAACAAGTAATTTCTTAACTTTATGTTTCTATTTTTGCTAAATCTTTTGCTTGGCTACGCCACAGTTTACGGTATCCGTATTTTTCCCCACTACTTACACCAAAGCATCATAATTCCGATCCACAAAAGAGGATTGAGCCTCCTGGACAGTCCATCTCCAGATGAAAAGGTTTTCTATTAAATACTTTTATATTATGTAAAAAATATCAAACAAGTAATTTCTTAACTTTATGTTTCTAGTTTTGCTAAATCTTTTGCTTGGCCACGCCACAGTTTACGGTATCCGTATTTTTTCCCACTACTTACACCAAAGCATCACAATTCCGATCCACAAAAGAGGATCAAAGAAACAACCCGAAAACTACAGGGGAATCAGCCTACTGAATAGTTCAGCCAAATTGTTAACCAAAATACTGTCACAACGGATCGTAGACAAGTTAGGGGCGTGCGAAGAACAGCAGGGCTTCTGGAATAACCGCTCTACTATCGACGGTATATTTATTATCAGACAGCTTGTTGAAAAATCTATCGAATACGATAAACTGCTGTTCATTTGTTTTGTGGACTTTACACAAGCGTTCGACCGAGTCAAACTGGAACAGATAACAGAATTACTGCGAAGAAAACAAGTAGACGAAGCAATCATAAGCACAATATACGAACTGAATTCCAAAAACACCATGGTAATTAAAACAAATAACACTCTAACAGAGGAAATCCCTCTATCCATAGGAATAAGACAGGGTGATAGCCTAAGTCCAACACTTTTCAATGTAATCATGGACGAAATCATTGATGAGGTAAAAAACACAAATATTGGGTACCCAATGGGACACAACACCGTTCAGATTATATGCTTTGCAGACGATGTCGCCTTGACAGCAGATAGCGAGGATAACTTACAAAGAATGCTTTTCCATCTCAATCGAACAGCCAAGCAGTATAATATGAAGATATCTGTGGAGAAAACCAAAGCAATGGTAATAGCAAAAGAACCGGTAAGATGCAAACTAATGATTGATGACAAACATATCGAACAAGTTGGGAAGTTTAAATACATGGGAGCACATATAACAAGTAACAGGGCAGTAACGGAAGAAGTACGCACACAAACCAACAAAGCGGCCATGATATCAGGCCAACTAAGAGACATAATCTGGAACAATAAACATATGACGGTTGAGAGCAAATCAAGAATATACAAGATCTGTGTAAGACCGATGCCGACCTACGGCGCAGAAACAAGAAATGAAACAACAAAGACAAAACAAATTATGAGAACCACAGAAATGAAAACGCTGAGAATGATCACGGGAACAAGTTTAAGATATAGAATAAGAAACGCAAAAATACGCGAGAACAGCTGAGTGGGGGATGTTGTGAAGTGGGTTCGAAACCATCGTAGGCAGTGGAAAGATCACGTGGAACGAATGGATGATGACAGACTAGCAAAAACCGTGATGAGAGAGAAACCAAACACCAAACCGCCGCCTGGACGGCCCCCCAAAAGAAGGAGAGACAGCTGGATTTCGACCCCAAATGAGGATCCATGAGGCATTGTATAGATAACAGAATTTGGTTCTACCTAGAAGAAGAAGAAGACTTACACCACCCACTACACTTCCCGGTTGACACATGACAGGTGTCACTATAAAATGGTGGAATAGTCAAGTAGGATATTTGGCTGCTTTCACACTGTCTAGAATTTTTACAATTCCATCAAAAATATGCCTTTAAATACAATTCAAAAGTGCTAATGTTGGATTTTTTCCCTTGTATTTCCAACGTGTACTTGTTTAATATTCAAATCACATTGGTAAGTTACTTAATAATTATAAGTAAGGTTAATACTCTAACTATCTAATTAATAATTGTAGAGATGTTCTGAAGCTTGACACAATCAAAAAAGGGTTTTTCTCCTTACCAAGGCCTGCAAATTTAAACATACATATATATATATATATATATATATATATATATATATATATATATATATATATATATATATATATGTAAACAAATTAACTCTACACAAAGTGACTGATTTGATTAGATTATAATTTTATATAAATACAACAAAACTAAGATGACTTTCTATAGACATCGTAATCAACTTCACCACAATCGATTTGAATAAGTGTATGATAATGAATATCTCCTTGTCAATGCTGCTGATTTTTTCAGTTTTAGTTGGTAAGTTTTTGGAATTACCGAATAAAAATATGTATTTAAACTTTCAAAAATACCTAGTCTATTTGTTATTGTATAATGTAAAAATTCAATAAATTATTATTTATTTCATGTAGTTTCAAAATAACCATAAAATTAAAGGTTGCTCAGTTTTTTTGGTTCTAAAATGTTTTCACAAATATTTTTCATTTGTTAATTAAAGTGTAAATATTATCTTAAAGTTTTTAGTTTTAGCACATGCCAGAGATGGACCATCGAAATGTTATGAATGTATGGGTTCTTATACATGTAATAGCCCTATTGACGTCAGCAAGGTTTCAATTTCAGATTGTGATTATGGAAGTTTTAAATTTCCCTATTCCAAATTTGAAAATTTGAATATCTCAGCAGAAGCAGAAAGTGCCTGTTATACTATCACCACCGATGAAGGTAAAGATACCCTTTATATTTAAGAGCTAGATTTTCTATAAACAACAATCGCCCTTTGATAATAATTAGTTGTTACGTGTCTTACGTTATTTATACTAGAGTAGTGTCACATGATTTTTAATGGTAATGCTTTTGTTTATCGAGTGACTCGTCATAAAACGGTCGTCGGTATTTTTGTCAGTGTAATCCTTTCTAGATTACATTCATTGAAATCGACCAGATTTCCCCAGGGGGGGGGGGGGGGGGAATTCATCACCACTTTCAGACCCCATCAATATTTCATGTATTTTTTCCCGGAGAATCTGTCAGTTTTTTTGTTATTAACAATTTAATTGTTTAAATGTCTATATCCAATTACCTAGGCTACTTATGGATACTCTACGCACCAAAATTGATTGTACTCTTTATTAGAATTTCCAGTTTTTAGAAAATATTAATTAAAAAAAAGTTATTTAAAAATGAGTGTGAAAACATTGCAAAATAGAATTCCCCCTAGCCAAATCGACCATAACTCTGCTTCTGGAAGTCCAATAGTAACCTATAAACGCTTAAATTGAAGGAAAATGTGGTAACTATCGAATGAACTTTACCTAATATTTTTCTGATTATTAATAATAAAGTTACAATGGTTTAGATTTGTAATTTGCAGCTAAAATTCATAAAGACAATTGTTTATAAGTTTCTTTAGTAATAGCTTTACGAAATAATAAAAATGACTAGCCAACATGATTCTACGTTTAAAATTGAAGATTTTAGCTTCTATAGAGCTATTTATCATACTTGGTTGCCGAGTAATAGCTGTTTTAAGATGCACTGATAGGCCAGCGGAATTAGTATCTGAAAAAATGTATTGTTAATAGACTTCCGACTACGTAGAAATCTTTAGAATGATAATAGTAATTATGTAGTATTTTATGTCTCATTTTCTTTTTTTGGGGAAAATTTTTTATTTAACAATTAAGATGTGAAGAAACCGTTTTTTCGAGTTCTAGAAAAACCTATTGTTTTTCAAAAAAAAAAAAATGTCAAACAAAAGTTATGTACTTTGAATGTACCTACAAAATGAGCTAAATCCAAATCGGATAATTTATTTGTTAATTATTTCAAAAAAACCTGCTAAAATGGCTGTTTTTTCTATTGTTAATAAAAAATAGAAAAATATGTTGCATTAACTTTATACTACCCTGAAAAAAGCCTATTGTTATATAGAACAAGTATGTAAAATGTCAAGTCAAAATATTCAATAATTTTTTGCACAGTGAATTTGTTTATAAAATTTTATGTTTTTTTAATTAGTTATTCTCACCAATCTAGAGATCGTATAGTAATCTGCGGATGCGCAAATGAAAGCTCCAGATTAACTCTTCGACAAATATTGATATTGAAATGTATCGGCATGGACGTGATAGGTGAAATTTTGACTCATATTTTGAGAAAACAAATTCCGTACGACTACTAAAAGCTGAGATAGAATTTTTTTTTTCAAAAATCGCTGCAGCGTTATTTATTATTAAGGAATTATTTAAGTAGAAACTCATAGGGAGATGGTTAAACTATTGTAAAAAGTGGTTTTCAACTCAATTGCTTCAAATTTGTTGCTGTTGCAATAGTCTAAAGTTGCACCTATTCCAAGAGTCTGAAAATGAGCAGCGCCCCCTTTCTTTCAGCTTGCGGCGCGCGGAAAAAAGTGACTCGGACGCTTCAAATTCGTTTTGCCCGAAAAATTTGGATTATCTCGGTGAATATTGGTCGCAGGATTTTTATTTTTTTTTAATATGTGGTTTCTCGACGAGATATGAACAATGAATGATATGTTTTTATAATCAAATAATTGTTAAACACAGAAATAAATAAATTGTTGCACGTAATTTTCAAATTGCGAAAAAAATATTACAGTAGTCAAAAATATACTACTAATTAGAAATATTAAAAATCAGAGTAATTTTTAATACTATTGATATTTATGGAGTTATAGCATGAAACAAATTGCGACGATCATTTGTCGCCAAAATATTGATCGTACATGAAAAACACATGTTGACATTTTTGTTTATTTTATTGGAAGAAGATTTTTCACATACAAAACTTTTTGCTAACATACATATTTTTCGCTTAAATTTATACAAAATATTTATTCCGTTCACCGTTTCTAAGACATCGATGGACACTCATGTTTGAAATCCTTATCGGTTTCATTATTATCATTACAATTATCATCATCATCATTATCACTCTCACCGTCATCATCATTATTAGTCTCATCATTATCATCACTCTAATCTTTGACATAATTATCATAATCATCAACATCATCATTATTATCATAATCATAATTATTTTCTCCCCTATTACTTTCATCGTCTTTGAAAGTAATATTACAATAATTCTCGATTCGATAATCGCTTATAATATAATCGTCCAATGTAGTTTGCTCTGCTTCTAGAAAAATAATAATGCTATCGCCAAATATTGATCTTTGTTTCATGCTATATCTCGATAAATCTCGATAAATATTAATTGTACATTAATATACTGTTGACTACTGTAACAATTTTTTCGCAATTTGAAAAGCACGTAAGTACGGTAAAATTATAATTATGCATAAAATGTATAAAAGTGAAACAATTTGTTTATTGGTATGTTTAACAATAATTTGATTACAAAAACATATCATCCATTGTTCGATTTTGAAGCGTCCGACTCACGTGTTTTTTCGAACGCCGCAAGCTAAAAGGACGGTCCCTTCCACTGCTCACTTTCTGACTCTTGGAGTAAGTGTAACTTTAAACTATTGCTGCATCAAAAATTTTGAAATAATTGAGTTAAAAACTGCTGCATACAATAGCTTAACTATCTCCCTGCTTAAATAATCCCTTAATGTTAATTAACAATTCCGCAGCGATTTTTTGAAAAAAGAATAATCTTAGCTTCCAGTGGTGGAACACAATATTTTTTTCAAATTTTGCATTAAAATCTCAGCTATAGAAACACTGCGCAAGCAATCCCCAGCTATTATAAGTTATTTGTGTGACTTTTGGATGAGGAAGCTCCTCACAACTGTTTTTTAATGAATTTAGATGCATAACTTAGACAGTTTGTTTTACAAAAAGTAAAATCAATAACGTATTTACGCATCATTTTTAGATGGAGACGTTGTAACAATAAGAACTTGTTTAGCGAAATCTATTTATATATGGGAAATTGAATTACCCATTTGTGACATAATTAAAACACAAAGCTTTCCTGGAGTGAATGTTACTTGCAACATGTGTGATACAGATCTTTGCAATGTGTAAGTAACCAGACAGATGTTGTTTATTAAATACTAATAGAGGATAAGTAATATTGTTAAATATGTGAGCTCCATGATAATTAGGTGTCTAATTATAATAATATATTTGTAAAATATAGGATAAATGAAATTTACACAATACGTTTATCCCCTTAACAGAATTATTCTTTTGAATATTTATTATACTTAAAGGAAATTATTAATGTAAATTTGGTTATTAATCAATAAATTAATTATTGTAAAGTGGTCATTTTATGTATTTTCTCTCTCTCTCTCTCTCTCTCTCTCTCTATATATATATATATATATATATATATATATATATATATATATATATATATATATATATATATATAACGGTTATAAAAAAGAACATACAGACAAGGTTCTAAAAAACAAACACTTGGCCCCAAAATATATATATATATATATATATATATATATATATATATATATATATATATATATATATATATATATATATATATATATATATATAAGGAAAAAGAGCTTTGGAGGTATTCTCTTGGTTTTCGCGATTTTTTGGGGCCAAGTGTTTGTTTTTTAGAACCTTGTCTGTATGTTCTTTTTTATAACCGTTCTTTGTTAGGGCGTCTTGCAGTATGTTCATCTCTTTGTGATAATTTTCTGGATCTGTAAGGGACTGCGATCGAAACGCAAGCGATTTCACTACTGTAAGAGGCACCACAGACAAGATCGCAAGAGTTCTCAGGAGACACAATATTGAAACCATTTTCACCACAGATCGTAAAGTAAAAGTAAAAGATTTCTTGCCAACACCTAAAGAAAGAATCCCTCTAGAAAACCAGGGAGTGTACTAAATTCCATGCGGAGAATGCAGCTCATCTTACGTAGGCCAAACTAACCGTAAAATAAGCGCCAGAAGAGACAAACATATGAACGCTGTCAAGCAAAAAACAACTTCTTCTGCTCTGGCCCAACACTGGTTAAACACAGAACATAAAATAAATTTCTCGGGAACAAAAATGCTATCGAGATGTGAAAACCTGTCCACAAGAGTTATAAGGGAAGCCATTGAAATTGCAAAGAGACCCAACAACTTAAATAGCAGAGATGATAGCCAACGTGTGCCTAATACTTGGAAAAATCTGCTTACAAAACATCAACCAGTACCACTTAGTAACGAAACAGCTTACAACTCGACAACGCAATCCCAAACACTGGCAACAAGGCCGATGACGCGCAGTAGGTCTCGCAACCTGATGGGCCGGAACCATTTGGAAAACGAACGCGTCCGACGCACACACGGGACCGACAGCACCAGAGTCGCAGGCGTCAGCTCGCTCGTAGACGCCATACAGTAAGCTTTGAAAATGGTGAATGAGATTTCACCGAAACGTCAGCTGCCTTACAGTCCTGAGAGAGACTCAGCACATACACGGGATGCCCGAAAACCTTCGATTACACATCACACCCGTGAGAATATCTAACATAACATATATATATATATATATATATATATATATATATATATATATATATATATATATATATATATATATTACTTATAGTACCTAAACCTTAAGGGTTTCTCAATAATTTGAATTTTGACAAAAACTAACCTAATTTTTATGTTTCAAATACTTAAGAAGTATTTCAGCTCTGTATTCCAAATGTACAGTGAAATGTAAAAATAAATCGTATTTTATATTCCAATTAAAATAAAGTTCCTATATTAAGCAGGGTATTCAAATATTAAATCTAATCAAATAAGAATATTAAGTGGCTATAACTTGATTTATTTAAATAGAATGTTATACATTTTACCTTACCAGAAAATGTACCTTTTAAATACGCTACATAATCGTTTTCTGCACCATTTTATGTTTTTTGAATAGATGTTCTAATATATATATAGTTAACTATGGAATTTGGAAATGACAGGTAACTTACAACTATAAGAATAACAATCAAGAATATCTTTACAAATGTTCAGAAAATCGGAACGCGATTTATAGTCGTCCAACAGGCTATAACAGCAATAATGGTCACAACATATTGACGATAGCACAAAAAAGAAACAAAATATTTATAGTGGAATTAAGTCCAGAGATCTCGAGGGCCAATTTTGAAATCCTTCTCTCCCAATCCACCTGCTTCAGTTGACATTTAAAAATTACCGAACCTCAAAAAACACAAAATAGTGCAGAAAACGATTATTTGGCTTATTCTGTGAAAACGCGAAGACTTAGTGATGGACCACCCTGATACCATTCGATAGATATTTAAAAGGTAAATTTTCTGGTAAGTTAAAAAGTATAGTATTCCATTTAAATTAATCAAGTTATAACCACTTAAAGTTCTTATTGGATTAGTTTTAATTTTTAGACATCTTATATAATATAGCAAGTTTATTATAATTCAGATATAAAGTATGATTTATTGTTATACTTCACCGTAAATTTGTAATACTTAACTGGAATATTTCTTAAGTGTTTGAAACATGAAAATTAAGTTAGATTTTGTCAAAATTCAAATTATTTAAAAACCCTTATTAAAATAAGCATATATATATATATATATATATATATATATATATATATATATATATATATATATATATACATATATATATATATATATACATATATATATATATATATATATATATATATATATATATATATATCTGTGAGAGGGACATAGACAGGAATGGAGTAATAAATAAATGCTCAGACAGTAAGACTGCGATATTGGCACTGAAGTCCAGTGATAAAGAAAGGCTGCACTGTCAGACTCGTATGGGTCCCGGGTCACTCGGGCATACGCGAGAATGAGGAAGCAGACCATCTGGCAATGTTGAGTTCAGCGACTGAACTGTATGGACCCCAACCAATATTACCTGTCTCAATTGCTATTGGCAAAACGGAATTAAAATCGTTGCTGGAAAACAAAGTTATTGAATCGTGGAAAGGAGCTCCTGGAACGAGGTGTGCTAAGGAACATATAACTGGGCCTAGTGCAGGGCGTACTAAGGAGCTTCTCTCCTTGAGAAGGAAAGAGCTGTGAATTGTGGTCGGATTGTTGACAGGACATTGTCACCTCAGGGGCCATCTTCATAGAATCGGTGTCGAAGACGACCCGACATGCAAAGGGTCTTTGGAGGAGAATGAAACTGTTGACCATGTCCTTATAGAGTACCCAGCACTCAACTGACTGAGACAGAGATATTTTGGAGATAAAATTTTGTTACCGGAAGCAGTTAGACAAATTCAACTAGCGAAACTACTTGGATTCGCAAAGACAATCGGCCTCGAATAACCTACAAATATGGTGGGATGTAATGATCCCAATGGAGGCCTAGGCATCGATGATCTAGTATCACCACCCCTTTTTCATTCATTTATTCATTCATTGTAACGGATTTTAGGTTGTTGGGTTTTAGGTTTATTTTTTACTACTTCATAATTTATTTAATTAATTTTACCTTTGTTAATTTCCTCATGAGACGTTTAAGAAAGAAGGTCTGAAACTTTTTAAAAAATTAGGTTTCCTTATTTTTGACATGGAATGCATCTATATATATATGTATATATATATATATATATATATATATATATATATATATATATATATATATATATATATAATAATATATATATATATATATATATATATATATATATATACTAGTAATTTTTCCCTTTAAAACCTACTTGGATTTATATCTTTTTTCGTCTCTAAAATATCGTTAATTGAAATTTCTGAGTTGATCATAAAAACCAGTCAACGGCCAACCATACACTTTTAGACAAAATGATCTCCTTTTAAGGAAGTTGATATTTTCTGACCCATAGGCTACTCTAGCTATTTTAATATATGCTCTATCAATAGATGGTATCAGTTTTTTCGTACAACCCATGGAAAATTTAATATGTCGGCTTAAATTTAAATTTCTGATCAGACTTTCAAAACCCAGGCAGAAATTGTAAGTTCGTAGCGAGAGTATTTCCTCATTTAAGTAGGTTCCAAAAATATTTAGTTCTATAAGATTTTATGCGAACAAAGTTTTTCAGGTAATAATCACATACATTTACAAATATGCATGCATATCCAAGGCAGTGCCGAAAGTATTTTCAAAAAATATCTATTGTTCCACTTAATAATCGTATACTACACTCTTTATTTAAAATTCCTATCCATCTTTTTAAGAAACAAAATTTACTGTAAAATAAAATGAGATATTTAAGCCACAAATCAATCTAGATCAAAACTCTGGACGTTATTACGGTAATAGAGAAAGTATCCCGAGCCAAAATGTCCCAATCCATCATCGCTACGGTAACTTTGTTGGACGGAGGCGCTCTATCCACTTACTTTTATATCAATCAATCAAATAGAAATTTATCAAAATTATTAGTGGTCAGCCGAACGGTTTCCAAAACAAAAGTGGAGAACGATCATGTGTAAGAAGATTTATTAATCATAGTATTATAGCGGAAAAATTGTTATTAATTCTTCTTAAAGCGTTAGTCGACGTGTATATACAGAAATCATTTTTTTGTAACATGAGAAATTAAATACACTAGCGTTTGACATTGTGAGTCCAGGTTATGTTTACGCAGACAAAAACTTTTATAATAATTTTTTATTGTAATGGTTTACAAGCTACATACTACATCTACATGCCCAAAGAAACATATATGTAATAATTTATGATAAAATTTTTCTAAAGGTATACAGTTAAGATAGCCTTAAATATACACAAGAAAAGGATATAAACATAATTTTACATAAACAATTTTGTATTAAAATATAAATAATAAAGTAATATCGTTATATTTAAATGCAAATGCTTTCCTGGATATAAATAAAATATAATAATAAAAGCATCAAAAGGTAATTTAGGTACTCCATTAGTTTCTACCATGTTTTCTCACAATTTTTATCAAAAACAAAAAATAAATTGTTGGAAAATAAAATTTTTATAAAAAACTTGAACCGACTTCTAAAAGTGCGCTAAAAAGTGAAAAATAACTATAAATTTCTATATGAAATTGAAATTTTTTGAAGTCAGCGCCTGACAAAATGTGATTTGCATAAACAGATTAAAAATAGTTTATTTGTAATTTCGTTTAGAAATAATTGGGCGCCAACTTCAAAAATTTATAGTTATTTTTCACTTTTTAGCGCACTTTTAGAAGTCGGTTCAATTTTTTTTATAAAAATTTTATTATTCAATTTTTAGTTTTGAATTCATTATGATATCCATAAGTACATTAAGTACTAATCGAGATTAGTGGAACTCGCAATGACTCCAAGGTAGCAAAAAAGTACCCGCTTTATCCAAAGTTATAAATCACACTAAAATGAACCATTAAAAATTTTTTGATTCCTAGGGTTCTCCAAATATCAGTGAAAATGTGTCAAGCAAATATTGAGTCTGTCATAGTAAATCCACTATCTAAAATTTCAAATCAATTTTTTTAGATTGGTAATATTTGCCCCAAAACTTTTCAATATCGATATTTAAAGTACTTGAGACATAAATTTCTTAGCCTAATTAATTTTATACTGCATATTGAGTTTGTATACGCCACAAGAATCCCGCAATATCAATTTTAGACAAAATAGGTAAATGTAAAATTTTCAGTTCCTCATATGGTATCTTATCAACCTAATAGTTGTAAAAAATTAACTTCATATTCGTAATACACGACTCCCTAATAGCAAATCTGAAAAAATGCGAATAAGGTGAAATTTTCAACCCACCATATTGAATCCGCCACATTGCATTTCAAAAAAATAATTTTAACGTCTTAATCAAATCTAAATCTAAACTCTTCAAAGCCCTCTAATACCAATTTTGGATGAAATCCGGAAATTTAAAATTTCCAGACCGTCATATTACATCTGACATATTAGATTTTCTTAAAATAATTTTATATTCGCTATTTACATCCTCAAAAACAACTCAGTCCCACCTTTGAATAAACTCGAAAAATTAAAAATTTTTAGTCCGTTATATTGGATTCGCCATACTGAATCCTGAAAAAATACTTTTCAATTCATAGTGTACACCCTCAAGAACCCAATATATCAGTTTTGGAGAAAATCGAAAAATGTGAAATTTTAGGACGCCATATTGAATCCGCCAGATTGAGTTTTTCAAAAATATTTTAAATTCGTAATTAACACTAACAAAAATACCCCAATACTGATTTTAGACAAAATTGAGAGATGAGTAGAATCTTTAATCCGCCATCTTAAATCCACCATATTAATTTTTTTCTAAAAAACAATTTCAGATTCTTAATGTGCGATCCAAAAGACTCCCTCCTACCGACTTTGAAAACAATCGGACAAAATTAATTTTTTATCCGCCATATTGGACACGCAATATTGAACTTTTTAAAAATAATTTTAGATTCGTTATGTGCGACCCCGAAAACTTCCCTACATCAATTTTGAAAGAATTCAGACAAAATTAAATTTATTTGTCCACCATATTGGATTCATCATATTGAATTTTTTAAAAATAATTTCAAATTCGTTGTGTACGACCCGAAAATTCCCACATACCAATTTTGGAGAAACTCGGACAAAATTTTTTTTTTGCCGCCATATTGTCAGCGCTATCTTGGATTTCACTCGACCAATTTCATCCAAAATAATATGGGACACCACCGCAACTTTCTGAACCTAACGTAAAGAATTTCATTCAAATCGGTGTCGCCGTTCCAGAGTAATCGGTGTACATACATTAAAAAAATACATAGTCGACGAATCCAGAACCTCCATCTTTTAGATAAAATAGGTTTATTCCAATCTACGACAGACTAACCTGGCACAACTTTAACAATCAGCTAATTCAGTTCATGGTCATAACAAAGTTACTGCAGAAAGATAACTTAGAAGTTTAAACCATAATACACATTATCCTACAATTCGCATAATGTGTTGAAATCATGAATTTTAACTATTGTGTGACGCTAATGAAGTCTATCTAAATATAAAAATTAATTGCCAAATATAAATGCCCCACTCAATCCCAGCAACACCCTGTAAGGTAAGACTTACATAATTTTTGACCTAATGCTGACAGGAGTCTACCTATACCCTAGCTTCTCTCTATTTTTAAATAGCTTTAACATTACATTGAACTAACCCTATTGTGTGTGCAAGGTTTAAAAATGTCTAAATCAAGCGAAAGGCGCCACCAAATTTTACATTAAAATTTGCCTTAATTATTATAAGACAAGCAGAGGTAATAGAAAAAATTTTGGAATAGAACAAATATTTAATAAATCAGATCCGGGTAAGTCAAATAATTAAAATTATAGGAAATTGTTTCCATAATTAACACAGTTGTCAACGCCTTGAAAGATAGAATCGAACAAAATTTCCTTTGATTCAGTTTGTTCATCAACTTGAATGCTTTGAAAGCTAAGAACATATTCTATCAAGAAGCGTTATGCTATCTACTGAAGTTGTTAGATATAAAAAAAATATAGAAGAAAAGAAGAGGGTGTCAAATTTGTAATAATAAACGAAAATAGAATATATTTTGTTGTAAATGAATATCTTTTGTTAGATAACTAAAGACTTATTGATGTCTGATACTCTACTTTATTTTTTTATTTAATCAGGTGGCTCTGTAATGATCTCTACCTTTTAGAGCTCATCCGGCTAGCTCCCAAAGGGGCGGAGAGTGATCGAGGTAAAATGCGCCACCTGTTTTGGTGCTCTAAAGGTTAAGGCAAAGACCGATCTAAAAACAAAACAGGAAATCTAATTTAACGCCAAGAACACACCCAAAAAAATTTCAAAAACAAATATCTATATTTACGTTTCACGGTGTAAATTCAACTAAATGTGGCCCAGCGCTTCTCTGGTCAAAGGAGTAAGCCTGTGACAGCCAGCTGTTTAACCAGGTGGTTTTTAACAATTTAAAGTTTCAATTATTAATCTTACAAAACAAGTAATTATATTCTAATCAGTTGTTTTTGGTCATGATAGTAACTATGAAAAAGTGATTTATGGTTAATAATAAATATATCTATAAAGTGATACTTATTGAGTGCACTCTACCCGTGTAAATAGGCTTGTTTCCTGGAGTTTACAAATGTGCCCCTTACATACGTGGAGATATCAAGTACATATAGTTGCACGATTCAATAAGTTGTACCATATGACGAAACACAATAGTTTTTAAACAGGTAGGTATGCTGATTATTTAATAATTATATATACAAAGGAAAAAAAACGCTATGATGTCCTTAAACTTATAGGTTGTACCGAAGGAAAAAATTTAAGCAGGTTAAAAGTCTATAATTCCTTGAAACGACACAGACATATAAAATCTGATTAACGGCGGCTTCCTGATATCCTGATGTTGGTTGGCTCTGGATCACTCTGTGGTGGTATGTGTAGCATGCAAGGCAGGTGCCGTAGAGATATCAGCAAGAAGGCATGAGTGGTCTGGTATGTACAGCAGCCAAGGCATGTGCCGTAGAGAAATCAGTAAGAAGGAAACAAAAGGAAAAACGAAAGAGAAAAGAAAAAAAGGAAAGGCCTAAAACAAAAGATAGACTTAGAAAGAAACTAACTTTTTTTAGGTTACGTTTAATGTTATTCCCTTTTTTTTAAACATACCCACAATTATTGATACTTAAGAATTAAAACAAAAATTAAAACAAAGACTTATCAGTGATGTTAGGTGGCCTCTTTGTGGTGGAAAAGAAAAAATAGAAAAATTTGATATCGGGTTTATGTTCTGAACTGACCGAACCAAATCAGCACACAGCTTTTAAAAGTACACAAAGTAAACTTTTACTATAAATTTGGTCAAGGACCTGAATCTTTCACATCTAGCAATAATGCCAAGTGACCTTTTCAGGTGCAACTCTGCATGGAAAATGTCCTTATCACTCTATCATTTTTTTCTTCTCCCCAAAAAAACGTCCAAGGCGGGAAAAGATACAGGAATCTGTTTATCGACGTTAATGACAACTGACAAGCCTTCAACACAATGAAAAATAAAAATAGGAAATTTTTTAATTATTACCAGAAATTTTAATAGCAATTAACTAAGAAAATTGTGGTATGTTCAAAAATTTATACCAATAAAAAGGCTTTGTTGAAGTAAAATTGTTTTGCAAGAAAAGTCGAGTAGATTCTAACCTTAAAGTTTATTTTCGTTTGACACTTATGTTTTTGGTTTGTAACTTAATAGAATCTAATAGTTATACGATAACTGATACAATAAGGAAATTAAAGTGCCTAGAAGACACAGAAGATCAAACAGGATCCAGAGAGCTTCCACTCAGAAATTTGTCGATCTTGCAGCTAAATGATTATCTGCTCACTCGAAATCTCTCGATGAAGGTAAGAATAACCGCAAAGTACAATTTAAATTAAGAATTTCTAACTAAATATTCCATACCGAGCCACTATATACAAGACTAATGCCTTTCTATATTTTAGGTACAAAGGAGAGAAGCCTTACGAACTAAACATAACAACGACAAGGACTATCAAACAATGACCATCAATTATAATTCCATAATTGTAAACCCAATTCTAATAAATAAGATATACTGCCAACATTTTCTTTCATTCGTAAACATGTTCCAAAAAAAAATCACATAAATGATGGAAGAGGTAAGCGTAAAAGTTACTATTTTATATAGAAAATTAGACAGGAAAAATAAAAACATAACAAAGTGGACTCTCGTTGGATGATTTTTCTTCTGGGCTTGATTCAAAAGTCAAGTACGATCAAGTTGTTGAAAAGATACAGTTTTTGAACTCAAAAAATGTTCATGTTGATGAGAGTAATTCATCATTTTGAATGGCTTTTTGAAATCAAAAAATGAAAATACAGAAATGTCAGATAAGTTTTTGCACAATCATGTCAATGATCAGCTGTGTCATTTTTTTAACGCTAATGTTGATTGTAACTGTTAAACAGTAGTGATATTTCCGAATAATATAAGGTATCACTGGTATTCAGATGATAAAAATCATTGAGTTAAAAAACATGGTTCTTATTCGTACCGTCTAACTTGACCTAAACAATTATTTTTATAAAAAAATTTATCTTGCGATGGAGTTGGGTGAAGTTTTGATAACCAATTCCATTATTGTAGGGGGAGGGGCGCACATGAACCTGCACTGATTTCGAACAAAACCATTATGGCAACCCTACTTAAGATTAACTATTTAATAACATTATAATGATTCACTCCAAACAGAAAGTTTGAATTTCCACCATTTAGTAAATAGCGACATCATACCTTAACAAAGTTTTAGCTGACCTGTCAAACAAAATGTGTCATAATTTTAAATTGGACTCAACAGTGGCATATTGTAAGTGATTTTTAAGCAATTCCTATTAAATTGAATATTATTATATTTTTAGCATCTTGTATTTGAACTCCCTAAAATTCCCTCATCTTCGCACAAATGAGCACACACCATATTTTTTAATAGTTTAAAATATCGTATATAAGATTAAAAAACCTCTACGACAATTCCACAGACACGACTTTAAATTATGATATTCTCCGCTCAGATTTGCATTCAGCAAATGACTTTCTCTCCACACGCTTCTAACAAAATCAAACGTTTTCCCAGAAATGGCCAAATTTCCGCTTCGATGTTTTCCCATGATGCGCTCGTTTTTTCTTCGGAGTAGACAATTTATCCTGTTTTTAAATGACTCTAGGGGAAGGAAGAGTCAATGAAGCATAAAGGGGATGTAATTTGCTTACAAAATAAATAAAAAGATAAATAAAAAGAAACAGTTTATTACTTGTAAGAATAAACGCAGGAAGAAAGGATATGCATATACAGCGAGTTTTAGATACCAACTACTACAGCTTTATTACACTTGTTGATCCTTCATTTGGGAAGAACTTTAGTCATATACATATAAATAATGTAAAAGCAATGGTCACTGTGATGCAAATTTATTTGTGTTTGACCCTGTATAAGGTAACTCCATAAAATAACTATATTTAAAAGCGTAGTTTGGTTTAAAAGTAATACATATTAATATTTAGAAAATAGTTTAATTAAAAAGACTCAAATTTTCTTATAAAAAAATCATAATATAAAAATTAAACACATTTAAAATTCTACCTTTTTAATTGATAACAAACAATGCTGATTAATTTTTAAAAACTGTACAGGGTGAGTCAACGATTGGATGAAATAGGTTTGTGCCTTTTCGGTGAAATTAACAAAGAAACTATATTTATTGTTTGATACAGTTTATTTTTACGCAGATTTTAAAAATATTTAGGACTCTACAGGGTGAGCCAAAAAACTAGGACAGCATAAAGTTGTATTTTTTTAAATAGAACACCCTATATACGAATCGTGTTTTCGATTTAGCTTATAATTTTAAATCTTTTTTATTAAGGGTTTACTATAACAAAACTTTATAGTTTCTGAGATAATTAAGTTTAAAAAAAAGTCACATTTTCAAGCATCAATTCAATCCTAAATAACGTTTTCAATTTTGTGACAAATATATTCAAATTTGGAATTTAGCAAGGCCAAGGACAAGTTAATATAATTTTTACCTAATATTTGCAATAAAAGCTACAGGGTGTTGAACACATCGGCTCAAATTTGAACAAGTTTAAATGAATAAATATCTTTTTTTTTAAATGGTACACCCTGTATATTTTCATGTTATTTAATAGAGTAATAAAAACCCTAAAAGTTTTGTTCAATATATCCTATACCTATTTATAATAGTTTTTGAGATATTTCAGTTTTTCTTATTTTCCATACTTTTTTACAGTATCATAGTAGCCATGGCAAAAACAATGTAAAGAACATTTTTCTGTGTGTCAAATTTATAACCGCAATCGCTTTGGTTTTTTTTGCATTCATCTTATATTGTAAAATGAATTTTCCAAAGAATGAGTTAATAGATATGATTTATACAATAGGAGAGGCTCAAAAAAATTTTCCTTCTTGCTCAAAGAATTTACAAAATGAAGTATCCTGATCGACGCCAGCCTAATACCCATACTTTTCAAAACTTAATGCAAAGATTTGATTCTTCTGGTACTGTTGATTATCCAAAACGTAAAGTGGTCAACAAACCAGTAACTAATGAAGAAAAAGAACTACAAGTATTGTTAAATGTTCAGGAAAATCCTTATATTGGTAGCCGTCAGTTAGCAGCATTATGTGAAACATCACAATCCACCGCTAATCGTACTACCAAGAAATATAGGTATCATCCATATCACATGGAATTACACCAAGAATTGCATGGACAGGATTTTGAAAGTCGTGTAAACTTTTGTCGTACAATAAATGCGGAGATTCAATTAAATCCAAATTTATTATGCAAGGTAATGTTTAGTGATGAAGCTACTTTTAGAAGTAACGGTGCCATAAATAGACGCAACATGCATTATTATGCCACAGAAAACCCATTTTGGATTAGAGAGGTGCAACATCAAAACCACTGGTCATTAAATGTTTGGTGTGGTATTCATCATAATCGAATTATTGGACCCCACTTTTTTAATGAACCACTAAATGGCCATAGTTACCTGAACTTTCTACAAGAAGAACTACCCCAACTGCTTCAAGGTCTCGATAGGGATGAGCTCGGCAGTATGTAGTTCCAGCACGATGGTGCGCCTCCGCATTACCATCGTGAACTTCGTGCGTTTTTGGACCAACGATATCCGCAAAAATGGATTGGACGTGGGGTTTCATTGAGTGGCCACCAAGGTCTTGCGACATCACCCCATTAGATTTCTTCCTATGGGGTTATATTAAAAATAAGGTGTATGTTAATCCACCAACAGCAGTGGAAGATATGCGAAACAGGATTAGGGATACCTGTAGAACAATAACGCCACTAATTTTGTCCAGGGTCCGAGAAAATCTGCAAAAAAGACTAAATTTGTGCATTGCACAAGAGGGTCGTTTATTCGAACACTTATTAAAAAGAAAAAATTAATCTCAGTATTGAATAGGTAATTTTTTTGTTTCAATTTAGTATAAAAGTAAATATGTATTTGCCTTGTCGTTATTGTTGTGTTAATTTTTTCACATTATGTTTAATTAAACTATTGCCGTTGTAATATAACGAATAATGTATTTCATCATATTTAACCACATTCTGTTTGTTTCTGTAGTTTCTTTTTATTATTTTACATGGCTACTATGATAATGAAGACTATTTCTGTAAAAAAGTATGGAAAATAAGAAAAACTGAAATATCTCAAAAACAATTATAAATAAGTATAGGATATATTGAACAAAATTTTTAGGGTTTTTATTACTCTATTAAATAACATGAAAATATACAGGGTGTACCATTTAAAAAAAAAAGATATTTATTCATTTAAACTTGTTCAAATTTGAGCCGATGTGTTCAACACCCTGTAGCTTTTATTGCAAATATTAGGTAAAAATTATATTAACTTGCCCTTGTCCTTGCTAAATTCCAAATTTGAGTATATTTATCACAAAATTGAAAACGTTATTTAGGATTGAATTGATGCTTGAAAATGTGACTTTTTTCTTTAAACTTAATTATCTCAGAAACTATAAAGTTTCGTTATAGTAAACCCTTAATGAAAAAGATTTAAAATTATAAGCTAAATCGAAAATACGATTCGTATATAGGGTGTTCTATTTAAAAAAATACAACTTTATGCTGTCCTAGTTTTTTGGCTCACCCTGTAGAGTCCTAAATATTTTTAAAATCTGCGTAAAAATAAACTGTATCAAACAATAAATATAGTTTCTTTCTTAATTTCACCGAAAAGGCACAAACCTACTTCATCCAATCGTTGACTCACCCTGTACTTGAATAACAAAAGACTATTTTAACTTTTTCAATCTTTTTATAGCTTCATAACAAATTTTAATAATCGAGATTTAAATTAAATCGTCGAAACTAGATAAATTTTACGTAAAGTTAAATAAAAATTTATTTTCCACCTAATGCAGACTTTACTGATGACACTGTGTACTTTTTTTCTTAATTATAATGTGTATTACTTTGAGACCCAAACTACATTTTCAAAAATAGTTATTTTATGAAGTTACCTTAAACAGGGTCAAAAACAAATAAACATTGCATCACATATAACCACATTTTAATAGCCCTAGTTGGATCTTGCAGCACACATTTAATATGGCGCGTCTGGGATGAAGCTTTGTCAAAACTAAGAAGTTTTACGTAAGTTGCGTTGAGTCTTATTTTGCAACAGTATACAGCTGAAATTTAGTATACCGGGTGTCAACGAATCTATTAGATAAGTCATAATTTCTAGAGTATTATGTGTATCAAAATGAGAATTGGTACAGGCAAATGGCATGTGAAGGGGAGAGTTTTTGCATATATTTTACTTTCCGGCCACTTCCGGTTTCACCGGAAATGGTCCCGGTTTTGAATTTTTAAATGGAACACCCTATATATTTTAATATTTTTGGATTTCTGAGACAATTCTAGATCAGAATGTGACATTTTAAAAAGTTTTTACGTCTACTTCATTTTTTTAGAGCCACTTTTAAAATTGCATCTAGGTGGCCATGATCGGACGCAAACTAATCTAACGGCCTTAGGTGATGTCAAAAAAATACAATCGCAAAGTTTTAGTTACTAGTATGAAAGACAGGAATAAGACAAGTTGACAAAATTACGTTTTCATTTCTAACTATTAATTTTCAAAGGGCGACCCCTTTTTGACAATTACTTTTCGAAAAAAGCATTCTTTGACGAATCTAACGGTACTAATTTATTTGTGATTGGATTAGACATAAGAACAGAAATTAAATATTATTAAGCAAAATACTGGATAATTTATTTACTTATGACAAGTGCACCATGGACAGCCATGATGCATAATAATTTGCAACTGTTTTTTATCAAGTCTTCTTTGGAAAACAAAGCACTCACTTAAGTAGGTAATGACAGTGACATACGCTCTAAGAACAGACGTAAAAGTTTCTTAATTTTCGTTAAGTTTAGTTTAAATTTTCGTTAAAATAATGTATACTCAAAGTGAAAAAGTGGATATGTTATTAATATTTGGAGAGTGTCATAGAAATTAAAGGAATGCTGCCAAGTTGTATGCTCATAGATATCCGAATCGGCAACATCCAGCCCATCAGTATTTTCCGTATGTCGAGACTCGTTTTAGGCAAATAGGAAATCAAGAGGCGGAACAGAGGTTTATCGTAAATGAAGAGACTGAGATTAACGTACTTGCTATGGTTGAGGTTGATAAAACAGTTTCGTTAAGAAAAATTAGTCAAGAACTGCAGACAAGTTATGAATCAGCAAGAAAAATACTGAAAAAGCATGGCTATCGAGCATTTAAATATCAGTTACATCAACATTTGTATACTGAGGATGACGATAGATGGGTAGTGTTTTGTGATTGGCTGCTTCAAAATCATAGAGTTAATCCAAATTTTATCGATTTTATTCTATTTTCCGACGAATCCCGATTTACAAATAATGGTAAGTCCAATAAGCAAAATACTCGGTACTGGGCCCAACAAAATCAACATAAAATGAGAGAGGGCAATTTTCAAGAAAGATTTGGCGTCAATGTCTGGGCTGGTATCGTTGGAAACAGAATAATTGGGCCAATATTGTTTCAAGGTCAGTTAACAGAGGTTAGATACTTAGGTTTTCTTCAAAATGAAATCGAAAATCATCTCAATGATATACCTTTAGCAGTTTTACGGCGAATTTACTTTCAACAAGATGGCACACCGCCTCACAATACTAGAGAAGTTCTTAATTATTTAATAGAGCATTTTAATAATCGAATTATTGCAACCAATGGTCCGGTATGATGGCCAGCCCGCTCACCGGATCTTACTGTGCTGGATTTCTTTGTCTGGAGATATGTTAAAGAAAGGGTTTACTATGCAGCAGCCCCAGCTACTCTTGAAATATTATAAGAAAGAATTTTTCGGGCATTTAGAAATATAACGCCCCAAATGCTACAAAACGTGTTGAGAGAAACCATTGAACGAGCTGAAATGTGTCGTAAAAAAGAAGGAATGCACTTTGAACATTTACTACACTAAACTTTTTAACAAATTCAGCTACTGTACTTTCAAATATTTTAAGTGCGTCGTCTAAGTTCTTAGTTTATTTTGTTAGTTTTTTGTTAAATTTGTTAAATTTTTAATCCAATTCCTGTCTTTCATACTAGTTAACTTTGCGATTGTATTTTTTTGACATCACCTAAGGCCGTTAGATTAGTTTGCGTCCGATCATGGCCACCTAGATGCAATTTTAAAAGTGGCTCTAAAAAATGAAGTAGACGTAAAAAGTTTTTAAAATGTCACATTCTGATCTAGAATTGTCTCAGAAATCTAAAGATGTTAAAATATACAAGGTGTTCTATTTAAAAATTCAAAACCGGGGCCATTTCCGGTAAAACCGGAAGTGACCGGAAAGTAGAAAATATGCGAAAACTCTCCTCTTTATATAACATTTATCTGTACCAATTCTCATTTTGATACACATAATACTCTAGAAATTATGACTTGTCCAATAGATTCGTTGACACCCGGTATAGACTAAAAATTGCATTTAGAAAACTTATTCTAATAATTTTTTCGATATTTTGAGATATAATCTCACTTTTGAATTTTTTCTTTGGAAAAAAATTTTAATTTGACAGATAATGCTAATCACGTAACTACTTTTTTTTTATTAATTTTCATCTCGATCGAAGCAGAAATTGATGCCAAAGTCAAATTTGGAATAAAGCTATTAATAAAAAAAATCCCATATGATGCAGACTGTACTGGTTACACTGTATATATGAAAAAAAATATAAACTTATTTTGAGTATTCCTATTTTTGTGTGTGCAGTCACGGCAAGCACAGGAATTTTCTCATGCTATTTTCAAGCAACAATATTTTATATATGTTAATTTCATTTAAAAAAATATAAAATTCGAATAGAACACAAACACGAGGAAATGTAAACAGTAAAGTTGGGTTCAATCGAATAGACATCCGCATAGAAATTCGCTTTTGACGAAAAGGCCTTTTGTCTCATATGGTTAAAATAAAAGATTCTACAACGGTATTTTTTCTAATTTTAATAATTTCTCTCAGAGTGAGTCCACACGGTAAGAAAAATTTGGGCGTAGACGTATTACGCGCTTTTGTGTTAAAAATGTCTCGTCCACACCGAACTTTTCGTTACACGGTCGTAAGGGGTATGGTTTTTTGTCTTAACCTCACTTTTATCAGGATCTTTGTTTATATTTTATATAAAAATTAAAATGAAGCAAAATAAAACATTAATTGCGGCAGGATTGTAATCCAGAAAAAAAGTTTCAAAATGTAAAGGGAATATTGACATAGTCTTTATTAAAAAAAAACAGGAAAGTCGTCGCTACTGGTCCGATCTGTATTTGAGGAAAACATTGGAGAAAGGCTTGGATATACTAATTAGTAGGTTGAAAATAACATTGTGATATTTAGCTAATGAAATCATCATGTGAAAACAACAGTGCGAATTTCGGGTCGGTAAACAGTGTTTCTAAAATTATTCAGGTTACTTGTGTGGTAATATGGGACTCTTTAAAAGAAGTTTTATTTCCAAAATTTACCACTTCTACCTGGTAAAGAATTGCCAAGGAGTTCAAAGATGAGAATTTCGATATTACAGTGTAATTTTAACAATCGTTTTAATAATTACAATTGTTTGTAGTTTTTAGAAGAATACATTACATATGACACTACTGGATATCTGTTATTATATTTCCATCCATGTTAATGTTTACTTTTTAATTGTTTATGATAGGTGTATACAGGCGCGGATCCAAGGGGGGGGGCGATCGCCCCCCCCCCCCAAGAGCTTGGAGTTCAGGAAAATAAACCCGATTTTGCCTCTTATACTATAGTTTATTCAAGAACTAGGGAGAGTTTTTCATTGTTTACCTTTTTTTTCTTCGCAAACTACCTGTGTTCTTTATTCTGGTGTCTGGCAAAATCTGTTAAACTCATATATTTTTCATAGGAATGGGTTAGAAATTTTATAATCAAAAATACTGGTCTATAATAATGGACTATTTGGGTTGGATAGCAATAGATATTTGGATGTGTGAAGTGTTAAAAAGGATTTTAATCCTTTTCATAGGTATCGGAAGGCGTCAAAAGGAGGTCTATTTTATCACTAAATATTTATGGCATAGAGTATTATTTCTGTAATAAACTTAAAAAGTTTTTATAATATTATTATATTTCTTATGATTTTTTAATAATTCACATATATTAAAAAATATAGATAATTTTGACATATCTAACATAAATCACAACTGTAGTTTTATTATTTTTAATTTTGGTATAGAAACTGTTTTAGGCACATTTAGACTAAAACGTAGCCTTTTTCTCTCAAAAAATTCTAAGTTATAATTTAAATACTCACAAAATACCCATTATCAAAAATACAAGAAGTTAAACGTATATAAAAAAAATTAATTCGTCAATATAATATTAAAATTTTTTTGGGGCTATCGGTCATTTTATTATTAATTAAAAACATTTTTGGGATATTTGACGTTCCAGTTTATTTATTTCTTAAACCATCTGCAAAATTACAATTAAACACTAAAAAGGGATTCAAATGTCATTAATTTTTATATGTTACAGAAAATTTAAATAATGAATTGTGTTAACGCTGGTAAACATTACATATCTTATTTGTCATCAAAGTCAGTGAAGCTATCTTCGCTCAAATTAATTATAATTGATTCCTGTCTCACCGATCATGAGATCGAGTTTCCACATTTTCTTTTATTCTTTTATTATATGAATTTTTTTGCAATTGTCTGCAGTAACTTTATTTAAAAAAATCTTTCAAAAGTCCAGTTTATTATTAATTTTTTAAGTTGTGTTATTTCCAGCAACTCTACATTTTATTTGAGAGATATTTCCTTCATCAACGGACATTTTCCGGACGATCTATAAGAACAAATTTCCCATCTGGTTTTTCCCAACAAAAATTAAGTTCTCTGAGCAATTTCCAGAGCTCAGTTCTTTTAATTTCAGGCAAATCCCGATCTTCATTGATTTTATTTAAAATTTTTCGACGGTTGGCATCTGCTTCTCATAATAAAATGTATGTACAACTCCTTTTATTACAGTTTACATCTCTTCTTCCAACGAGGTTTTTCATCTGCCTGTGATCGAATGTAGCTTGGGATTACTAACAATTTCATTCGTTTTTTTTTCCGTCAGTGTTCGGTACATGATAGATTTTCGAACTCCTGTTATATTGGAACACATCTCAACAGAGCTTTTAACATTATTATCTAGATATTAGTATATTAAGGCATCATAAACATTCATCGTAATAAGTTTTGCGTTGAGGAAAAAATGCCCTCCATTTTTTGGGTATCTCACTAATCTTAAATAATATATAAAAACAAGCACAAACAAAATAAATCACTAAGGACACACTGTAAGGTGTACTTTGCTCACTGAGAGAAATTAAATTGAATTATCAGAAATTTTATTGTTGCAGTAAATTTATAAAAGCTTATAATATTTAAATATAATTAGATTTACGGCAGTTCTCAGTTACCGGTGGCACTGAAGCAGGTACGTTGGAGGTTTCGGTAACAGTTTTATTACTCTCTCTAGTTCTTAAATAGAGTATAGGAATGTGTATGCTTGCGATCGCCCCTCCCCTTCCCAAGGGCTTTGAGTTCAGGAACATAGAACCGATTCTGCCTTTTATATTAGGAATGTGTATGCTACCGGCAACCCCCCCCCCGTTGACAACTTGTTTTTTTTTGCGATAGCACCCCCCCCCCCCCAGGAGCTTTGAATTCAGGAAAATAGACCCGATTCTGCCTCTTATGAGAGGAATGTGTATGTTGATCGCATCTTCCCACCCCCCTTGTCGGATACTTGTTTTTTATTGTGATAGCCCCCCCCCTCTCCAAGAGCTTCAAATTCAAAAAAATAGCCCCGTCCCTGCCTTTTACACTAGAAATGGGAATGTTGCTGGTGTCCCCCCCACCCCGGGGACAACTTCTTTTCGCTTGCCATACTGTACTTTTGTGATATTACCGCCCCCCCCCCCCCCCCAAGGAGAGGGGCTGGATCCGCCCCTGGGTGTATATAACGTTTGCTAAGGGTAGGGTTACCCGACGATAGGAATTTTCCTGACATTTACCTCCCTGTTAGGAAGAAACAGGAAAAAGCTGCAATTCTCAGTATTTTTTTAAAATAAAAAGAGGAAAATATGAGTAATAAAAAAATATTTATTAATCATTCTAGTAAGGAAAAATAAATTAATTAAACGTTAACAAAATGAGTGAATTGTTAATTTAGTATATTAATAAAATTAGTTTCGTACTCTTTATTGCTTGATATTTCTTTTGCTGGACTTTGATAACCATTTCATGACATTCTTCACATGATATGTTCTTTAAATTAAATTGTGTCTAGAGTAGAACCTTAACAAAAGATATTATTGTAAACCAACTATTACTACAAATTATTAATTATTAAATAACTATATATAAATATTTTTAAGTTATTCTTATGGATTAATAGATAACTATAGTCTAATATTTAATACTATGTTAAGAAGAAATTATATCTTAAGTAAATTTATATTCTAAAAGGTTCAAACAAAAGCATGCCTTAATCTCTGAAATTCTAAAAGTTTACTTTTTACAGAGATCATTAGCTTTGTTCATATTGTCATTGTCCCATAAATACACACTTTTTCATTTCAGTAATCATGTAAAAAAATAGTTATAAGTTATATTTCTTAGTACGCCTATGACTGAAAAATAATAATTTAGATATAGAAATAGAATCTAACTAGGACATGAACATAGAGAAAAGAGGAACTAAAATTAAAAAACTACAATAGTGACATTAAATTAGTAAGTAAGAAGAAAAACTATTGTTACCTCATGATTTAGTGAACATTTTAATAAAATATTAAAAGTAATATTAGAAGATTTATTTGAATTCATCGAAACCAGTGATAAACCAAAAGCAGAACCAGCAAAGTTATAACGTTGGTGGCAGCGAAAAGCAAAGTTTATAAAAATAGAGACAGCTTATTTCTCTCTTTAGTCCACTACACTCCCATTAATGAGAACACTCATTCGATATTTGCATTTGATGCTTCGATTGAAAATATTTTGAAAATTTCACTGCCTTAACATACAACACTCAGATAAAATGTCCAGATATTTACTGAAAAGTCAGAGATATTGTCAGGAAATCTCATTATTTGACCTGCTAACCATAGCTAAGGGCATGTCTGTGGATTAGCGTCTCTATATCAGAGATTGTCGTTGAATAGAAATTGTATTATATAACGGTCTTTATTTCATAAGCTTTAATTTATGTAACGAACAACTGTATTATTGTAATTGTTATAAAATTAATAAAAAAATTAACAAGAATTGTTTTTTTTTTGAGAACCAAGCAGTAATGATCTACGGTAATAAGAATTTTTAATAAATTAAAACAATTTAATATAGTTCATAAATATTCATTATTTCAAAACTCGCAAAATAAAAAATATAAATAAAACAACAAACTTCTGAAAAAAAAAACATAGGTTATGTTTTCATACAAAATATTGAAAATAAACAGTTTCCACCATTTTTAAAGCAGTTCGCTGAAAAGTTCAACATCATTTAGCGTAATGACCTTGGAAAAGGCAGATTTAGGCGAGCAATCTTCGGTCTTTGTCTTTTTTTAAATCTAACAAATCACAATGCTTGAAATTTGACATATGCCTTATTACGCTACGCTTACGCCCAGATTTTTCTTATCGTGTGGACCTGCTCTCAGAGTAATATGGAGGGTCGCGAAGAAATCAAGGTCATGAGGTTTGGTTTGGTGGAAATGATTTTTGTCGCATCTACAGAATGAAATAATCTGTGCTAAAAATATAATTCAGATTTTTCAGGTGCTTATAAAGAATACAAATGAAAACTAATACATAAGGGCGACATAAATCTAAAATCATTTATATTGTAGAAATTAAAATTTAAAGGTTAGAGATAAATAAATTCAACATCATAGATTTTTCAATAAACGACACTAACTGAAATGTGAGAAAATTTATTAATCATTTTTTTTCACATCGTATATTAAAGACTTAGAAACGATCCTGGAAAGTAGTAATAACTTTTCGATCTTCAAAGCAGAAAATTTTTTTTCCAAAAAGTTCAACATGTTTCCGCTCGAATTTAGGCCAATATAAATTGTAGCGGACTTAATAAATCACTGTTTGTTATATCCCAAAGGAACTCTAGCTTATGCTTATTGTATGTCGCAAAATCCCCATGAGCCAAAACCATTCAAGTTGTCCCAGTTCATATTGTATTAGGATTGCATTAATAAGATCCTATCTGTTTCCTTAGGATTACCTATATCTATTAGTGGAAGTTTAATTTAGGAGGAACAATGGGCTCAGGTGAAATCTATTTCCGCAAAAGACGTAATTTGTGACTCGCTTTTGTGTTTTAGTATAATAATTATACTTCACAGAATGACAACTTGTTTAATATTAGATTTAATTAGAATATATAGTCGGGCAAAATAGTACTGAAAAAGCTTTTAATATATTATGTTAGCATCTTGGTCATGACGAAACCAACATCGAACATAGGAAAAACAAGAACCAATTAAAATATGTACATATTTATATAAACAACCCAACCAATTCAAATTCACTATTTTGTTGATAAAGCAGTCTATAGTAAATAAAACATAAACGATATACGAGTTTATTTTAGATAAGCAATTTCAATTTAGATACGTCTGCGTTTTTCGTAAATAAGAAAACTATCTCTATTATGAAACATTTTATCTCAACTAGTTCCATATCCAATCAGGCGATAGGAAAATATGGCTCCTTTAAAGCAAGTCGAACAGCCATATTATTCTGTATAGGATCAAAGAAACTGTACATAATAAACTTTTACTATGTCGAGTACAGAGGTCTAGTTTCGAATTTTTATTATTGAAGTCTTTACCCGTAACTGGAATATTACATAGTAAATTTAAAAGCATTGTGTGCACAATATTCTTGCAGCAAAATAAGCTTCTTCTACTAATGCTGTTTCAAAAAATTGCATATTAGATAGTTAAATTGTTGCATAGAAAGAAGTTGAGATACCTGAAAACCAAAAATTTCGCCATACAATACCTTTAATTCAGTAAATACGAAATATACGAGGCAAATCAATTAATACAAGCAATAAGATGAATTAAACGTCTCAAATGAAAGCACGAAAACTGAGTGAATACTGCGCTTTGTTTCTATCGTTTTGTCCTAATAACACTGGGAAATAAATTTCAATTTTTTTTTCTTGAACAAACTCAATTTTTTTGGATTCAACTACATCCAAGTAACTAAAAAATATCTATTAAAGATTTTAGTTGGCTCGCAAAAAAAAATCTAAATTAACTGTTACAAAATTTCAATTCCTAGGCATATATAATGAACATACAAAATTCAGATTGGTTCAACAAAAGCAATTAAATAGCACATTTTTTCCATGAATCTAAAGTTTAGACTAACTCTGAATCTTATGCCGACCTGCACCCAATAAGTTTAGTCCCTGTTGTGTATAAAGTTCTTGAAAAAACTGTTTACTTGCAAATTAACAGATATGTCAACAACAATCAAATTATTCCTGAAGCACGGTCTGGTTTCAAAAAAAACTACAGTACCGCTGCTGCTCTTTCGAGAGTTTTGGACACGATTGGAACAGACTTGGATGTTGATAAAATGTCTGCATTGGTATTGCTGGACTTCTCGCAGGCTTTTGATAAAATAAACCATGATTTACTGTGCTCAAAAATCCAAAAATCGATTTATACCAGCCGGCTATAGGTTTTATTTTATCATATTTGAGTAGTCGTAGCCAAAAAGTTGTGTTGAATGGGGAGACTTCATTGTTGAGATTTGTTACATGAGGTGTACCTCAGGGCTCAATTTTGAGACCTCTCCAATTCATAATCTGTACGGCTGACATACTTAGGAGTATAGAGAGTCGTGTTTACCAGACTTACGCGGACCATGCCCAGCTGAGTTTTAGTTGGAACTAGGAAATATATGGGAAGTTCGTAAAAAAAAATTATTTTAAACCCCTCTAAATCTTTTTTTGGTGAATGTAAGATACTCAATATTGAAAGTACTGCACAACTGCGGATTGGCGTAGTATGTTTGCCGGTGAGGAATGTGACAAAGGCTTTGGGCATTTTAATTGACGAAAAATCGAAATTAATGGATCAGGTTGATTGTATTATAAAAAATCGTTTCACAATCTAAAAATATTAAACGTCCACAGGCACATGTTAATAAAAAGGCTTTGGTGTTTGCTGTCAGAATGGTTGGTTTTGTCGCATTTTAATTATTATTCGTTTGTTCCTTAACATTCTGGAAAGAAAAAAAAATCAAAGGGTATATAATTCGTTCGCTCGCTTTGTCTACTTGCAACGAAAACATGATCACATTTCTGATTCACTTCCCTAACTCAATATGCCACAGGCCACACTTCGTCGTCATTTCAACATTTCCTATTATTTTAATCACTTTAAACCAACGTTTAATTCAGATTTCGAACAGCAAATCATTCAGTATATTTTGGAGTTTCAACAAAAATTTCGTAGCTTTACCACTACCAAAGTGAGAAAGCTGGCTTACCAGTTCGCAGACAAATCTAAACTGGAACAAGTCTATTCAGGTGGCGGATTGGGACTGACTAATCGCGTTTAGGGCACAAAATCCTCAACTATCATAAAGGATACCTGAACCAGTATCAGCAAAAGGAACAAAAATTCTATACACTATTGGAAACGATAATTGCACATAAAAATCTACCACCCAACAAAATTTTCAGCATGGACGAAATTATTTTCAGCTCAGTCTCAAAACCTCCAAAAATATTTTAAATATTGGAGCATTAACCAGCGCCAAATGAGGTAAATATCTAATAACAGTTGTATGTGGAAGTTCAATTGGCAATTTAGTTTCACCAGCATGAATATTTCCACGGAAAATCCATAAGGCAAAGTACTTTAACGGAGCACCTGCAGGGACTTTAAAGCTTTGTCAGTTGATTGAAAACAAGGTTCTTTTAATCCTTGACGATCACAGTGGTCACAAATATTTATGGCACTGGATTTTGCTGAAATTATCGATGAATTTTGTTATGTCTGCCTCTGCGTTGTACGCACCAGATGCAACCACTAAACTACTTGATTCTTATTGAAATGCTGACAACAATGATAATCTGGTTTAAGAACCATTCAGGAAAAACGGTTGGTTTTATCAAGCCGGTAGTATTTTCAGAAAAGCCTATGGTAATGCTTCTTGAGTTGGAAAGATCACCAGTGATTTTGAAAGACCTATTTACCCACTATGCTCTTATATATTACCCGATGGTGTTGTTTCGCCAAGCAACGTGATGTCAAGGTCGATATTAATGCCAAGGTCGACAACGAATCTGTGGTCTTACCATCTGGCCAACATTTAATTCCGAAAAATTCAACATCTACTCCAATACTTGTTTAATCTATTCATGATATTCCAGGATCTTCATCACCTGCCGCAGTACATAATCCTAAAGATCATTCTGGAAGGTAATTCAGGACCTTTTCCGAGGAGATTACTACCTGTAGTAATACTTGCTCTTAGCATTTTGCAGAGCACCGGAGTGATGAGCCCTTTGCCCCTCATTAAAAACATACGGTTAACCTCATCCAGTCACGATGCCTTGTAGCTTTTAAACGATTCTATATCCTACAACATCCTGTTGTTTGTTATTACGCTATTGGCTGTTTCCCAGTCGCTTTTTTCGGTGTAAGTTAACTGTTTCAATTTAATTAGACAAATTAAATTTTCCCATATAGGACCATATCTATCAAATAAAAGTATTAATAATAAAATGTTACTTCTAAAGCATTTTAATTTTGCTGGCATAAATAAACTACGAAGCATATTTTGAGCAATAAACATCTATTCTATACCATTTAAATTGGTAAACAATTTGATAATACTGAATGCGATAAAATTGTTTATTAACAACTACTCCAATATTAAACTTGCTTGGTCTGCAAATTAAAATAAACACATAAATAAATATTTTTATGATAAAGGTTTGTAATGGTAAAAAAATTATCATAGTCCAATCAAAATGGTAACTTCTAAAAATCCCGATAGAGTTGAAAATTGATATAGGTTTCAAATACACTATTATAAATAAAATATCAACAGTGTGTACCAATTCTACATTTGCTAATAGGTTTATTCAAGGTCAAAAGTCAAAAATGTCGGTTTTTCATATTTTTACCGTAAACGGTGTTATCGTATTGTGGATCATGTAATTCTCTATAAAAATTATTCTTAGACCTCTTTTCCTATGAATCACCGTTCCTAAGATATCGCGATTTCAAAAGTTGGAGGAGTCATATTCTAAGTAATATGCACAGATTTCTACATCGTCTATGAGGTAGTGTACTTGGAGCATTTTTAACGTGGTTTCCCCAGCCAGCGTACTCCACAATTTATTGTAATTCTGTTGAATTAGACAATATCCTTCTTATTAAAAAATGGTACTAAAGGGTGTTTTTTATAGAGATATAGAACTTTTAAATGGAATAAAACAAAGATGAATTTTTTAAATTGACATGAAATTTTCTTTATTCGAAAGATAACCTTCTGGCATTTTAATTTAAATATGACTTCTGGCATATGACCGCCACGGCTGGCTCGTACGTAGTCTAATCTGGAGGTCCAATTTTCGATGACTTTTTCCAACATTTGTGGCCGTATATCGGCAATAACGCGGCGAATGTTGTCCTCCAAGTGATCAATCGCTTCGGGTTTATCGGCGTAGACTAGCGACTTCACATATCCCCACAGAAAATAGTCTAGCGGCGTTAAGTCGCGCGATCTTGGAGGCCAATTCACGGATCCGAAACGTGAAACTATGCGGTTACCAAACGTTTCCTTCAATAAATCAATTGTGGCACGAGCTGTGTGACATGTTGCGCCGTCTTGTTGAAACCACAGCTCCTGCACATCATGGTTGTTCAATTGATGAACGAAAAAGTCAGTAATCATGGCTCTATAGCCGTCACCATTGACTGTAACGTTCATAAAGCACACCAAACAGTCAGTTTTTCTGGATGTAATGGTGTCTCAACATACACTTGAGGATTATCATCACTCCAAATACGGCAGTTTTGTTTATTGACGTATCCATTCAAACAAAAGTGAGGTTCATCGCTAAACAAAATTCGCTTATGAAAATCGGGATCAACGGCAATCTTGTTTTGGGCCCATTCACCGAATCTACGCCTTGCTAGGTGATCGTGTGGCTTCAATTTTTACACGAGTTGGATTTTGTAAGCACGCAAACCAAGATCTTTCCGCAAATCTTCCATAAAGTGAATGGACACATATCGAATTCCTGTGCACGATGGCGGATAGACTGATTCGGGTCTTCCTCTACGCTACGCTCTACAGCAGCAATGACTTCTTCTGTACGCACTGTACGACATCTCTGCGGATGCGTATTATCATTTAGAGTAAACGTGGTGCGAAAACGTTCCGTAGTTAATCGAATTAATTGCTCTGATTGACGATTATGTTGACCGTAAAATGGACATACTGTGCGATACGTATTTCGAAGAGAACCATGATTTTCAAAATAAATTTGTACAATTTGGAAGTGTTGTTCAGGCGTCAGTCTATTCATGTTGAAATTCCAAACCAAACTAAACATAAATCACTTGACAGCGGACAAAATGGCCGCCACTTAAAAAAGTGTTGCCAACTTAAAGTTTTAAACCTCTATAAAAAACACCCTTTATTAGTGATGATTAAAGTGGATTTCTGTAGATTGTTCTAAAAGGAGAGATGCATCAGTTGTCTCCTCATTGATACCATAAGAATTCTCATCATCATCAATTTGTCTCAACATTGGAGCAAAACAGACATTGACATTTGATACATACTGGTGAACAAAATAATCCGACTTTTTACAGCCACAATTTTTATTACAACTCTTTCTGTAATTACAAAAAATAATATTAAGAATTTTTTTTGGAGCAGTTGGGAGTAAAGTTTGAATTGGCTACATATTGTTACTATTAATTTCCAACCCCAGTTGATTACCTAGTGGTCACTTGAACTTGACAGTTTACATGATGTAACTGTTGATAAGAAACAGATGTTGGAAAAAGACGAGATCTTTATACTGTTTTATTGTTCCGAGCATTTCTTAAAAAACTTAAATACCTATACTTGCCTATACAATCAATATGTTTTGGAGCTTGTTATAACCACCTAAATTATATGCATTGTCTACAACATATCGAATAAATGTGCCACTTCCTAGAAGTAAGATATGAGGTGGACGATGAAGAACTGCTGCTGCCTGATACATCATATTATGAAAGGAAATTGGATACACAATTGCACTCTTGATTTGGGAGACCTAGGCCGAATAGCAGTTATATTACAGTGTTTGGTAGCTGTAGATATTAATTTTAGTATTCAAATTTAAATCGTTTATTTTTCAAAATTACTCGCTTCAAAAAATAAGCCAATGATTCCAGAAATATACTGTTAATATTTTCAAACATTCGAGTAGCCGGAGAATAATTAGTTTTATCAAATACTGGCAACTGAATATCCTCTTGAATAATTGCCGTCGCAGCTTTCAGTATTCTCAATCGTTCTTCTTTTTTATTTTGTTTTCTCTTGTCATATCATCTTCCTTGTATCTTAGTTATAATAATTTTATTAACATACTTTAACTTTAATCTTATCCTAATTGTTTTATTATCTATAGCATAATTTTATCAAATATCAATAAAAACTGAAAAATATTTACTATTTTCATTGTAGACAGATATTTTTTTCATCGCCAATGTAATAGAATCATCTTCAGGACGATCGATTTTATCCTCTGTGGTGAGTCTCAAAAAGAAATTACAACAATTATTATAGTACTTAATCTCAGTGGAAACTAAATTATATGTCAATGCGTGCAATAACAGTTTTTGCTACGTCATCACGAGTTCTAGCTCCCTTCAGAATAGAATCTTTAAATGCAAATGTAGTAACTTAATAAATTTTACGCCGAAATTCTGCGGTTTTTATTTTCAGTTTCTTCATTTCCTTCACCGTCACAAAGATAGCAATTTTTTAAAACAATAAACTGCTCTAGTACGAGGAAGAGTAATCGTAGATTCACAGGCTTGTTGCATCTCGTGCTATCTTTTAGCTGCAGCAATACTACTTTTTCGAGTGTACATTTTACAATACTGCACATGGATTTTGAATTTTCACAGACCGCTTGTCCTCCAGGTATTCAAGAAATCCAGCATTTCTGTCAACATTTGAATGAATCAAAGGCTTCATTTCACGATCAACAACAGCAATTTCACTTTCAGTTAAAGGTTTACTACAAATAAAGCAAAATTGCTACGTCTTTTAAAAAAAGTTTAACGGCACAAATTGAAATGAAAAATATCATTAATAAGCATGTCCGTTCAATGAAAAGAAACGTTCAACATTAAAAGTAATTACTTCATTCACGTTCTTAAAAAAAAGGGCAGATATTTAACCGTAGCCACAGTACTTGACAGGTACGGATCCAAGGGGGGGGGGCCTTAGAGTTCAGGAAAATACATCCGATTGTATCTCTTATACTAGGAATGTGTATGTTGTTGGCTTCCACCTCCCCGTCGACAACTTGTTTTTTCTTGCGATCGTCCTTCCCCAAGAGCTTTGAGATTAGGAAAATAGACCCGATTCTGGCTCTTATGCTAGGAATGTGTCTGCTGTTGGTTTTCACTAATGTACAGAATCTTTAACGAAGGAGGTTCAGGTGTATAATTTGTGTAAATTTCATGCAATTAGAAAAAATTTAATAGCCGGATAGATATGTTCACGTGCGCTGCGTAAACGAAGAGTTAAACTCGTGCGAAACCGAGGCTGATTGCTAGTCTAGTATTAATATAAAATATATTAATCACTTTGTCCGTTGTTGTTCATGTTGTTGAGTAATTTTTACAATACATTTTGTATTGTATAGTTATTCTCTATCAATACGGACCGTACAACGCTGACGAGTCCTAAGTAGGACGAAACAAATAATTAATATATTGAAAATTATATCAGATATCAAGTGCTTCCATGAAATGATTATTCAAAGCCACAAAATTACGAAGAAAATGGAAATAATGTCACTGGTATTATGGCAAAAAAAACTGCAAGTTCAGCATACCCAGAATTTCAAATCATATGAAAAGGTAAGTGATCGAAAGTAGGAACAACCAGGATTGGATAAGTATAGATTTTTTACACTGCATGTCGCCAAAGGAAAATTTAAAAAGTAAAAAACTCGGAATAGATAGAAAACAGGCGCGGATCCAAGAGCTTTTAGTTCAGGAAAATATACCCAATTTTTCCTCTTATACTAGGAATATTTATGCTGACGGCATCTCTCCCCCGTCGATAACTTTTTTCCTTGCGACCGCCGCCCCTAAGAGCTTTCAGTTCAGGAACTTAGACCTGATTTTTTCGCTTGTAATAGGAATATGTATGCTGCTAGCATCTCCCCCCCCCCCCCCCGTCGACAGCTTTTAATTCAGACAAATAGATCCGACCCTGTCTTTCACACTAGAAATGGAAATATTGCGGGTGTCTCCCCCGTCGATAACTTGCTTTCGCTTGCCATACTGTACTTTTGTGATATTACGCCCCCCCCCCCTATGAGAGAGGATGGATCTGCCCTTGGCACTTGATCCTGCGCACTATAGGCATTAACAATATAAAAAAATCTAAATATCCGAAGTGGTAGGAAATAATAAAATTAAAATTTTTCAACATCTCAGAAACGCATTAAAATTTGCTATGCCAAGCCTTTAAAAATGATGCTAAACATCACTTTTTAACGAGCAATTTAGTTCAACCTTTTGTATTTACACCTTTTGAAATATTTAATGTTATTTTGAAAACAAATGATCGCTCTAGAAGTCCGTTGCCTTACCAAAGATGTTATTTTTTAAAGTTCCCGCCCGAATTTCGACTATTTTTCGTAGAAATACACTGTGTGAAGTAGTCATTTTGCTCAAATCTAATCTTCTCATATTCCAGTAACAATATTAAAATTGTTTCACCGTGTATATTAGATATAAGGAGACTGCCAATAACAAATACGATTTTATTCGTCGCATTTTTATATTACCTTTTAAATCCTGCCTTAAATAAAATTGTTACACTTAAATAATCAATAATTTATTTTTTATTAAATTTTCTTATACACTCAACATTCGTTCAACTATCTCATCGTTCTCATTTAAAAGGTAAAAGACCAAAACCCACATTTGAGACATTGAATTTGTAGGTATCAGCAAAATAAGGCAGCAGAATCCGAATTTACGACTGGCAAGTGTCAGTGCTACATGTCCAACACCAAATCAAGAGTTTACGTGAGTGGTATTTTATGTATAAATGTCGATGCAGGATCTGGAATAAAATAGATTTACTTATTTAAATCCATTAGAATGTCAGTAGAACTTCCACTAAGCCATTTCTTGATGTACGTCCTGAACTAAATTAAATAATTGTCTATCAATATCTTTCCAGACATGTTAAGACGTCAATAATATATTTCTTAATATTTTCTTTCGCTTTTTTCTTTATTTTCAATAAAAATTATTTTTATTCTCCACAAAATAATGTAACTGTAGATTTTGTTAAAAACAAGAGAAAATAATTGTAAATTGTAGATTTTCTTTCATAACCGTTCTTTGTTTTATTAAGAAATTCTTTTATATGCGTTGTATGTCACATTTGTTTAGCTATAAAATGTGAACTAGGTCTTTTTGCTTAGTCGATTGTCGGATCCCAGGAGTAATCATATCGATTGTATTAACTTAAAGATCATCTTCTGAGCAATATAGTACTAGAGTTTTACTGGAAGTAGAGGCTGAGTTTTACTTGTAAAAATACGATTTCTGACACTTAAAAGAACATAATCGGTTTCTTCATTATGCTTATTCTTTCGAGCTTAGGAATAGATAGGGGAAATAGTGGATACTACTAAAAACTCAAAAAAGGTAATGTCATAGATATATAGATATGCATTATGAAACATAATATAACTATAAGTAGTGATACGTCTGCACGATTTTCTAATTATCGAAAAATCAATAACTCTAAAATTATATTAAAAAAAATATATATGTACAGGGTGAGTCAACGATTGGATGAAGTAGGTTTGTGCCTTTTCGGTGAAATTAACAAAGAAACTATATTTATTTTTTGATACAGTTTATTTTTACGCAGATTTTAAAAATATTTAGGACTCTACAGGGTGAGCCAAAAAACTAGGACAGCATAAAGTTGTATTTTTTTAAATAGAACACCCTATATACGAATCGTATTTTCGATTTAGCTTATAATTTTAAATCTTTTTTATTAACGGTTTACTATAACAAAACTTTATAGTTTATGAGATAATTAAGTTTAAAGAAAAAAAGTCACATTTTCAAGCATCAATTCAATCCTAAATAACGTTTTCAATTTTGTGACAAATATATTCAAATTTGGAATTTAGCAAGGCCAAGGACAAGTTAATATAATTTTTACCTAATATTTGCAATAAAAGCTACAGGGTGTTGAACACATCGGCTCGAATTTGAACAAGTTTATATGAATAAATATTTTTTTTTTAAATGGTACACCCTGTATATTTTCATGTTATTTAATAGAGTATTAAAAACCCTAAAAGTTTTGTTCAATATATCCTATACCTATTTATAATAGTTTTTGAGATATTTCAGTTTTTCTTATTTTCCATACTTTTTTACAGAAATAGCCTTCATTATCATAGTAGCCATGTAAAATAATAAAAAGAAACTACAGAAACAAACAGAATGTGGTTAAATATGATGAAATACATTATTCGTTATATTACAACGGCAATAGTATAATTAAACATAATGTGAAAAAATTAACACAACAATAACGACAAGGCAAATACATATTTACTTTTATACTAAATTGAAACAAAAAAATTACCTATTAAATACTGAGATTAATTATTTCTTTTTAATAAGTGTTCGAATAAACGACCCTCTTGTGCACTGCACAAATTTAGTCTTTTTTGCAGATTTTCTCGGACCCTGGACAAAATTAGTGGCGTTATTGTTCTACAGGTATCCCTAATCCTGTTTCGCATATCTTCCACTGTTGTTGGTGGATTAACATACACCTTATTTTTAATATAACCCCATAGGAAGAAATCTAATGGGGTGATGTCGCAAGACCTTGGTGGCCACTCAATGAAACCCCCACGTCCAATCCATTTTTGCGGATATCGTTGGTCCAAAAACGCACGAACTTCACGATGGTAATGCGGAGGCGCACCATCGTGCTGGAACCACATACTGTCGAGCTCATCCCTATCGAGACCTTGAAGCAGTTGGGGTAATTTTTCTTGTAGAAAGTTCAGGTAACTATGGCCATTTAGTGGTTCATTAAAAAAGTGGGGTCCAATAATTCGATTATGATGAATACCACACCAAACACTTAATGACCAGTGGTTTTGATGTTGCACCTCTCTAATCCAAAATGGGTTTTCTGTGGCATAATAATGCATGTTGCGTCTATTTACGGCACCGTTACTTCTAAAAGTAGCTTCATCACTAAACATTACCTTGCATAATAAATTTGGATTTAATTGAATCTCCGCATTTATTGTACGACAAAAGTTTACACGACTTTCAAAATCCTGTCCATGCAATTCTTGGTGTAATTCCATGTGATATGGATGATACCTATATTTCTTGGTAGTACGATTAGCGGTGGATTGTGATGTTTCACATAATGCTGCTAACTGACGGCTACCAATATAAGGATTTTCCTGAACATTTAACAATACTTGTAGTTCTTTTTCTTCATTAGTTACTGGTTTGTTGACCACTTTACGTTTTGGATAATCAACAGTACCAGAAGAATCAAATCTTTGCATTAAGTCTTGAAAAGTATGGGTATTAGGCTGGCGTCGATCAGGATACTTCATATTGTAAATTCTTTGAGCAAGAAGGCAATTTTTTTGAGCCTCTCCTATTGTATAAATCATATCTATTAACTCATTCTTTGGAAAATTCATTTTACAATATAAGATGAATGCAAAAAAAACCAAACTACACTACATAAAAACCAAAAGAAGCGATTGCGGTTATAAATTTGACACACAGAAAAATGTTCTTTTACATTGTTTTTGCCATGGCTACTATGATAATGAAGACTATTTCTGTAAAAAAGTATGGAAAATAAGAAAAACTGAAATATCTCAAAAACTATTATAAATAGGTATAGGATATATTGAACAAAACTTTTAGGGTTTTTATTACTCTATTAAATAACATGAAAATATACAGGGTGTACCATTTAAAAAAAAAGATGTTTATTCATTTAAACTTGTTCAAATGTGAGCCGATGTGTTCAACACCCTGTAGCTTTTATTGCAAATATTAGGTAAAAATTATGTTAACTTGTCCTTGGCCTTGCTAAATTCAAAATTTGAATATATTTGTCACAAAATTGAAAACGTTATTTAGGATTGAATTAATGCTTGAAAATGTGACTTTTTTTCTTTAAACTTAATTATCTCAGAAACTATAAGGTTTTGTTATAGTAAACTCTTAATAAAAAAGATTTAAAATTATAAGCTAAATCGAAAATACGATTCGTATATAGGATGTTCTATTTAAAAAAATACATCTTTATGCTGTCCTAGTTTTTTGGCTCACCCTGCAGAGTCCTAAATATTTTTAAAATCTGCGTAAAAATAAACTGTATCAAACAATAAATATAGTTTCTTTGTTAATTTCACCGAAAAGGCACAAACCTACTTCATCCAATCGTTGACTCACCCTGTACACATTCAGATGGAAAAACATAGTTACACACTAACTAAAGTTTGACCAACACGTCTTTGATTTTTTTACATTAAGTTTCCAGATTTAATATTGAAGATACTTTGATCTACTAATTTTGTTATAAACAATTAAAGCCAAAAAATTGCGTATTTTTTTTTATTTCTTGCTTATAAAATCAAAACTAATGACCAAATCTCGAAGGTCTTAATAAAATAATTGTAGAGAACAAAAATACAAACAAATGGAGCCCAGGATCGACTCAATGTGATCATAAGTAACAGACAAAAACAGGGAAAACCAGGAAAATTCAGCATTCTTTCAAAAATTTTTATCTGCTTCACTTTTCAAGTGACCCGCGCGAAATAATATTAATTTATATGTAAATTTTGTGCGCCAAAATCAAGGACTGGCAGTCTTTATATGAGTCATGGATGGCCCAAGTTTAATTTTGTAAAAAAATATTGAAAGTAGAAGTATTATTCTACAAGCCTGTATTCTCATTTTGCATCAAAAAATCTGTGAAATGCATGAAAAATGCTAGCAAATATGACCGCATGAAAGAACCGATCTATCAATCCCACCAGTCCGATAAAGTTCCTTTGTTAGCCACGCTTCAACCACTACTCTGTTTCTTTCACGTAAATTTTATATATATATATATATATATATATATATATATATATATATATATATATATATATATATATATATATATATATATATATAACGGGTGTCAACGAATCTATTAGACAAGTCATAATTTTTAGAGTATTATGTGTATCAAAATGAGAATTGGTACAGATAAATGGTATGTGAAGGGGAGAGTTTTCGCATATTTTCCACTTTCCGGCCACTTCCGGTTTCACCGGAAATGGCCCCGGTTTTGAATTTTTAAATAGAACACCCTGTATATTTTAACATTTTTGGATTTCTGAGACATTTTTAGATCAGAATGTGACATTTTAAAAACTTTTTACGTCTACTTCATTTTTTTAGACCCACTTTTAAAATTGCATCTAGGTGGCCATGATCGGACGCAAACTAATCTAAAGGCCTTAGGTGATGTCAAAAAAATACAATCGCAAAGTTTTAGTTACTAGTATGAAAGACAGGAATAAGACAAGTTGACAAAATTACGTTTTCATTTCTAACTATTAATTTTCAAATGGCGACCCCTTTTTGACAACTACTTTTCGAAAAAAGCATTCTTTGACGAATCTAACGGTACTAATTTATTTGCGATTCGATTAGATATAAAAACAGAAATTAAATATTATTAAGCAAAATACTGGATAATTTATTTACTTATGACAATAATTTGCAACTGTTTTTATCAAGTCTTCTTTGGAAAACAAAGCACTCACTTAAGTAGATAATTACAGTGACATACGCTCTAAGAACAGACGTAAAAGTTTCTTAATTTTCGTTAAGTTTAGTTTAAATTTTCGTTAAAATAATGTATACTCAAAGTGAAAAAGTAGATATGTTATTAATATTTGGAGAGTGTCATAGAAATTCAAGGAATGCTGCCGAGTTGTATGCTCATAGATATCCAAATCGTCAACATCCAGCCCATCAATATTTTCCGTATGTCGAGACTCGTTTTAGGCAAATATGAAATCAAGAGGCGGAACAGAGGTTTATCATAAATGAAGAGACTAAGATTAACGTACTTGCTATGGTTGAGGTTGATAAAACAGTTTCGTTAAGAAAAATTAGTCAAGAACTGCAGATAAGTTATGAATCAGCAAGAAAAATATTGAAAAAGCATGGATATCGAGCATTTAAATATCAGTTACATCAACATTTGTATACTGAGGATGGCGATAGACGGGTAGTGTTTTGTGATTGGCTGCTTCAAAATCATACAGTTAACCAAAATTTTATCGATTTTGTTGTATTTTCCGACGAATCCCGATTTACAAATAATGGTATGTTCAATAAGCAAAATACTCGGTACTGGGCCCAACAAAATCAACATGAAATGAGAGAGGGCAATTTTCAAGAAAGATTTGGCGTCAATGTCTGGGCTGGTATCGTTGGAAACAGAATAATTGGGCCAATATTGTTTCAAGGTCAGTTAACAGGGGTTAGATACTTAGGTTTTCTTCAAAATGAAATCGAAAATCATCTCAATGATATACCTTTAGCAGTTTTACGGCGAATTTACTTTCAACAAGATGGAGCACCACAATACTAGAGAAGTTCTTAATTATTTAATAGAGCATTTTAATAATCGAATTATTGCAACTAATGGTCCGGTACGGTGGCCAGCCCGCTCACCGGATCTTACTGTGCTCGATTTCTTTGTCTGGGGATATGTTAAAGAAAGGGTTTACTATGGAGCAGCCCCAGCTACTCTTGAAATATTAGAAGAAAGAATTTTACGGGCATTTAGAAGTATAACGCCCCAAATGCTACAAAACGTGTTGAGAGAAACAATTGAACGAGCTGAAATGTGTCGTGAAAAAGAAGGAATGCACTTTGAACATTTACTACATTAAACTTTTTAACAAATTCAGCTATTGTACTTTCAAATATTTTACGTGCGTCGTCTAAGTTATTAGTTTATTTTGTTAGTTTTTTGTTAAATTTTTAATCCAATTCCTGTCTTTCATACTAGTCACTAAAACTTTGCGATTGTATTTTTTTGACATCACCTAAGGCCGTTAGATTAGTTTGCGTCCGATCATGGCCACCTAGATGCAATTTTAAAAGTGGCTCTAAAAAAATGAAGTAGACGTAAAAAGTTTTTAAAATGACACATTCTGATCTAGAATTGTCTCAGAAATCCAAAGATGTTAAAATATACAGGGTGTTCTATTTAAGAATTCAAAACCGGGGCCATTTCCGGTGAAACCGGAAGTGACCGGAAAGTGGAAAATATGGGAAAACTCTCCTCTTCACATAAAATTTACCTGTACCAATTCTCATTTTGATACACGTAATACTCTAGAAATTATGACTTGTCTAATAGATTCGTTGACACCCGGTATATATATATATATATATATATATATATATATATATATATATATATATATATATATATATGGCATGTATATGTTTACGCGGCTTTCACGGATTCCTCCGTGTGCCCTTTGAACAAACAGGTGCATGTCGGTACCCTGATGAGTCTAGTAGAGACGAAACATGTGCCTCTTCCGTACCACTGTAGCGGGGAGGGTAAGTTTTGACTTTCTTCTCGATATGGTGGTACAGGTAGGCCATCATCTCGATGGTGGTGGAATAAGATGAATTGTGTTCTGTAGCAATTTATTCAAACTGTGCAACCTCCAACACGGAAAGGATATGAGGGAACAAAGTTTGGATTTACTGTTCGCATTTTACTTCATCTATTCACGCTCTCCTAAGCGGCTTTCAATTTAATTGATTAAAGGTGGTGAAATTTAATTTTATGTTTGCTTAAGAAAATGTCCTTTTTTCCCAAACAACACTTTTATCTTTGAAATGGCTGTAACTTTAATAAATAACTTAAAAGACCTTTGTGACCCACGATGATAATGATTCAACCAAAATTAGGTAAACTTTGGATTGAGAATCGTAGAAAAACAATTTTTTTCCTTTACCTACGGCTCGCTTTATTTTAAAGTATTTTCAAGGCTCAGAAAAGCAGTTTTTTTCAGTTAAAATTAATACAAAAATATAGGTACAAAGTTTTTCCACAATAACATTAAATTTACAAACATTTTGTATTTAGTATTAATTTTAACTGAGATAAACTTTTTTTCCGAGCCTTGAAAATGCTTTTAAAATAAAGTGAAATGTCGGCAAAGGAAAAAATTGTTTTTCAGCGATTCACGATCCAAATTCCAACTAAACTTGGTTGATTAATAAATAACGTTTACGTATAAATATATAATGTACGATAAAATTAGTGCGTGCTAAAACTCTACCAGCTATTCTCCAAACCGAGAGATGGCAGCCAAAATAGTTTCCTTGAAATGAGTTAAGAGTCCAATCTATCACCGTATCGTATTTATATCTTGGTGGTTGTTTGACTTGGCAGGAGTGCCAACGTGTTCTTAGATAAATTAGCACTTGCTTCCAAAATTGTGAGGTTTTATTTTACGTGATAAATGAAAATAGAAAAAACAAAACGTATTTTAAGCAATCTATAGCATCAATGTTGGCAATGTTCAAAACTTACAATTAATAACCTTAAACCTTAAGTTTTATTTGTTCCACATAAATTATTAGTCAGCTTATTACGACATTATTTCAAAATTGCCATGTTAACATTACTTTATTAACCGCCTCATAAAGTTTCCAAACGATTTCCTCTGTTCAGATTTCTGTAATTGGTGTAAAGTAATTTTTCCACTTTAAAATAAATTATATCAATTCGTAAACCTGGAAAAAACACGCCTTCTGGTAAACGTCCGTAAATTACTTCATAACTTTACTTCCGGGTAAAGAAAAAGCAAGTTAATAAATTATTACGTCATTAAAACAAGCTGACTGTTTCGGGCGCACCGGGATTTGACATGTGCTACAAAATAATAAAATATGTTGTAAAACTCAACAAGCGAAGGGTTAAAATTGGGAATTTTCTCGGAAAATAGTAATTTTTGATAAAATTAAATCAACAAACGTATTATTAAAAAAATAATGTCTGTATGACGGCGTAAATGAGTAAAATTAAAAACTGTTAAGTATACATTTCGGAAATATGTGGAAAATTATTTATATTTCAAAATCTGTTGCTACGTTCAAAGTATTCCTTATTTGAGGCGATGCACATATATCAACTTTTTTTCAATCTGCAAATGCCCCCGTTTGCAAAATTTTTTGAATAGCCTTAATTTACGCAGCAAATTTCTTTTTAAGGTCCAGTTTCATGTGTGGTTACCAAAAAGATTAGGACAAAAATGCCAGTTATCTACAGAAACTGTTTTATAATTGATGGTTTAAATTTTATCGGAAGTTAACCATGGGTTAAAATCACCAGTAGACGATCTTGTGCTTATTTGCTCAACCAAAAAAAAAACGTAACCTCATTACTTTGGTGCACTTTTTGGTTATCCATGTTACGCATTGAAAAAGAAAAATTATGCTGAACAACACAGGACAAAGAAGTTAAATAAATGCGAGTTGAATGATTATAATAGTGACAAAGAAGCTAGAATACCACGAATATATAAACCTAGGGCTAATTAGCCTAGTACATATGAAGAATTCGATTTTTTTTTGAAAATTTTGATTAGTTACTTTCAACGGTTTTTTATAATTGTCTTCGAGAGATACAAGAAGAATTTCTTCCTCTTTACAGAAGTTCACAGCTACTCTTTCATTTTTCTCCAGTACCATAAAATTAACAAAGCTTTATACAATATGATCGCATCACACTTTTAATAATTAATAACAAATGAGACACCTTAGTTTCATTTTTCATGTCTCAATCATTTATTTAAACATATTCAAAACAAAAGTTTTATCGGTGGTGTAGCCTCAGCATACATTCTACAAAAAAAACGTGACTCGGACGCTTTAAATTCGAACAATGTTTTTGTAATCAAGTTATTGTTAAACATAGCAATAAACAAATTGTTACATTTCTATACATTTTATATATAATTATAATTTTACCGTTCTTATGTGCTTTTCAAATTGCGAAAAAATTGTTACAGTGATCAACAGTATACTAATAATTAGGAATATTAAAAATTAATACTATACCATTAACATTTATTGAGATATAGAATGAACAAATTCGCAACATTTGTTGATAGCATTATTATTTTTGGAGATGCAAAATAAACATTTGACGATTATATTGTAAGCGACTATCTATCCAATCCAGAAGATGAAAGTAATAGCGGAGAAAATAATTATAATTATGACAATAATGATGATGTTGATAATTATGTTAATGATCATAGTGATGATGATAATGAGAGTGATAATGATGACGATGAGAGTGATAATGATGGTGATAATTGTAATGCTAATAATGAAACAGATAAGGGTTTCGAAAATGAGTGCCCATCGATGTCTAAAAAACGGAGAACGGAATAAATAGTTTGTATAAATTTAAGCAAAAAATATGTATGTTAGTAAAAATTTTGTATGTGAAAAATTTCGTCCAATAAAATAAACAAAAAAAAACATTAAAAATCGATCTGATTTGTAGGTATGTAGTTTAGTTAAACTGCGTGCTTTTGAAGATTGTTTTTCATTAGTCTCAGATAGAGAACCAAAATATGATTGTAGAGCTTTATGCAAAATAAAAGGAGAATTTTCTTTAAAAGAACCATCAAGGTTTTTGTTAATGAAAAATTTGTCAAAATTTTCTAAAATAACATCCTAAGCCGACTCAATTCTGGGCTAATGGGTGGTAAATTTCAAAAATTTTTTCTAAACGTGACATATGAATCCCACAAGTATCCTAGGAAATAATCGGTCGACCACAGCAGCCCCTGGATGCCATGGCAAGGCTATACTACTGCCAGATGTAGCCCGGTGTCCGACAGGAACTGTTTGGGACTCACTAAGCAGAGCCATTCATCTTCTCCGCACGGTTTCTAACCCGTTGAGATTGGTTTGAAGACATAGAGTTACGGCACAGGACAAGGACAAGACATAACTGGGGCCACGAGATCGTCACACCGGTACTAGGGAAGGAAAAACCCTCCTAGCCCCCTGGGGGCAAAATTTAAAGATTGTATTTTGACGGTTTCAAACGGTCGTAATTAATTATTAAACATTGCCAACTACCGTCAACACTACCTTGTTTTGCCCTCTTTATTAGTTCCAATAGTCGGTTACCAATTATTCAAAAATACCTGACGTTTTTTTACTAACTCATGTATTTGTTTACTAAAAAATCCTAAACTCTAGCAAATGGATTATTTAATATTTTAACAGCTGTGTATTAACTGTCTTTCTTAAAGAAGTCTGAATACAGCAAACTGCACTCCCGATTTCCCATATGTAACAAAATCCTTTCCTCAGATAAAAAGTAACCTGAATAAATTTAGGAAAAATTCGATCTTCGCAAAAACTGCGTTATAAGGAAGTTAAGTGGTAACCAAATATCTTTATTTTCCACGCATTTCACATAAAAATTTTCCAGACCTAAAAGCGAAGAAACATAAACTTTTATTTTACCAATTATGGTTTTCGGTTCCTAAAGCAAAAGCAAATAAAAATAGTCCAGGTTTAAATGGTGTAATAGGTGAACATCACAGATATGGTTTGTTTTAAGTGACATTCTCTCTGAATTTCTGAAAATTATCTCTTTAAATATAATACTAGTCTAACCGTTTTGTTTGGAGGAATCATTGGGGTAATGTCCCTCCCCCTTCTCCAAGAAAAAGTTATGTAACTGTGCTGACAAAATTTTATAGCTCTCGCAAAAAATGTTCTAGATCCACGGATGGTATTAAAACTAAGTATTTATTTACTAAAACTGTTAATGTCCTTTAGTCTAATCCGATTACTATATAACATCATCCACGCAGTCTATCCTGCTTTTTCATACAACACACTTAATGAAACCAAATGGCTCGAATTCTTCAATCGATGTTGGTGATTGTTAAGCAGCCAAAAGGATTCTACGTTGTCATGAAGGTTAAACGTAGCTTGATGTTTTTTAGCACACATTTTGATCCCTCACGACTGGTATTCCAAGAGCTTAATGCATTATTCACTTACCAAAAGGCGTTCTCTATGTTGCCAATACTTTATTCTAGAAGATTTAAATAGAACTGGTGCTACTATCGCTGGTGTATTTTGGTGATTAGATGCAGTAAAGCCGCATTAATTTTAGATTTCATTGTAGATTATTATATGATGATACTAGAATTTTTTCTGTCACGGAGCAAGTGGTGCTGTCTCTATATTTTAATAATAATTCATCTTTCTTCTTTTTAACGCGTGCCTTCCATCATAACATTGCATTCAGTTCATGAAGTACTACCATTCCACTCTGCTATTTTGTAAAGTTCACATAAATATATATCCATTCGTTGAGCTTAATGCTTCTTTAGTCGCAGTACCATAAGCGAAAATTGTTGCCATCGAATGAACCTGAGTTGGCAAATCACTGGTAGAGAGTAAGTAAATAAGCTGTTATTTAAAATTAGCATATTCACCTTCCTCTTTAAATCTGAAAAGCCTCTCTGAGATATACGATGTTATAATACCTACGTACTGTTTCGGAAGTATTTTGTTCAATGTGCAAACTAAGTCTTAATGTTATATCTTGTCAAAAGCATGTGCAACATCCAAAGATACGTCAGAGCTCAGCTGCTTGCTCCATCTTAATTTTTTGTGCTGGTCTTTTAATTGAGATAATAGGAACAATTTAATTTTTCTTAAACCATCCAAAAAAATCTGAACAAACGCTACAGTAATGTAAATATAATTAATCTGTGAGCGATATTTTATACTTCCTTAAAACCACCAATGTTTAAGCTGGTTTATTTGTTAATAATGACAACCCAGCAACTATTGCAGTACAGTTTTAAATGTGATGATATACAAAAAAAAAATTTTTTCTTGTTTATGCTTATTACTTTGATAACTTTGATCGTAACTAAAGCCTACAGAACCGAAGATCTCTTCCAGCAGCATGGAATCTAAATAAATTAAAATAAATTGCCCTTGAATCGCTTAATGGTACACATACAGTCAGTAATTTTAAGTTTATATTTAGTTCAGTTATTTCTTGATGCAAATTCATATATTTTTATGGTTTTAACACATCTCTTAAATAAACTTTGAATGTATTGGTATAATAGAGAGTACTAATTAAAAAAAAAACATTATTAAGTAGTAAGGTAGTAAGAGTGAATAATTTTCTATACATGGATGATCTTAAACTGCACCAAATGCTTTAAATTATAAAGGAGTTCTCCAGGGATATCGGAATGCAATTTGGACTTGACAAGTGCCATATTTTGAACATCATTAAAGGTAAGATACAACCAGGAGCAAATACAGAACGGTGAAGCTATAGCTGCCATGGAAGCAGACCAAACATACATATACCTAGGGCTAAAAGAATTGACCATCGCACTATGAAAGCCGAATTGACAACCGAATTTGTCAGGAGGGTAAGGCGGGTATTACGAACTAACTTAAATAATAGAAATTTGTTTAAAGCTCTCAACACGTATGCTCGCTCTGCACTTAGCTACTCTTTTGGAATTGTAAAATGGAGCAGGATGGATATCCAAACCCTACAAAGAAAAATAAGAACACTCTTAGTAAAAGCATAAAAATATCACCTTCGGAGTGCTATTGAACGTACAATGCTTCCAAGATATCAAGAAGGAAAAGGATTGGTGGATATTGGTAAACAAATCGACCAAGAAATAATAAACACGTTCATATTTCCACCGGTTAGCGGATTCCTCCACAATACATCGAGCAATATCTCAGACGATTCAACCTCGCTAGAGCTGAGAGAACAGGATATTGCGTCTTACCATCCAACAGACCAAGAGAAGTTACAAACCTGGCTACAGAAGCCACTTTATGGATGGCATTCAATTGAGGTCAATCAAGACAATGTCGACAACTCAGCGTCGAACTACTGATTGATTTCGGGCAGATATTTACGCAAACGGAGGGCTTCTTGTGAACTATCCAAGATCAGGTTATTCCGACGAAGAATTATTAGAGATTCCTCAATAGAAAATAGCCAATGTAGATATGGCTGTCGAACATCAGAGACAATCCAGCACATAACTAGAGAATGCCAAGCGTTTGCCGCAACGGAGTATAAAGACACGACTCAGCCGCTAAGATACTCCGCCAAGAGTTAGCAGACAAATTAAATCTATTGCAGGTAGGAAAAGTGCAGTATTACAAATACAATCCAGAGTCTATGCTTGAAAACGATCAGTTCAAGTTATATTGGGACCGAACGGTTCTAACGGATCAGTTTCTCATAGTAGACCAGACATTATACTAACAGATAAAATTTCTAGACGAACTACACTAATCGACATTGCTGTACCTAACAACAACCTAAAGCCAAAATACAACGAGAAGATCACCCAATACAGAGATCTGGAGGTGCAAATTCGAATACAATGGGCGATTAACAGCGTCCAAACGATTCCCAACAACTGAAGTGATACCAAAGACCCCCTGCAGAACATCAAGGGACTGGGCCTTAGTGAACATATGTATAAACCGATGCAGAAAGCAGTTCTCCTTGCAACCGCGTGAACCCTCCGCAAGTTCGTAGGAAATATAGCATACCACGTCACCTAGGACCCGATAGCATGGAAAGGATTCCCACAGAGTTTCATAGTTTTGGTATCTTTTTATACCTGGTATGAGTCAATATTTCCTGGAGGGAGTGCGAAGCTATTTGACTTGTAAATATATAAGTAAAGTATTAGCAACAAAAAAATGTTAAACTCTGCCAGTTCTGAAGGTACGTTACGATATTGCCTTACTGATTCAATTTACATTAGCAATTAAATTCGTAAATTAAGTGCAATTTATTTCAATAATTTTGCTTTTAAGTCAGGTATTTATTATAATCTTTTCTTAATTTGTTCACTTTTAAAACATATAAAAGCTGCCTAAAACAGGAATTTTATACATTCTTCTAAAAGTACAAATAAAATAAAAATGAACGAGACTCAATGGATCCATAAAAATGATATTGAATTCCATTTTCTTATTCTGGCTCCGTGGTGACCTAAAATGGTTTCATATTATAGTAATATTGATTTTAAAGCCACATTTTCTCTTTTCTTTTGGGATTATAATTTAATATATAGGATGTTGTTTAGTCCAAAAAAGGATATCTAGGTATTTTCTGTTGTCAGCATTTCAAATATAAAGACATACTGAAAGTAACTGAAATATAGAGAACTTGAAAGTAGCATACTGACGATGAAAGTTATATAAAAATATATTTTCATTTTATTTTCCTGTTGTGTTATATTTTATTGTGCGATAAAAAATGACCAGTGAAATGTCGCATAAAAAGAAAAAAGGAAAAACTGGTTGCCTAAAAGACGTTTTTTATATAATAGGATTGCGGATTAAAATAAGAATTGGCAATATTTAATACTTATATTATGCATTTTCTTGTAATTTGCCTTTGTTTTCGCAATAATAATCTATGAAATATTTTAAGGAGGTTTTATAAAAATTCCTCAAAGTGCTCGGCGTAATTATTATCTCTTTCTCTTCTGTACGACGAATTTTATTGAAGAGGTCAATTATATTTTTGAAATTATATTGGGCCAATCATCAGTGCATATATATATATATATATATATATATATATATATATATATATATATATATATATATATATATATATCTATAGGTCACATTTGGTGCGCGCGCCCCCTGCCATAAATTGATGATTCGCATGAAACTGATGATCGCATCGTTTGGATAAGCAGAGGGAGGGTTTTCCAGTCGTACCTAACCTCAAAACGTAAAAAATCATGATTTCAGTGGCATAAAACAAAGGGAACGATTCTATATACCCTACTAAGAGGTTTTTGGAGTCGCTGCATTCAATGTCCATTTTCAGAGATTCAAAATGGCGGATAAAAATTGAGGCTGAATATGTAAAAACTATTAAATGTTAGTTACAAAGAAATATTAAAATCAATCTGTCTATAGAAGTTTAATGACATAATCCAGAAGATAATTGCTAGAACCTAACCTAAAACGTCATAAATCCTCCTCCCACAGGCATAAATCAAGGTCAAAAGTTTTATATACCCTACAAATAGTTTCTAGAGTAGTTGAATTCAGATCTTCTAAATGGCAGTTTCAAAATGGCGAATATGTACATGAAAATTGCGAAATAATAAACACAAGGAATGGCCAAGGATTGAGGATCAGGGACTCAAGGGTTAAAGAGTTTAGTGCTTAACAGCTAAGGTAATCCTTGTGTTTATTACTTGACAATTTTTACCTACATATCAGCCATTCTACAGCCTTCTAGAAATTCTAAAAACAGGCACCATATTTGAATTTAGCTACTCTAAACACTCTTTCGTAGAGTATATAATGTTGTTTACTTCATTTTATGCCTGTTGAAGAAAGGTTTGTGTTTTTTTAAGATTAGGTTCTAGCAGTTATTTTCTAGAATACATCACTAAACTCCTAATTATACAGTGTGACCAGTAAAATCTGCATCATATGGGATTTTTTTCCTAATTTCTGCTTCGAACGAGGTGAAAACTAACCAAAAAAAATAGTAATCACGTGATTAGCATTATATGTCAAATTTGAATTTTTTTCCATAAAAAATTCAAAAGTATCCCAAAATATCGAAAAAGGTTATTAGAAAAAGTTTTTATAAGTGTAATTTTTAGGTCATATGCAAAATTTCTGCTGCATAAGGTAATTTAGATTTTTTGTAACTGCACCACTGTTGCATAGGTATATATATATATATATATATATATATATATATATATATATATATATATTGTATAGGTAGTCACCTAGTTTTTGATTATGAAAATGTCAAACAAAAAAGGACATAAATAATTATGTGGTAAGTATGTAAGAATTTATATTTGAATCATGTTTTAAAAGGTTGGACATTAGTGCATATAAAGTAAGAATTATGAACATATTTCACTCTGAAAGATATGAATCTTATAAACTAATAAATAAGTGATATTTTGAATAATATGTGTAGTGTTGTTGAGCAGAGATAGTAATTAAAAGAGGAATTTTAAAACAATATAATGAAATCCCCAAAGATGAGAATCTTAATCAGCCACTTTATAAATAGTGTGGGTAAAGATAATATTAGTGAAAATAAGCGTCAAATAATAAGCATTTAGTGAAATATAGACACTATTCATCAATAGTTATTTATAATATATTAGTTTTTACTTATTACAACAACAGTATTTATTAAAACTGTTAAAAATATTGTAAATGTGTAAGAATAGTATAAGAAAATGTAGATTATAAGTTAATTTTAATGAGAAACTAGAATAAAATATTACCTAATTGTAGGCAAAATCTTGTTAAATATGATTATAATATTAATAAAACAAGAATTATTAATTTCAACAAGTTACATTTAAAATTTTAATGTATATGTAAAATTTTGTTAGATATAATCAAATTTTATTTATTAATTTTATGAAGTAAATAATAACCACAAGTAAAGTGTAGCTATATCAAAATGTCAGGAAAAGTCCAAAACTTATATAAATCATAATTTATTGTCATCAAATAGAATATTTAGTTCGTAATATCAATAGAACATCCAAATATTATCATAAACTGACAATTAGGAATCTATTTTGATTTCGTGTTTCAAAGCTTAAAATTCCATCTTGTTGCCAGTTCACGTCAGATGGCAGACCAATCAGAAAAAAAAAATAAAACAAAAATTTATACTTCACCATTTACTATAAAAGCCAAAATTAAGTTTTCTTAGAGGAGGACAGGTCCATCAGTTGTACAGTAAACATCGTTAGTCTGGTTCATAAAAAATAGCATAACCTCAGAATTTTTAGTTGTTATTTTAAAAAGTAGAAGAAGGAGTGGATATTAACGGGTTGTAGTGTAAAAATCGTAATTTTTTTTTATTAACAGAGCCATAACCTCAAAATTTTTCATAAAAAGAAAATTAAAGAAAGACAGTGCAGATTAATCTGTGGTAGAATTAACGTTGCTGGTCGCATTCATGAAAATTTTTAAAAAGGGAAGAAACAAAAATATAAAAATATCTAAAAACTGAAAGTCAATTTTAAAGGAAGAAAAAGAAGTTTAATAAATTAGTAAATAAATTATATCAATAAGCAAGCAGCTGTGGAAATACTTAAAAGTTAGTTGGTAAAGGAGAAAGGATTTTTAAGTTTTTCTTTATTAAAAAAGGAAGAAAGAAATCTAAAACGTGGATATAAAAAAATTTTTCTCGAAATTAAAAAGTATTTGTTTAATGTGTAAGATATAGAAATTTTTGACTTGCCTGAAAATAATTTGAAAAATAGGTTAGATTGTTTAAAATAAAATTACATATATTAAGACAATAGTCATTTTTAACCGTTCAGACATTTATACAATATTGTCAGATTTAATAATCCTAAATCCTAAAAAAGAATACAGTGGATATTGAATAATTTGATTTATAAATTTTACATAAAACTACACCCATTAACATGATTGTATTATGTTAAATAAAGTTTGTAATTGTGTTTTTGAATCATTGGTTTGGGTTTTTCTAATAATAATTATATTTTCATATGAACTCACCTGAGAAAGAGAAAATTGACATCAATGTTTTAAACTTCAAATCACTAAAGACGGGGTACATTCAGAAATACAGCACATGTCTAATTGACTAATTTTTATTGAAAATAAAAAATTTTGGTACAAATCAATTATTCTTAGATATAGTAATTTGTGCCTGGCGCCCAATAATTTAATAAGTATCATATATATATATATATATATATATATATATATATATATATATATATATATATATATATATATATATATATATATATATATATATATATATCTGTGTGTGCTGTCAATAATTTTTACTTCTCCAATACTAAACAAACAATTTAATTAATTTTTTTTACGGGCACTTTACGCAGTCGTGAATAATACGACCAAAATCATCGCTCTATATATATATATATATATATATATATATATATATATATATATATATATATATATATATATATCTATATATATATATATATATATATATATATATATATATATATATATATATATATATAATGAGACATAAAATACTACATAATTACTATTATCATTTTGAAGGTCTCTACGTAGTCAGCAGTCTACTAACAATAAATTTTTTCCAAATGCTAATTCCGCTGGCCATTTAAAAAAGTACTCTCGACTAGCGATTATCGTTTGTCTGGATACCTAAACTGATATTCTATGATGAAGTTTTCTCTTATATTGCAGTTAGTGATATAAAATACTTTTATTAGATTTTGTTTTCTCAAGTAAGTATATTTTATACTGAATTTACAAATTTTATCGTTGATTATCTCCGTAAAATTCATTCCTTCAGCCTATGTAGCACTTTTTTATAGCATAAAATAGCAAGGCGGCCCTTTGCATTGTTACAGGAACACAGGAAAAGCGCAAATCAACACGAAGTATAATATAGTTCCATAAAAATGTCGTCCGAAATCCGTCGAACGTATTTTCGTATCAAAACAAAAGAACAGGATGAACAATACACAGTACCCGAGCTGAATATTTTCTATTGTTGGACCAGCCTTATTGTGTTGTTTGTAATTTTACAAGAGGATTTTTTGTAACTGGAACTTGAAGCGTAGATAAAAGGTTACTTATTAAATGGTTTTCTTTTATTTGTTATAAAATTCTTATGTTTTCTTACTCAAAAGAATACTCCTGTTTCTATTAAATTGTACAAAAGGACATACTAATAATAACAATTGGTTTTTGAAAACTTCAACTAAAAATATATGGATTATTCACTCTGAATATATATATATATATATATATATATATATATATATATATATATATATATATATATATATGTATATGTATATATAGACCTTAGATAAAAATTTTTAATGCGTGAATTGGATATAAATGTATCATTTCTGATCTCAAAAAAAAAATTGGATGAAAAAAACCTTCTTTTTTAAAAAAATTTATAATGGCGTGGGAAATGAATATTAAGGGCTCAAATTTGCAGAAGATGCTTTCTAATACTGGTAATTTACCTGTGATTTTTTCGGATCTAAGAAATACACTTCTATACGATCTGTGAACCTTCGAAAATTGGGCCCAATCTAATCGAAAATAGCTGCTGCAGGCCGCTGTCGGCGGGTTGCCATAGTTCAGGCGCATTATTCATTGGCGCTTCAAGGAAACACAAGTAATATTGATGTTGTTTATCAATTTATATAATAGTAACAATTTGTTTGGTCTTATTAATTATTAATTTGTTTATTAACAAAATTCTTATAAAAAATTATATAGAAAATCATAGAAATATTCAATTATATATTATATATTCTACTGTTTTTTTCCTTTATATTATTATTATCTAACAATTAATTAACAAAATTTAAAAAAAATATATAGAGAAAACCATACAAATATTCAATTATATATTACATATTCTACTGTTTTTTTTTTGTATACTATTATTACCTAATAGTTTATTAATATAATTTTGACGAAAATTTCTATAAGTAAATCATTTTCATCCAAAATTATTTTTTTTTTGAAATCGGAAATGATACATCTAAATCCAATGCAAGCATTAAAAAATTATCTCCATCCGGTGAAAAGTTATCGCAATTTTTTTTTGGGCGAAAATTGGTTTTTACAAATTTTCTCGGCCCGCGATTGAAAAAAAAAAATTTTTTAATAGATCTTCAAAATCGACATCGAATTTCTCGGAAAATAAAAAAATTGCAGATTCTGGGTTTAACATACTTTTTTAAAATGATAATGCCTATATTTATGTTAAATCTTAAATTGGTAATTTGTTAATAAAGGTTTTTTTTTAAGAAAAACCGTAAATCTTGTCGAAAAAAAAATATATCGCGATAACTAGTGGCGCCACCTATAAGTTACATTATATGAATCAATAGATTTTCTAATTCTCTACAACTTTTGCTTGAAATATTTTTCGATAAAACTTTTATTTTTCGAGATAATGTTTATAGAATGCCGAAATGAACACATTCCAGGAAAAAAACTACTGTTTTTGTTAACAAAACAGCTCTTTTTTGATCTAATTTCCATTAAGTATTGGTCAAAATTCTAATTTTGTTAAAAATAATATCAGAAACGTAAAAGTTAAGATGACATATACAAGGTGGAGATAAAACAAAAAACATCTCTTAAATGAAATATTAAAAAGAGAAAATCTAAAATCTTTATTTTAATCTAGATTATCATCGGATAATTATTAAAGTTCTACTATAGTAAAATATTGTAATTTGACTTATATCGAAATTAAAAGAAAAATTAAACGACTAATAGAATTCTACATTAACTTATGGAGAACGGTTCCCAGTGAAAACGGCCCGAAAATTATTATAACGTAGTACTTGACTTCTTGATCAAAAGTTCTCAAAGGCCTGAAGACATTTAATTACTATTATGAAATAAATGGTATCACGTACAGGAAGGTCTACAATTGACCTAAAATATCAGCAAGTCCATAATAATTTTATGGTTAGTTATAATTTCCTACTTTTTTTTTAAGTTGTATATCATTATTAATGTTATTTTTATTTCTTATTTTATTAAATATTCGCCAAGTAGCTACAGTTTTGTCGCTCGAATTTGCCATTATTTTATCATTAAAACTTTTTTTATAACCACTAATTTAAAAGATTATTATTTTTAGTATGTACAGGGTGAGTCAACTATTGGATGAAGTAGGTTTGTGCCTTTTCGGTGAAATTTACAAAGAAACTATATTTATTGTTTTATACAGTTTATTTTTACGCAGATTTTAAAAATATTTAGGACTCTACAGGGTGAGCCAAAAACCTGGGACAGCATAAAGTTGTATTTTTTTTAAATAGAACACCCTATATACGAATCATATTTTCGATTTAGCTTATAATTTTAAATCTTTTTTATTAAGGGTTTACTATAACAAAACTTTATAGTTTATGAGATAATTAAGTTTAAAGAAAAAAAGTCACATTTTCCAGTATCAATTCAATCCTAAATAACGTTTTCAATTTTGTGACAAATATATTCAAATTTGGAATTTAGCAAGGCCAAGGACAAGTTAACATAATTTTTACCTAATATTTGCAATAAAAGCTACAGGGTGTTGAACACATCGGCTCAAATTTGAACAAGTTTAAATGAATAAATATCTTTTTTTTTAAATGGTACACCCTGTATATTTTCATGTTATTTAATAGAGTAATAAAAATCCTAAAAGTTTTGTTCAATATATTCTATACCTATTTATAATAGTTTTTGAGATATTTCAGTTTTTCTTATTTTCCATACTTTTTTACAGAAATAGTCTTCATTATCATAGTAGCCATGGCAAAAACAATGTAAAAGAACATTTTTCTGTGTGTCAAATTTATAACCGCAATCGCTTCCTTTGGTTTTTATGTAGTGTAGTTTGGTTTTTTTGCATTCATATTATATTGTAAAATGAATTTTCCAAAGAATGAATTAATAGATATGATTTATACAATAGGAGAGGCTCAAAAAAATTGCCTTCTTGCTCAAAGAATTTACAAAATGAAGTATCCTGATCGACGCCAGCCTAATAACCATACTTTTCAAAACTTAATGCAAAGATTTAATTCTTCTGGTACTGTTGATTATCCAAAACGTAAAGTGGTCAACAAACCAGTAACTAATGAAGAAAAAGAACTACAAGTATTGTTAAATGTTCAGAAAAATCCTTATATTGGTAGCCGTCAGTTAGCAGCATTATGTGAAACATCACAATCTACCGCTAATCGTACTACCAAGAAATATAGGTATCATCCATATCACATGGAATTACACCAAGAATTGCATGGACAGGATTTTGAAAGTCGTGTAAACTTTTGTCGTACAATAAATGCGGAGATACAATTAAATCCAAATTTATTATGCAAGGTAATGTTTAGTGATGAAGCTACTTTTAGAAGTAACGGTGCCGTAAATAGACGCAACATGCATTATTATGCCACAGAAAACCCATTTTGGATTAGAGAGGTGCAACATCAAAACCACTGGTCATTAAATGTTTGGTGTGGTATTCATCATAATCGAATTATTGGACCCCACTTTTTTAATGAACCACTAAATGGCCATAGTTACCTGAACTTTCTACAAGAAGAACTACCCCAACTGCTTCAAGGTCTCGATAGGGATGAGCTCGACAGTATGTGGTTCCAGCACGATGGTGTGCCTCCGCATTACCATCGTGAAGTTCGTGCGTTTTTGAACGATATCCGCAAAAATGGATTGGACGTGGGGGTTTCATTGAGTGGCCACCAAGGTCTTGCGACATCACCCCATTAGATTTCTTCCTATAGGGTTATATTAAAAATAAGGTGTATGTTACTCCACCAACAACAGTGGAAGATATGCGAAACAGGATTAGGGATACCTGTAGAACAATAACGCCACTAATTTTGTCCAGGGTCCGAGAAAATCTGCAAAAAAGACCAAATCTGTGCATTGCACAAGAGGGTCGTTTATTCGAACACTTATTAAAAAGAAATAATTAATCTCAGTATTTAATAGTATAGGTAATTTTTTTGTTTCAATTTAGTATAAAAGTAAATATGTATTTGCCTTGTCGTTATTGTTGTGTTAATTTTTTCACATTATGTTTAAATAAACTATTGCCGTTGTAATATAACGAATAATGTATTTCATCATATTTAACCACATTCTGTTTGTTTCTGTAGTTTCTTTCTATTATTTTACATGGCTACTATGATAATGAAGACTATTTCTGTAAAAAAGTATGGAAAATAAGAAAAACTGAAATATCTCAAAAACTATTATAAATAGGTATAGGATATATTGAACAAAACTTTTAGGGTTTTTATTACTCTATTAAATAACATGAAAATATACAGGGTGTACCATTTAAAAAAATATATATTTATTCATTTAAACTTGTTCAAATTTGAGCCGATGTGTGTAGCTTTTATTGCAAATATTAGGTAAAAATTATGTTAACTTGTCCTTGGCCTTGCTAAATTCCAAATTTGAATATATTTGTCACAAAACTGAAAACGTTATTTAGGATTGAATTGATGCTTGAAAATGTGACTTTTCTTCTTTAAACTTAATTATCTCAGAAACTATAAAGTTTTGTTACAGTAAACCCTTAATAAAAAAGATTTAAAATTATAAGCTAAATCGAAAATACGATCGTATATAAGGTGTTCTATTTAAAAAAATACAACTTTATGCTGTCCTAGTTTTTTGGCTCACCCTGTAGAGTCCTAAATATTTTTAAAATCTGCGTAAAAATAAACTGTATCAAACAATAAAAATAGTTTCTTTGTAAATTTCACCGAAAAGGCACAAACCTACTTCATCCAATCGTTGACTCACCCTGTATATATTAAGATTGCATATCTCTAAGATTTGACTACAAAATTATGAACTTAGGACACCGACTAATATTTTTAAAAATAATTTTATTTTCAAAAATACAATGAGAGCAACTTTAATTGTATTGGATACATTTATGTTTAATAAAGAACAGATAATGATTTACATTATGAGATAAGCTTCTTTGAAGGTCTTCTTTGTCAGCATTTTCTGTGGAAAGCGCCTAGTCAGCTTGTTCCCAGGTATACTTCTGTAGAAGTGTGAGCATATAACTGCAATTTCTGATTAAACATTCAAACAAATTTTACCCTTAGGATAACAATTCTTAAACGTCTTTAAGGGAAAAAACAGTTCAGAATAATATCTAAATACATGATAAAAGATTAGATACTGTTCATTTACGTCATCACTCATTCATCGTCAACATTTTCTAGGAAAGATCGCAAATTTATCTCATCAAAATTTTTTATTATATATATATATATATATATATATATATATATATATATATATATATATATATATATATATATTAAAAATAAACAAATTCACGGTCTATATATTTGAAAAAGTTATTTTATTCTCCTTATGACCGTTAAGAAAGGGGACAGACAGTGTATTCTCTGCGAATTCCACTCTGGTTCTCTCTCCATACTAGTTTCGACCACCTAATGGTCTCATCAGTGGAGCTGTAACGAACCGAGAGTAAAATGCACAGAGAACAAATGTCTACTTAAAATCCCCATATCGTAATATATCGGCAGGATATTACCTGCAGAACTTGATGCCGGACTGCTATCTTAAACAGTACAAACGAACATCTGAATATACCCCGGAGCGGTAGGAAATTTATTAAAAATAAACAAATTCACGGTCTATATATTTGAAAAAGTTATTTTATTCTCCTTACGACCGTTAAGAAAGGGGACAGACAGTGTATTCTCTGCGAATTCCACTCTGGTTCTCTCTCCATACTAGTTTCGACCACCTAATGGTCTCATCAGTGGAGCTGTAACGAACCGAGAGTAAAATGCACAGAGAACAAATGTCTACTTAAAATCCCCATATCGTAATATATCGGCAGGATATTACCTGCAGAACTTGATGCCGGACTGCTATCTTAAACAGTACAAACGAACATCTGAATATACCCCGGAGCGGTAGGAAATTTATTAAAAATAAACAAATTCACGGTCTATATATTTGAAAAAGTTATTTTATTCTCCTTACGACCGTTAAGACCCTTTCCTAACGGTCGTAAGGAGAATAAAATAACTTTTTCATATATATATATATATATATATATATATATATATATATATATATATATATATATATATATATATATATATATATATATATATATATATATTTGACACCGAGAATCTGAGTGCTATTTACAGTTATATTTTAAAGTTGGAAAAAGAAAAGTACTTAAGCCTCCTGGATAGTCCATCTCCAGATAAATAGTTTTTTCCATTATACCACCCACGACACTTCCCGGTTGACACATCACAGGTATCACTACAAAATGGTGGATTGGTCAGGTAAGATGTTTGGCTGTTTAGAATTTTCCAGAATTTCAGTGAATTTTCACAATTTTATAAAAATATGCCTCTAAATATAGTTAAAAAGTGCACATACTGGGTTTTTTCCTGTTATTCAAACGCGTACTTGTTTCATATTCAAACCACATTGGTGTGTTACTTAATACGTTAATACTATAACTGTTTAATTAATAATTGTAGAGATGTCCTGAAGAAGAGATAAATAAATTTTTCGAAAGCTTGACAGAATCAAAAAAAGGGTTTTCTCCTTACCAAGGCCTACAAATTTAATCAGACTGCATTTCCAATAACCCTGGTTGAAAACATAGTATTTTATGAACTAAATTACCTTATCTATATGTTTTTGAGGTCGCTAAATTCGAATCCAATGTTCATTAAACCCTATTTGGTCAGTATTTGTCCCTAATCTCAACAAATTCTTCACGATTAGTAATATAGTCTAACCACCTAATATTCATGTTTTTTGGGTTGCTGAAACCAATTGTGATATCCGTATAACTTCAGAAATTCAGAATTCATCCATAACCTCAAAAACACCGTGAATAACTAGGACTATACGTCTCTTCGTTTAGGAATGAAGATGGCCATTTATTCTTTATATTTAATTTATTTTTAAGATTTCATACATGTTTGGAAATGACCAAAGTCATCGTTTTGTTTTAATTTTCCAATAGGAGGCAGTTACTGAAGAGATAAATTAATTCTGCAGCTGGATTTGCATTAATCGTATGAAATTATTTAAAATATAACCATTTTAGTTATTGAATCTGAGTACTATTTTAATAATCTTCCAGTGCATTAGAAACATGTTGAAAGATAGTAGCGCTTAAGTGATGATACTATTCAATATTTCGTGTTTTTTGAACACTCCAAACGCCATATTATAACTACCATGAGGGGGTTAGGAAAATGGCTTACGGTTTTCGAAAGTATTTTATTAATATGGTGGTCAAATTTCATAACTTAACCACAAATAATGTCATTTTAGTAAATTAGGAAAATTTTTGAGGTTAGGAAGGACTAACATCACAGACAGAAGAAAAATTCATATTACTTAATATAGACTGCTAATCCTATCGAAGAAAGTTGTCTCACGATTAAAAAGAGAGAGTATTTTCGAGAAGTTGTAACTCCCTTTCTAGTTTTGATCGGGTGACAGGGATATCCAATGACGTTTGAAGTGTCGTGCTTAGTTTCACCATTAGGAATAGAAGTACTACTCTTCGAAAACGCACTATTTCTTTTTAAGCGTGAGCTTAGAATTGGTTTCAGCGACCCCGAATACATGAATATAAGGTTATTAGATTATATTACTCATTGCAGAATAGTGTTAACTCAACGATCTGAAATATTTTTAAGGTTAGGCACAAATGCTGATCTGATGGATTTAATGAATTTTATATTCGAATTCAACGATCTCGAAAACATATAGATACGGTGATCTAGTTCATAAAATACTGACTTTATGTTTTTTATCTGTACATTTTGTTGTAACAAAAGTAATTAATAACTTATTGTAAAAACAATGCTAAAAATAAAAAAGCAATTTGTAAATTTGTACAGTTTTTATTTACACACGTAAATATTTTTATTTACTGTAATGAAGTCGATCTACTTATGGTTTTCTATACTCATGTTTTTAATATAGAAATGATAATAAGTTAGCTTTTTTTGTTTGTCTTAGTATAGGTGTCTTCGTCTTTGCAGCACATTAAATTAAAAGCTGAGATTCATTATGTCTTTTAATTTGACCTTGCCACAAATCTTCTGCGTGTAATGATGCCGTAACACGTGAAGCAAGTGTATGGATATAGAATGTCCAGAAATGAATTAAACTTATCTATTTTTTGAAACTATTTCTTAGCTGTATAAATATTTTAAATTCCAATTTTCAGAATCTTAAATTTAGGAGTGATCTTCAGATAAATCTCATCCTATAGCCCTACCATTTTCTAACGTACTTTTATATTTAATCTCCTATTGTTCAATAAGTAAGATCCTCTAAAAAATCATTTGATTTTCTCTCACCAAGCACTCAGAGTGAGAAAAATTCCTTAATTATACTCCAAAAATCTTTTAAAAAGAAAAGACATAAGTAAGCATTTCTACAGAAGCCACAAATATCATAAACTTGAACTACATGGAGGGAATAATTGAAAAAACAAACGGCATGCAATAAAACTTACCTTAAAGAAGCAGCCATTGGGTAGATATACAAGTAACAAAAATAAACAATCACAAGCACAAAGACAGCAGGACAAAAGCAACAAACACAAATATCGTTAAAACAATGTTACAGTACACAAAAAGCAATCAACGATAGGAAAGGGAGTAACACGGAATGCGGGCACAAAAACAAGCACAAAGGAAACAGCACGAGGAGCTACATACAAAAGCGAAAACAAACAAGGTACTAAAATTTCTTAAGATTTTCATTGCAGTATTGACTTATCAGTAGTTTTTGATTTATATTATGCTGAAGTTTTATTTCATTAATTTAATTTTATACGTTGGTAAACTTGACTTATGTTTAAAATAACACAAGATCTTGAAAATATTTTGAGACAGATATGTATTAAAAAAAATATTTTCATTTTCATTTTAGATAAAATATATATTTTGAAAAAACTTTTTTAGGTCGCTTCAAATAAGAAATCTATCCCGACTGAATGGAAAACTCTTACAATTCTACCGATACACATAAAGCAAACACAGAAGAATATAGCAATTATAGAGATGGATCACTTCTAAGTTTAGCATTAAAAGTATTTTAATTTAATAGAAAACTTGAGAAGAGGAGTTGAAAAGAATATTTCTGCTGTACAAAGCGGAACCAGTACACAGGACCGTTTATTTACACTACAGTATATAAGAAAAAAAGAACTTCTCACCATGAAGAAGGTAGTAGATAAAGTTATAGAGAAATAAAGAAAGGAGTAGATAAAGACTTAAACGAAACTATTGATAGTCCACATACGGACACGAATAATAAGATATGTTTATTCAGTAACACTTCAAATAAATTTAGTGCCTATAAGGGAGAGATACATCATGGACAAAATAATAAAGTTAACTTGGAAAAGTACAAGTAGATATGTAATAAAATACAAAAATCTAAATGCAGAAGATTGAGACATGTATATTTCCAAATGATATAGTACAAGTCGCTAAATCAGATAAAGAAGTAGAAACTAATTTAAACAAATGAATAAAAATAGCCTCTTGATATATATATATATATATATATATATATATATATATATATATATATATATATATATATATATATATATATATATATATAAATATATATATATATATATATATATATATATATATATAAATATATATATATATATATATATATATATATATATATATATATATATATAATATATATATATATATATATATAAAGATAACACTGTACATACAGTGGAAATAACAAATCAAACGAGAAACAAAAGTGGAAGAAAAAGTTTAGAATAACTAAAGCGATGTCGATACCTGAAGGTATTCCAAACAATAGAAAACACTAGAATACGAAATAGGAAACAAAATCAAAACACAGACAAGAAAGAACAGAAATAACAAAAATAAATATGACAGTGTACCGGATAATATAGCTCTCCAGTTCAACATAAGTCGAGTATTGGGTACTAATTGAAAAACTGGATAAACGACTTCAAACCGCTGAAATTAAATACCTAAGAAAATTTCTAGGGGTAACGAACATTTAAAAAAAAAGAGAAATCAGTAGAATAGAAAAGAATATTATATTGAATCGTTAAAAGAAATAATATAGAGGAAGAAATTTAAATATACTGTCGACCTGGTTAGTAGAAGGAGTTTAAAAATACTGGAATTGTTGAAATACGGACAAATAAATGCAGAATATGGCAACAAGTTAGAGGCCTGACAAAGGGTAAAATAGAGTGGTGAAAATTAGTAGAAGTCACTGAATAATGACAATATTTAATCATTTTGATATTTACGGGTATAAGAGGCGAATATTTTATATGTAGGTATATATGTATGAAAAACAAAGATACTGTTTTTCCAGTAAAACATCTCATCATTTCATCATTTTTTTTAAACAGCTCACAATATTTTTAATGGTTTTTTTAACCCCCTTGTCCAACAATATCTTCTATTTGGTTTCCTTATTCTCTGACACAGAACTAGAAAGACATATGTTATTTTTAAGTCTCATTAACATTATTTTTTATCAAGACTGTTTAGTAAAGTTACATATCTTATGAATTACAGTAGGACAAAGATGAGATGGAACAATACGCTTGACCTGAAATAAGCAAGGAGGGCTTCTTAAGCTTCCTAGAAGGAACTTTGCTCCGGTAACAAGTCTATTCATGGAACAAGGCAATTTGAAATACCATCTCAAAATAATGTGCAAAATCGACAGTGGGAATTATCGTTGGAGTTTTATGAGAACAAAATAATTTTTTGCCACAGACGAAAATTTTCTAAAGCTGTAACTTTAAATCCGGATGAAATAAGAAACCTCAAATCTCACAGGAAACTAACAATTTCGCTATTCCAAGCCTTTTTTAAGTTGTATCCAAGTACAAAACATTTTATAATCTATGTGATTTAAGAGGCTAAGATGTCGAAATGATTCTTCTACAGTTTAGAGTCTACAATTCAGTAGGATGATAGTAAAATACAAAATGCAAAAACATGGAACCATCAATTCCTAAAGATATATAGAAACAAGCTTAAAATTCTGCCAAATTAGCCCCGATTAATTAACTCTCTGTCTTGATTCACGTTTCCATAATAACACTTGGTAAAAATAATAATATTTTAAAAATAGAAATTAAAACAATATTGTGAGGCGAATTTACTAGTGTTCGACTTGACGGCTATTAAAAGTTTATCGATAAATTTTATCATCTGGAGCAGTTTATAACTTTGATAAGGAAATATACGTAGTTTTTAGTTAGTGCTGGTTAAGCTACAAAATATTTTAATTTTTAAGTTCAGTAAGGTTTTATCGAGTTTACTGTTAATAGCTAATAACAGTAAAATAAAATCCTGGAAAAATTACCTGTTAAATGTATCCATTAAAAATAATGGATTATATTCATTGTTGATAAAACATTTATCTTTTAAAGACATAGACAATGTTTCAAACAAAGTTAACATCAAGTTAATTTTATAATCAAGGGCGGATCCAGTAGCTGGAATATATATATATATATATATATATATATATATATATATATATATATATATATATATATATATATAAAGGGTGTTTTTATAGAGGTATAGAACTTTTAAATGGAATAAAACAAAGATGAATTTTTTAAATTGACATGAAATTTACTCTATTCGAAAGATAATCTTCTGGCATTATAATTTAAATATGACTGTTGGCATATGACCGCCACGGCTAGCTCGGACGTAGTCTAATCTGGAGGTCCAATTTTCGATGACTTTTTCCAACATTTGTGGCCGTATATCGGCAATAACGCAGCGAATGTTGTCTTAGCGACTTCCCATATCCCCACAGAAAATAGTCTAGCGGCGTTAAGTCGTACGATCTTGGAGGCCAATTCACGGGTCCGAAACGTGAAACTATGCGGTTACCAAACGTTTCCTTTAATAAATCAATTGTGGCACGAGCTGTGTGACATGTTGCGCCGTCTTGTTGAAACCACAGCTCCTGCGCATCATTGTTGTTCAATTGATGAACTAAAAAGTCAGTAATCATGGCTCAATAGCGGTCACGATTGACTGTAACGTTCTGACCAGCATCGTTTTTAAAGAAGTACGGACCAATGATTCCACCAGCCCATAAAGCACACCAAACAGTCAGTTTCTCTGGATGTAATGGTGTCTCAACATACACTTGAGGATTATCACCACTCCAAATACGGCAGTTTTGTTTATTGATCCATTCAAACAAAAGTGAGTTTCATCGCTAAACAAAATTCGCTTATGAAAATCGGGATCAACGGCAATCTTGTTTTGGGCCCATTCACCGAATCTACGTGTTGCTAGGTGATCGTGTGGCTTCAACTCTTGCACGAGTTGGATTTTGTAAGCACGCAAACCAAGATCTTTCCGCAAAATCTTCCATAAAGCGAATGGACACATATCCAATTCCTGTGCACGATGGCGGATAGACTGATTCGGGTCTTCCTCTACGCTACGCCCTACAGCAGCAATGACTTCTTCTGTACGCACTGTACGACGTCTCTGTGGATGCGTATTATCATTTAGAGTAAACGTGGTGCGAAAACGTTCCATAGTTAAAGGAATTAATTGCTCTGATGGACGATTATGTTGACCGTAAAATGGACGTAGTGCGCGATACGTATTTCGAACAGAACCATGATTTTCCAAACCAAACATAAATCACTTGACAGCTGACAAAATGGCCGCCAGTTAAAAAAGTGTTGCCAACTTAAAGTTCTATACCTCTATAAAAAACACCCTTTATATATATATATATATATATATATATATATATATATATATATATATATATATAGGTATATATATTGTTGTGGAACCTCATAACACCGCTTTCCGGCAAAACTGAACTTAAATAGATGTCCAAGTTTGTGGAAAGTACAAGGATATCTGGGAAAGTATCGGTGGATCCCACTGATGAGTACCGGTATCGGGATGAAACATCCATACATTTACTACGGCGGTCGAAAATAGAACGCTAGCTATATGTCCTTACCACCAGGGGCATTGCTAATTGCGACAAAATATATATATATATATATATATATATATATATATATATATATATTTATATATATATATAGAATGGCACACCACATTTCCGTCGGTTAGCCAACAAAGAACGATACATTATTTAAAAACTATTTTAATAAGAAATGTGTAAGTCTATCGAAACTACATTTAAAATTATTTTTAAATATAGACAGTGGCTCCTAAAATAGATCCTCACCAAAATTTTTAATTTATTTAGAACCGTGGATCGTCAACACAGTGGTAGGTTCATACTTTTTCCATGTTCAGTTAAAGGACGCCAGATTGATTAGGCAAAATTTATTTTGGAGAATGTTGCGCTGAATATTCGAGAAAGAATTTGACTGCAACTAGACGATACTCCCCTATGTAGATCCGCCCTTATCAACCAAGATAAAAGTTAATAAATATCTCATTTTAAATGATCTCAAAATAAAGGGAAATTATTGATTCAAATACTATATATTTTTAATGTATTTACGCTGATATTTTCGAAACGGTTTCACTGATTTAAGGAAAATTTTTGACATTATGGGCAGGAGGTTACTATGGTGGTCTTGATTCGGTAAAGTAATAAACAAAAAAAAAAAATTTTGTCCGATTTTCTCAAAAACTTGGTATGGAGTAGTCAGATTTATTTTTAATATGATATGGTGGACTAAAAATTTTACATATTTCGATTTTATCCAATTTTGATATCGAATTTAAAATTATTTTGAAAAGATTCAATATGGACGACATAGTCTAAAATTGACAGAAACGTTTTTCAGTCTTTCATTGCGAATATAAAGTTAATTTCCTAAAATTCAATATAGCAAATTGAATTGGGTCTATGTAATTGTCACTTTGTCTAATTTCTTTCAATATTAGCAACGAGGGGTTTGCAGAACCAAATATTTCTTTGCTCATTTAGTATATTTCACAATAATTATTGACTAAACTGGATACGACTAAAGAAAGAGAGGAAGTTCTGATTATGCATGTACTCCGATTACTTCGGAAGGCATCTACCGATTTGATTGAAATTGCTTGCTTTCTATTGAGAAAGTTACTACGATGGCCCCATCTAATTCGGACCGTCAGTGTTACTAAAATTGGTATTGAGGTATTTTCGGAGGAGTTGATTACGGAGCTGAAATTAATTTCTTAAAATTCAATACATTTATTATGGAGGATTAATAAATAGTCAGATCTAATTTTATTCTAAATTGGTAGTTGACATTCTGAGAATCAAAAAATTATTTTAGCTCAATTTAGTGCGGTGTACAATAATTTTGATTAAAATTAGTACTATTTTGCTATCTTGGAAACTTGGAAACATTGCGAGGTGCAGTCCGCATTTCAATTCGATTATAAATATAATTAAAAATCTTAAAAAAATAGTACTTAGGTTCTTCTTTAAAAATGAATGAATTCTAGTTTCAACATTTTCCAAAAATCGGATTTTAGAATGAAAAATGACGGCGAAACTTTTAATAAAAACAACAATATCTGAGAAACTGATATCATGAGAAAAATAAAAATTGATCGTTTGAGATAAGAGAATCACGTATTTCGGCATATCTCAAAATTCAAATTTTGGGCAGCAAAAAATATTTTTTTAATATCTAATACTACACCAAAGACATTGTTCTAAATTTTTTATAAGAAAATTTATAAAATAGTAATTTTTAGAATAAATACTCAAATATGTTTTTAACGTTATCGTAAATTTATATTGAAACATCATTTATTTTTCATAAAATGTCCATATTTCAAGAAAACTCTTTATTCTAATTTAGATACGCTCAAATCAAGGAATAAACTTCCTAGAATAAATAAGCTAACAAGTATTTCTGGGATCACTTAAATCCCAACCCTAACTTGGTGAAGGGTTTCTTATTTTTTCATAGATCTCGAGCAGCGCTGTAAGTAAATATGATAAATAATTAAGTCGTTTATTCTCAGCTGAAGTACAAACGGTAAGAAGACTTAAAATTTACGAGCGGTGCCATCAAGATTTTTTAAATGGCCTTTATAAATTCGTGATAAGGAGATTCTGTTTACATCGTGAATAAGTCATGGGCAAAGAGTGATATATCTAATACTTTGACAGTTTGTATTTATTGTCCATGTGCTATCTAGACAAAACAGAATTCACACATGAAAGATTGAAATGAAATTTTTTTTATTTATGTCTACTTAATCGTCGGTAAAAAATTAAAATTTTACTAATAGTTTGTTTTAAATATTATTATAATTACACTGTTCTACATGAAAATCTTTCCTGCCAAACTAATAGGTTATTTCGATAATTTCTATTTATGTAACCATCACACTGACCTGTAAATTGTCTTATCACGTAGAAAAATCTAGAGAACATCAACAACATATTTTGATTGATGGCAAAGTAGGTATTTCGGGTGCTACGTTGCCAAATCTACGTTTTCTCTAAGATTAAGGAAACTGTGCACAATCTAGCAACACCGCATTGGGGCATTTGAAAATGACCCTCATCTATGAAGTTTCAAAAACTTATGAGTGTTAAGTAAAAATCGAGCTCATATTCCAATTCAGCACCTTAGACTCGACACAAAAAACCCAAAAAATCTAAAGGAGTGACAAAAATTTTCAAAACACAGAACAGCATTATTTGACAGAACAGTTATATACGTGGTGCTCTCCATGTGTTCTCAGCCTAACATAGAAAGGAGGGTGGAAATAAAAAGAAAAATGTAGTCTCCTTGCATTTCTGATAACTTTTAATTAAAGCCAATGCTGGATTTTTGGTGATAAAATGCTCATCAACGTTTTGTTTAATATGATCATCTGAGTTTTTTCCTCGTAAATCTACCTTCAGTTTTAAAAACAGGAAATTATCGGAGGAGGGCACGTCGAGGATATATGGAGAATGATCGAGTTTAATGAAATTGCATTCTCGAACAGCCGCCTTGGAAATCACGGCGATGAGATCTGGAGCTTTGTCGTGAAGTAACCGAACACCTCGACTCAGTTTTCTTCGTCGTTTCTCTATAATATTCTGGCGCAGCTACCATAGTAAAGTATAGTAATACGCCGCGTTACCCACTTTATACCTTGGCAACTCCAAAAAATAGTGACTTTAAGCTTTTTGCTGCTTTGCGCGACCTTGACTGTTTTGGGACTGGTTTTCCCTTCCGATGTCACTCTTTTGAATTTTTTTCAAAAATGGATCATAATAAAGGATCATAATTTCATAACCCATCTCAATCAATTTGATAACTCTCTTCTCATTTTCACGACAAAACTCCAGAAATTGATTACATATTCGACCCAGTCGAACAGGTTGGGAAGTTTAAATACCTGGGAGCACATATAACAAGTAACAGGGCAGTAACGGAAGAAGTACTCACACAAGCCAACAAAGCGGCCATGATATCAGGCCAACTAAGAGACATAATTTGGAACAATAAACATATGACGGTTGAGAGCAAAGCAAGAATTTACAAGGTCTGTGTAAGACCGATACTGACCTACGGCGCAGAAACAAGAAATGAAAAAACAAAGACAAAACAAATTATGAGAACCACAGAAATGAAAACGCTGGGAATAATCACGGGAACATGTTTAAAAGATAGAATAGGGAACGCCAAAATACGCGAGGACAGCGGAGTGGAGGATGTTGTGAAGTGGGTTCGAAACCATCGTAGGCAGTGGAGAGATCACGTGGAACGAATGGACGATGACAGACTAGCAAAAACCGTGATGAGAGAAAAACCAAACTCCAAATGACCGCCTGGACGGCCCCCCAAAGATGGAGAGGCAGCTGGATTTCGACCTCAAACGAGGATCGATGAGGCATTGTGTAAATAACAGAACTTGGTTCTACCTAGAAGAATAAGAAGAAGAAGATTCGGCCCAATGCTTTTTTAAACTGCGTTAAAGCACTCGACTTCGAAATGCTATTTTGTGCAGCTATATCGTACGCCTTGAATCATCGATAGGACAAAATAACTTTTAGAACAAAATTAGCATCCTTTGGAGCTGTCATTTTCATTCGCAATGAAGAATATGTGTTTCCAACAGAACGATCACCTGCGCCGAGAAAAAAACAGATTTGTGATTAAGGTCACCACCAAGGGCACTATTGAGACCTTGTTTTTTCATATAAAACTTTTTTCTTGACCTAATAGCACATAGCTTTCGAGTTATTGTTCTGTACAGTTAGTTACTTTCTATTAATATTCAGAGGCACATATAAACTATAAATTATTTATATACGAGTAGTTAAACGTGGAATTTATCGTACTGTTTATTTCCGCTTTATGAATACATATCCCCATGTATCCCATTAAAAAAATCAATAATCTGTTTTCTTCTCAAAATTCGCTGTCTTAACCTTCATTTCTAAGCTCAAAAGTTTCATATTAGTATAACGCTTATTTTTAAAGGATCCTGTGTTTAAGTACATAATATAGCCCAAAAAATTTAATAAAATTACTTTAATACAACTAACGTTTTAAAAATCATATATTTTAAATTTCGTTTCCAATTTCGATTCAAATGACCAATACTTGTCACTTGACCGCTGTGAAGTAACGTGTTTCCAAAGGAGGTCTTTACATTTCTAAATCCAGCAGAGCATAAATTACTGTTAGTTGTGAAGAAATTGACCGCCACAATACAAATATTTTTCCGCAAATTCGAACTATTTGATCCAAATCAAATGAGAAACTTTCTTAGAATCTGTTTTAAAACGAATAGAAAGCAAATTTCGAAGAAATTGCACGAAAATCACTTAAAATAAGTTAACCAAGCAATGTAGCCCTTGACAGCGATTAACGTAAAGAAAAATATAATGTTTTCTAGGATTTTTATTATACAAAAATTCCGCTGTTTTCATATTTTTATGTAATTTATAAATTTTCATTTAATACCTTAGATGTCATATTTTACCTATGAAATGTAAGTCTATGTTCCAATTGAAAATTTACCTTGTCCAGAATGGTAAAATTTTAAAAGACAGTATAGTAGCAGTATAGTAGTTCTGGAGATCACCTTGTACAAGTAAATAAAAAACAGACTTTATCGCTTTATTATAAGTTTTTAATTAAAAATTATTATATTCTTCCACAAAAAAATAATATATAAAAATAAATAAAATCTCTTAGAAATAATGATAAATTCCTTTTCATTATAAAGCTAAATCGATTGAAACCCTCTCAACCATTTTTCTTTATAGCTTTCACTTAGAGGTGAGTGTACTTAATAAATGGATGTAATAAAGTGAGAAAGCAACCGAGCTGATGATGTTATTTTGTCGAGTATTTCACCGCGTATCGCTTATCAAGCACTTCTAATTCACCGACGTAATGCTCACATTATTCTAGCCCAATGAAATCATTTGCAATTTTAGGGAAACCGATGCTGTATAATAAATATCATTGAAAGCACTCTTCTCGGGCGAATGACGAAATATCTTACAGTGAAGAGAAAATGTCAAAACAGAAAGAAATTATCTTTAAAAAGCAATTTATTATTTACTGATATATTTTAAACTAAATGTATATCTTTAATAACATACACTGCGTTCCAAATTGATAGAACATTCAAAATTCGAAAAAGTAAGTCAAGTGTAAGTAGAGTACGCTAAGAATACTTATACTTATAATCACTATTTGAGTAAGTTTATAAAGCAACAACTGTTTTCAATTGATAATTATTCTTCTATATGGTTTTATGAGACAACTCGATCGGATAAATGGTCTCTGATACAAACATACTGATTGCTTCTATTGGTAGAGTAAGATATTATTTGCTTAAAAAAGGAATTCAAGAAGTTTTATTTACTTGGCTTCAGATGTTTTTTTTTTGTTAACTAACCTAAACAACGCTTTTTACTAACACCATAAATGCTTTCAGCAAGCGATTTATAAATTTTTACAAAATCCTTTAAAATATAATAACCATTTCACGATGGATAATGGAAATCAAGGTAAAAAAATTTCAATGAATATTGATATAGAAATGTAATTCGTAACAAACTCTAGTACATACTAAACGTAACGCAAATCGTATATATTATATATATATATATATATATATATATATATATATATATATATATATATATATATATATATTATATATATAATATATACAAAAAAACAGGAATAAACTTCAAATTACAGAATTAATTGGATTGTTATCATTTAAAACACAAAAAAAAAATAATACTAAATGTGTCTGTTATTCCTTTGTTGAGACTGTCTCGTACAAATCAGGCTACAACACTGCTCAACTGTGTAGTGGTTTATAGGAACTAGTTGAATGTCGTTGCACATAAACTGAATATTTCCACCGTAAACGCAAAAGGAAAATCAAAAGAGAAAAGCGTGAGGAAGAACTCCTGAATTTTTATGTAGGGTTAAAAGAATTCCTTCATTGAAATGTGAAAAACCGCTAAAATCCTTGTCTCCAGGATTATCCCAGTAAAACAAACTGAACAAATAGCAAAGTAGGTAAAAGATAAGGTAACTGAACTCACTTTTTTGAAAAATTTAAACTATTTTACACCCCAAAACGCGAAAAGATGGATAAAATAAATTGAGATATAAAAATCGAAGCTCCGAAATTTGTTAGATAAGCCATTTTTTCTGTAGAAACTTCCCTCTTAATATAAATTCGATAATGGCATACAACATAATTTAAGAAATTAATATCATAAACAAAGCTAAATCTAAAAAACTGATAAAAGGAATTGCAATAGTTTCAAGAAAACTGTCAAAAAAACAGGAGGAAAGGAAGAATTATACTCAAATAGTAGGCAGGAAAAACCGAGATTTAACAGAAAAAGATAACAATAAGTTAAAATAACAATAGATATATATACAGCCACCCATAGTCTAGCAAATACCACGCAAAACAATATAAATAGGTGTCAAACAAAATCAAATCTACTTTGTAGTGTACGCGTGAAACGTGACATATCAGAAGTCGAACTTTTTAATGACCTCGAAAAATTGTTACCACAGTTCGCTCCAGGAAACAATTCACGTTTAGTACAAATAAAACAATTGAATTCAAATTTAAACAAAATAGCTCTAGAAACAGGTCTGCAGACATAATGGTTCTTTAACTTTTTAAATTCTATCCTTAGATTTAAAAATAATTATTCAATAAAAATTAACATATGTTCTAAAATTTTTAATGCAACTTAAGTGGTAGAAGGCAGATTTTCATGATTTGACAAGATAATGTTTGAAGTAGGTGTAATTTGAGAAAAAATATCTGAAAACTGAAAAATACATGTATTTTGGAAAAATTATTAATTATAGCGTAATATAGTATAAGTAAATAATTACAGGTACTGCTAAATATAGAGTCTCTTGAAGCTAAAATGATATAGTTATTATTTAAAATAAATAATATCGCTTTGGTACGACATTGTGCAAATAAGACAATATGATTCTGGATGGGGCAACGGGACAATATGGAATAAGAACAAACAAAGAGTTAGAAGAGTTATACGCAGACGCCAACATAGTTAAAGAAATAAAGTCTAGAAGACTCCAGTGGACAGGCCACCTCATAAGACACTCTAACGAAAGAATAGTGAGACTGGTGTGGGAAGAAACCCCAACTGGAAAAAGACCACTTGGACGACCCTGGCTCCGGTGGCGGGATAATATAGCAGGAGACCCCAAAGCTATGGATGTAGAGAACTGGATGCAGCTAGCAAAGGACAGAAACGAATGGAGGCATATTGTCAAGTCGGCTAAAACCCACACGGGGTTGTAACGCCACGGAGTAAGTAAGTAAGTAAGTAAAAAATTTCAACTTTATTTTAACTGAAAGGTCAAATATTAGTGAACATTTATATTACATATTGTCGGCATCTAGGCTACCAACTTTCTTGTAAATTTTAGGAACATTATATTCCATTCTTCCGAAATTCTGACTTTTAATTAATTTCTAAGCAGATTGAATCCAAAACGTCTAATTTCCTTCTTTATGTCATTTTTGGTACAGAAAATTTAAATTTTAGTGCGCTAAAATATAGGAGAATACTGATTAGGAAAAATAGCATCAAAATTAGTAAAAAGGTATTATTGCGTCCTCTTAAGGAAGAAAAAGAAGATACAACTATAACGAGTCCAAACTATCTACTACGGTTAAAAAAATTAATTTACAATGTTAAATCGATCGGAATTTATGATCTTCCTTCATACGTTTCCAATCAGACCATGATTAATTTTGACTGAAATACTCAAAGGATGATAAAAAGAAGTGTAGACCTTACACCTTGGCATTTCCTTCTTTGGCAATAATTAAAGATATCGATATATTAATAGGAGTATGAAATAAAAATTTGCAAGCTTTCAAGCCAACAAAAAGAAAACTTAATATATCTAAATATAAACCAAATTACAAGAAATGAGGGAGAATTTAAGAGAAACAATTGTTAAAATACAATTGTTTGAAAGCTTTCAATTGCTTTTAATTATAAGATTATAATAAAAAATTGATCGTTCTTCAGTACCAAGAAAATACACAATTTCATTTATCCTACAGAAAAAAGTTTTTGGAGACTAAAAGATAAAAACTATTTTTGGGTTAGTCGATATTGCTATTATATAATATTGCAGTTATTTAAATTCTTATTTAGTAGTAAGTCACATGCAAGAGATCTTAAAATGGTTTAATCTTATCTTAAAAAGTATGAGGTTAAACTAGATTTCAATTTAGCTTACAGAAATAATGGGGCAGTTAATAAGTATTGGTTACTTTCGACCTTCTCTACCAAAAAATACTTCTGCCACCTTCTTATTGGCTGATTCATTGTTAATCTTTCGGGAATTTTTTGATTACCTGTTAAATTTGATATAAAAACTAGTCCATTTACGCGTTTAGAGAGATTCATCAAACTAGTCAAGGGTAAAACGGAAAGTTTTAAATTTTAGCACATTTTTATCATCCTTAGCTGTACCATCAGTATATGATTTATGTTAAAGTACATCGAATTAAATTGTGTTTATTAAGTTTTTGACTTCTGTCGTTACTGTACAAAATCTTTTTCTACACCGGAAATAAGCCTTCTTACCTTCGTCTTACTGTAAATAATATATTCTTTACAATGATTTTGATCAGTCACACAATATCGTAAGATCTAAATTAAGAACAAATCAATTAAAACAATATATGTCATTATTTCCATTATTATTTACTAATTTATGGTAGCTGTACATGAATATATAGTAAAAAAACAACACAGCTGACTATGTTACCTGTTTTGCTGGACAACTGAGGGAATGAATATTGCTAATATAGCATTTCTAATTCAATGACATAATGCTTACATTGTTTAGGTCTAATCAAATCATTTGTTGTAATTTACAGCTAGGAAAGCCTGTGCATATAGTAACGCTGAAATAGCAGTTCTTGTAATTGCAGATTCTGTTATAACACTAGTTGAAACAAATATTCTAAAATATTAATATTTGGTTGAAATTTAAGACAACAGGAAATAAATACAAAATTTATAAAATTTTATGTATTTTTTTTACAAGCAGGCCTTGCATTCCCTAAAAAATTACACTAATTTACAGCCAGTTTGGGATTGTAATGTAAAAGGCAGTTTTTGATTAATTTTTGGTCTCCAAATGCGAAAGTGATGGTAAAAACTTCAAAATACGTAAGATTTTTAAGTTATTATTTTTTCAGCAAAAATGAATGAGTATTTTAATCACATTATTTTAAAAAGTAACTTGTAATATACCGGAGCACGACGTTGCCAAGTTTAAGTTTTCACACCACTTAGGGTGTCTAGGGATGACAAGTCAATCACGAAGTCTCAACCTCCTAGGGCTTAAAATAACGGAAGTATCCATTTGAACCTATATGATTCCAAGTTTCACTCTACCCCATAGCCCAAACTACTTATAGGTGACCCCTGTATACGAGAAGTATGCCGTCGCTTTTCAAACTTTCGATATTCCATGTTTCTAGAAAATACCAGAAGTACGGAACGGTTATAAAAGTAGCTGGTCGGTAGTCATATCATCAATATTGGTTTAGCACGAGTAGTAGTCAGTATTAGACAGAGAAGCGAAGTTTGCGAACAAGCCAATAGTTAGAGCCTTGTATTACTGTTATCTTTGTGTTGAATAAAGTTAGTTGAAGCCTGAAAAAGTAGTATTATATCTCTGAACCGACGGTACGCGACAGTAAAAAAAAATGTCTAAAGTACAGAAACGTGGCTGTGTTAACCCTGTGGATAGTTTTTGCTATATATGTGGTCGGTTTACCCCTAAATCGAAAGAAAAGGATAATTAACAAAATGAGCAAAGTACTTTATCATAAGTATTTTGGATGTCTTTTTGGCGATCAAGATCGGTATTGACTCTTCACATATGTTACCAATCCTGGGCAGCAAATCTAAGTAATTGGTTAAATGGCCAATAATCTTCTATGCTTTTTACAATTCCAATGATTTGACGAGAAACAACAAATCATTTTAACGACTGTTACTTTTGTATGACAAAAGTGTCTTGTTTTTCAAGAAAAAAACAAATATAATATTGAATATCCGGATATCTCCTCAGCAATAAAACCGGTTTTTAAGGAAAAGGTCTATCAGCTCCAGCGCCCCAGCAAAATGAGAAGAAGATTTAGAAACGTATAATGATAAAGCAGAACCTGATAATGTATCAGAAAGGACCATTCTTATTTTCCCGATAGTGAAGGACAAGCATCCAATTTAATCGAACAGCCTGAATTAAATGATCTAGATAGGGACCTCCGCTTCTTCCAAGAGCATGCTGAAGTATTAGGGTCAATATTACAACATTTAACAGCTAGTGGAACCAAAGTTACAATATTTAGGAATCGTAACCAAGAGATATCCTCTTTTTTTACTCTGCTGAATCAAGTGTGTGTTTGAGTTAATCCAAATAGTGTCATGGAAAAATTAGGATTTGCACATAACCCTGACGAATAGCGCTTATTTATGGATAGATAGACATAAAAATCACAGGACTATTACTAGGGCTTCAGGGTGGATTTACGAAGTATTGCTATTTTCTTTGTCCTTCAGACAGTAGAGCAACACAGAGCCATTACGAAGTCAAAGAATGGCTTCCAAGAGACCAGTATATTCCAAGTTAAGTTAATGTAAAGAATATACCTCTTGTTGATCCCAAAAAAATACTGTTGCATCCATTACATATTAAACATTAGATAAAGAAAGAGATGCGTTTAAATACCTTACCTTACTAATTTTTCGTAAACCAAGTGATTCTAAATTTAAGGAAGGAATATTTGTTGGATCACAAATTAGAAAAATACTAAGGGATCAGGATCAACAGTTATCAAAAATTAAGTGAAGTTTTTTTAAAACAATTGTTTCGGAGTTTTATGTGATCATTTAAGAGGATATATATATTGTGAAAGATGGGATATTATTTCTTTTTCATTATAAATAATCCATTATCCAATCGACTTAGTAAAACGGTTTTTATACTTTTGTGGGAAACTTCACTCATACCAAATAAAATCATATTTTGAAAAAAATTAAGCTTAAGTTTTTGGCCGTAGGTGAAGTTATGGATAATTTGAATGGTACCATGTGGTAATTGCTCTTCCTGGGTCTTACACAGATATTCCTGATGGTCGAATTCCTTAATGTTATGCAGAAGAATCTTTGGTACTTCAGTTGCTAATTAAATTGTAGAAATTGTCTTTAGGTTAGTTATTCATTCCCCGTTGTTTGCATGATTGTAACTCCAAGTTTCTATACTTTGTGATCTTCTCTTTAATGTTTGTTCCTTAGATTGTTCTTGCTAGGAATCATGACTTGGATCATTTACCTTCTAAAGAGGTCTACTCTATTATAATCCATTTTATGGTCTGTAAGCACAGTCCGATTCTAATACAGATTGAACTTCTTATTTTATAGTATAAGTTCCAGACTATATTTGTACTATGATACTTTTTCTGTCTATAAAACTTTTAACGTCTCTGTCAAGTCTTGGTGAAGGACTTTGGCGGCTGTATATCATCGCGGCAAATATTTGTCTTTTACGTTCGATAACCATATCAGTAATAATTAGATATCAACCTGTAGTTCGACTCTAATCTGACGATATTTTACCCGGTGACTTCTCTTCGACATATTTCATAAAGAGGTTTCTGCAGCCTTGGTGTGTTTGGTGATGAGATATCTGTTCGTGTTCCCTCAACCATAGTGGTACTGAATCGTCTGTCTCACTTATTGCCTGAACCGATACAAAAAAAAACAGCTAACCAGTGGAAACATGGATGTAAGTGTATTATTTCTTGATTTAATCATTTACCAATATATAACAATCCTCTTCATGCTAGGTATCTTAGAAATATCGTCCGGCCAACAGCACTTCAAGGATGATGTTTATGTACCTTTGTCAAGGGTATTCAGACTTTCTTGTCCAAACTTTATATGATTTTATTTAATTGAAAAGATTTTTGGCGAAATATAAAATTATAACTTTTTCTTTTCTGTTTAGTAAACTATGAAAATTTTATTTTAGGTTCGTTCCAGATACATCGACCTATATACATGTATATATATATATATATATATATATATATATATATATATATATATATATATATGTTTATGCGGTTTTCATGGATTCCTCATACGCGGAGCTGCATATAGTTGTAAGTTTGCTGAATGTGATTTCAGCACTACAACGGCATAATGTGGATATATCCACTGCTATTGCATCTCACACGGAGGAATCCGTGAAAGCCGCATAAACATATATACGCCATCCGGGGGGAGGTCGGCGAAGCCGCGTTCAGTATTTGCATGCTTCCTTCCGATCAGTCCTTTGCACAGCCAGGTGCATGTCGGTACCCTGATGAGTCTAGTAGAGACGAAACATGTACCTCTGTCGTATCACTGTGGCGGGGAGGGTAAGTTTTGACTTTCTTCTCGGTATGGTGGTACAGGTAGGCCATCATCTCGATTGTGGTGGAATAGGATGAATTGTGTTTTGTATCAATTTATTCTAACTGTGCAACCTCTAACACAAAAAGGATATGATGGAGAGAAGTTTGTATTTACTATTCGCATTTTACTTCATATATATATATATATATATATATATATATATATATATATATATATATATATATATATATATATATATATGCAATCGAAGGTTTTCGGATATCCCGTGTATGTGCTGAGTCCTCTTCGGGACTGTAAGGCAGCTGACGTTTCGGTGAAGTCTCATTCACCATTTTCAAAGCTTACTCTACAACGTCTGTGGGCAAATGACGCTTGCGACTCGGGTGCTGTCTGCCCCGTGTGTACGTCAGGGACATTCATTGGCCAGATAGTTCTGGTCAATCAGGTTGCGAGCCCTGCTGCGTGTCATTGCTCCTGTTGCCAATGTTTGGGATGATGTTACCGAGATATGATACGTTTTTTTAATACCTACTACTGGTTGACGTTTCGTAAGCACGTTTTTTCAAGTATTAGGCAATAGCTGGCTATAATTTCTGATATTTAAGTTGTTGGTCTCTTTGCAATTTCGATGGCTTCATTTATAACTCTTGTAGACAGGTTTTCACATCTCAATAGCATTTTTGTTCGTGAGAAATTTATTTAATGTCCTGTGTTGTACAAGTATTAGGCCAGTGCAGAAGAAATTGTTTTTTGCTAGACAGCGTTTATATGTTCGTCTTTTCTGGCGCTTATTTTACGGTTGGTACACCATTCTCCGCATAGAATTTCGTATTCCTTGATTTTCTAGAGGGATTTTTTTCTTTAGATGTTGGCAGGAGATCTTTTATTTTATGATCTGTAGTGAAAATAGTTTCAATGTTATGTTTCTTGCAAATTTTTGCAATTTGATCTGTGGTGACATAAGGCTATATGTTCTTTTTTATGACCATTTTTTGTTAGGACGTCTTGCAGTAAGTTCATTTGTTTGTTGTTATTTTCTTGATCTGCAATCGAAACGCAAGTGATTTCACTATGGCAAGGTGGTGATGTAAATCGGCGTTGAGGTATCTGTTGGTGTGAGTGGGTATAGACAATGTGCGAAAGCAAGCTATTCTCTTTTCTATTCAATAGAATATCTAAAAAAGGCAATTTTCTTTCCTGTTCTGTCTCCATGGTGGATTTGATTTTTGGGTATATATATATATATATATATATATATATATATATATATATATATATATATATATATATATATATATATATATATAGAAAACGTTGTAGTTTAATCCTAGTGTAACCAACCTAAAACAAGTACGGTAAAATTCCATCATATTATATGAAAACCTTACAAGCAACTTACGTAAATTTTGTCATTCTTTTCGTTGATCACCTTGTGATTAACGTCATTGATATTCAATTTTTTTGCAATATATTAGAGAGAGATCCCTCAGGTTTAAAAATTCTACTAAGATAAATTATTATTGAGTTATTTATATCCGAAAATTCAATTCGCCCTCTTCGTGGATAAAATTAAATAGCTATTTCCCAGAAAATCACAGTATGATATAACTAAATTTATATATCTTATTACACTCAAAGCGGTAAATTGAATTAACCAATAAAACATGGCTTGGTAACTTCTGACATGTAAAGTCGTATAAATTAAATAAAACATTTTAATGAGCAGTCATCCAGTAATTATTCTACATACCGCTCGCCGTTTTACTAGTAGTTATGAATTACGACATGTAAAATTTGCATTCGGACGTAAATTATATTAATCGCCCAGTTAAGACTCGCTACTTCACAGTTTGCGTTCTAGTATTTGGAGTGTCTGTGAAATAAAGTGGACTCCAACTTAACTGGGTTAAATTTAAATTCTCTCCAACTTAGTTATCTTATTACTTCAATTTTTCATACCTAATTACACATTTTCAAGCAGTTATCTTCGGTAAAACAGCGTCAACTACACTAAAATATATTCAGAGACGATCTGCTGAATGGTTCGAGATTCGTTATTAATGTCAGTGTACAAAAAAAGTATTTACACAAGTCAAATACTTAAATACTGGCAAATAACTAGTGAAGTTACAGAAATAAAATTTAACCAAAAAAGAGGGAATAACGCACATACATATATTTATATATATATATATATATATATATATATATATATATATATATATATATATATATATAATATTTATTAAGTTAAGAGTCATATATGATAAAAACAGGAAACAAAGGCATTTTGGAGTAATATTTATTTTATTTTGTTCTGCTATTCTGACACCTCAGCAAGCGTTGGTATATGGAAACTAATCTATCCCTAAACCTAGTATTATAATCGTGAACCTCTGTTTGAGTCTCATAGCCATACCTGTTTTTATATACATACAGCAAATTTTCAAATAATACTAGGTCAATACTCGGTGCATGTTCCCAAGTCAATAAAGCATAGGACACAACAGGATGAAAAGTCTTCCCGGCACATTCTAAGTATGCGTGCGCCAATTCAGGACCTCATCCACCCGGACCTCCCAAAAATTTGACATTCGAAATTTCATTTACTCTCTCCACACTTCTAAGAAAGAAAACCATTTTATTGGTTTCGCTGTTATTGCGAAGTAGCTTATTTCTACAGAACCACTCCTCGATGCGTCTATGTACTGTACTCATCTCGGACAAGGTATTTTTTAAGGACCCCGTCGATACAGCCACTGTAGTGTCATCCGCAAACAAAGTGAACTTCGCTTCTGATTCAACAAGAAGTAAATCATTTATATATATTAAAATTCGAATGGGTCCGAAGATAGAACCCTGGGGAACCCCAATGCTGAGCTCATTCTATCCAAACGGCACTTATTCTCTAGATATGTCTTTAAGAATGAAATACTTGAGTTTCTGAAGTAAAACTTGATGGGTGATAAAATTAAATGCCTTACTTAAATCACAGAATAAGGCAACCATATACTCCATATTATTAAAAGAATCCAAGATATAAGACACAAGATTCAGACTTGCCATTGTGGTGTTCCTTTCCTTCCTAAAACCAAACTGACAAGATGTAAAGAGTTTGTTCCTCTCAAAATAATCTATTACTCTGATAGATAGACATTTTTCAAATAATTCTGAAATAATGAGCAAGAGAAAAATGAGTCTTTAGTTACCTGGCGAGTCACGGTTTCCCTCCTTGAAAATGGGAGGTACCAAGGCAATTTTCAATATGTCTGGGAAGGTATTTTCTTTGAACCTCTGATTTATGAGGTTTGTTAAAGGAGCAATAATAATATGCTTTATGTGTTTAATAAGTTTAACATTTAAACAAAAGCTATATTTAAACAGAGCTATTTTTAGTTTTTAATTGGGTAATGATGTTACAGAACTCAACGGGAGACACAACCCCAAAATCAACGGGGATTTCTCCCATTACTAAACCAGACAGGAACTAGGCTGGATCTCTTTCAGAAGCAGGTATTGTGTTAATCATATCATGAGCAGTATTATAGAAAAAATCATTAAAAATATCGGGTATTAATTAATGATTTGCCATACAGTTTTAGAAGAATTAATAGTTTTATCATTAGCTTTTATTTTAGACTCCTGTATTGTATAATATTTTGTAATTTTTGTATTCCTATCGAGCCTCTGCCTCGCCATAGTGTCTACTCCAATCGTGAAAGAACGTAAATGTTCCCTCATGGCTTTCAAAGAGTCATCAAAAAAGGCGACAATATCTCCCTGATCTTATCTAACCATATAGGGATCAGATACTCATTACGTCCATGTTCGTTGATTCTGGTAATGCGGAGTATGAGTGCTTCCTTCGGTTATCCACCATCTAGGTTTGGAAGATGAGCTTGATTCCAAGGACATTTTGAAGGACGAAATTCAGTTTTACTGGATTGACATAACATAACTCGTCGTGCGTAACCTGGGTTAACTTTTTAAAAATATGTGGATTAGTTGCTTGCCCCTATAAAGCCTTTTAGAACATTCCCCTCGAGCTTTTCCGTTCCAGGGCAGTTTTTAGTTTTACATCCCCCCTTCATTTCAAAAAACTGTCCATTTTTTGGAGTTGTGCCCATGAGAGTTTTTGTTTAACTGCACTACTTTCTCCCAGAATTTAGACCAGTGGTTTTGTTCGAGATCCTTTAATTCTCAAGCAGCATTGATTGCTTTTAGACACCAGCAGCTTACGAAAGAAAGTTTGTCCGAGAAAAGGACACCTGGAATAAAGGATATTTTTAAAAAATATAACTAATTTTATGTAACACAATTGATTTAGATAACCTATTTTTTTCAATATTTTACAATTTTTAATTTTCTCTTTTAACAACAGTATTCAATAAGATGCTTAAGACAAGTCGAGTCATATTTTATTTCTTAAAAGCCAAATATGCTCCAAAATAATAAAAATTTGTGATCATAACAGGCAAAAAAAACCTTGTAACTCTCTAATTCTCAAACTTATTAATTATATCCTGACCCCTTAAATTTTAAAGACCTATTGTCAATCTCAATCACGTACAAATAACTTCATTATATTAGTCTAGAAGGAAAATGCTGGAAAATAGGGTGGAAATAGGTAGAAAATGGAAAGTCATCTAGCTTAATTCCAACGGACGAATTTCCTTCCTTCACACAGGCTTAATTTAAGTTCCGTGAAAAACTCTGTTTTTGTTCGTATAAAAGTTCGATTGACTCCGGGATAATGTCTAGCCAAGTACATTGCCAACTTTTCACGAGTCTGGCTGCACTTTTTATGATGGTGCAAACAGTTCTAAGTGACTTTTTATTTGCTTCGTTTTTCCTAGAAACGATGTCATTAAGGTCCTTTTGTTTACAGGCGTATTTTTCAAGGTATAAATTTATCGCGTTTTAAAGAAACATTGTTGTAAGAAGCATAAAATAACAATTCTGGATAAACTATGGTAAGAATAAAAACACTCGGGTTTTCCATTCTGTAAATGTTTTAAATTTAAATTTTTACAGAAATACCGGTAATGCGAATTTACAATACATCTTGAAAATGTGCCAATAAGTATTCCATGGAAAAGATTGTTATAAAATGGTAAATTATTGACTTATTTTCTATTTATTTTCAAATAACCCTTTGAAAATATTTTTGAGCACACATTTAGAATGTACTAGCAGCACAGGCAGAAATAGAACAGCTAATTTAAAAAATAACATACCCGTACGTCATCAATCTAAAAGCATATCAAAATTTTGACATATATTCATATTTATTTGTCAAAAAATGAAAAAAAGAGAGAAAACATAACATAGTTCTTTTTTTTCAAGCTATACGTATGTCTGTATGTACACTGCGACCTGGTAGGTCCATAGTGTCCCGCTACTGATGCCCAGTCGTAAGAGTTATCTTATCGGCAAGAGCAGGTCCTCCAGTCCTATTTCCTTCAGGAATCACAGGATGTTGGACGGCTTCAAGGTTGGTAGCTTCCCTTCTTCGATTTGGTGTGTTCCTAAGAACCGCATCCTAGGGTTTTCTAGAGCGCTGCATTCTGCAAGGATGTGAATAGAAGTTTCGTCCTCCTCCTCACAGAATCTGCACTCTTCTCTTTCTACCAATGCAAGTTTCTTGAAGTGTCGTTTCAGGTTACAATGCCTCGTCAGGATCTCTGTCAGAACTCTGAGTTGAATTTTACTCAATCTTATGCATTCTTTGAATCTCTTCTGGTCATCGTTCTCCAGAAGTATCTTAGCTTGTCTCAATCCTTGCAGTTCCATCCAATAACTAGATCTTCTGCTTTCTTCTTCTGTCTTTATTTCTTCCAGCATTATTCTGCTACTACAGAAAGGCTCTGACCCCAGAAATGGTATCTCAGAAATTTTCCTAGCGAACCTGTCTACTATTTCATTTCTCTCTATCCCGGTATGTCCCGGTACCCACATGAGGGTGACTGTTATTCTTACTCAAATCATTCAGTTCCCCTACGTATTCCCAGACCATTTTGGAACTGATAACTTGAGAGCTCAGCGCACTGATGGCTGCTTGACTATCTGTCATGATAATAATCTCTTGGCCATGATAGTTTTTCTCCTTGTTAAATGAAATACACATCCTAATGGCATATATTTCTGCCTGGAAAATGATTGGTGACCCAAGCTTTCGTAGTGTCTGGTGCCGGGTCCATACGCTCCTATTCCAGTTCCCTCTGTTGTCTTGGAGCCATCTGTATACCATATAATGGATTTATTGCTGAGTTTTTCAATGGCGTTTCTTTCCTATTCGTTCTTGCGACTCAACTTTGTGATGAAATTTTTTACAAAGTTGATTTTCTTTTCCATTCTATCCTGGAGCATGTCCCAGACTTGTTGATTTCTGGATGCGAGATTGGGCCCTCGTTTTATGACGTCATTTCTCATCATCCTATAAATGATCCTCTTCGCAAGGTTCCTTAGAAATATATGAAGAGTTGTGAGGTTTAGGATTACTTCCATGGGGGCCGTTGGGTAGGTTTTCATTGCTCCGGTTATACATGCACCACCCAGTCTTTGAACTTTCCAAAGGTTAGCTCTCATATTAGCCAGACCAGTTGTTTTGCTCCAGATCACTACTCCATGTGTGATGATTGGTCTCACTATTGCAGTGTTTATCCACTGAAGCATTTTTGGGTTTATATCCCATCTATTTCCTGCAAAAAAACAGACCATCAAGGCTTATGTAGCCTTGTTGATTGCTTCTTCTTCATGCTTATTCCAGAGGAGTTTGTTATCTAGAGTCAGTCCCAAATATTTAACCTCTGACTTCCACTCGTCCATTTTGATGGTCTTTAGATTGAGGTTTCTTTTCCTTGTGAAGGGTACTAGGGTGGTTTCGGCGAGGTTGATGTTTAATCCCATCATCTAGCACCATTCTCTAATGTATTCAAGCCCTCTTTAAACTATGCCACAGAGGGTATTCTCGAATTTGCCTCTTGCGATTTCAACCATGTCATCGACATAGCCCTGAAAAGATTTACCGAGGTCAGCAGATCACAGCATATCTTGTCAGCTATACGTCTTGAAGGAGTAAAGCAAGATAGGAAGAGACAACCTAGATAAACGAGGCATACGTTTCATGATTACAAACGTTGATACTACAGTCTACACATTATTTTATTGACAGCTGTTGTTCAAGTTTTATAGTGAATTTGAAAGAGAGTTATTTTATATAAAAGCTATTAATTATTGCTTTATAGTTTATTGCCGGTATGTATTATTTTTCCAAAGTCCAAAATAAACTAAAGTTACCACTAAAAGACGCACAGGTCATACTTTCAAATACAGACAAGTTTAAAATAATTATCATAAACTCCCTACCACCTATACTATACTGTTTAATTAAAAGCCACAAAGAAGATGCTCCCATTGTCTCTTACACAAACCGTCCTCTAAGATTGCTTGCAAATAATTGAAAACATTCTATCAAATCATAACGTTAATCCAGTTGTAAAAAATTAACATTTTTGTCACTCCTTGATCTTTGCATTTCTAAAAACTTCTTTCAGCATAATAACAAATTCTGGCAAAAATTTTGATGACTAATTTCGAAGAAAACTTTTTTAGAACAAACATTTTAAAAATATCTTTTTCTGGTATATATATATATATATATATATATATATATATATATATATATATATATATATATGTTGACAACTTGCTTGCTTGCTTTACAGGCAATGAAACCGAATTAGAAGATATGGTAAAACATATCAACAGTATACACAACAAAATAAAATTCACAATAAAAACAGAGGTAGATAATAGAATTAATTTCTTAAATACCACCATTATAAAAATTAACAATAGTTTTTCCATTGACATTTATAGAAAACCCGGTTTCACTAACTCTACTATCCCACAACACTCAATACAACTTGTATGTCATAAACTTACAGGATACAAGTTTATGATACACAGAGCATTGACTATCCTTTGAATAGACACTGATAAGAAAAAAAACATATTACAATAAAACAAATCGCATTAAACAATGGTTATAGTGAAGTGCAAAATAACAATTTAATAAGTAAAACAAAACAACTATATTCCACCGAATATACCCACCCATCACAAAAAAAAAAACCGCTAAATACACCACCCCTACATATTTTGGACCTATTTCAGTTAGAATAACCAATGTTTTAACAATACAGAATTTAAAAATCACATTGAAGTCGTCACAATAACTGTCACACACTTTTGCTAAAGACAACATTTTCTCTTTACAAAAGTCAGGAGTCTGTAGACTAAATTGTTCAGATTACAATAGCTGTTACATCGGACAAACGGGAAGAAATTTCCATAAAAGATTTAAAAAACGCAAAACTGCATTTTTATTGCAAAAACATAATTCAAATTTCGCTAATCATTTCATAGAGACAGGCCATAGTTTCCCAGATGTTAACAATACTCTAGCATACCGTACTCAAAAGTAAAGAACTTAATATTTAGAGGCTATAGAAATTTAAAAGTGCAATAAAACCAGTAAAATTAACTTTCTTAATGATGAAACAGACTTATGAAAATGTTCGAGCTAAAAAAGCCCTATAAAATAATGTAAATCCGTAGTTTTTAAGGCAATATATTTGAGAATGTGACAGTGTTACGAAAACGCGGTTACGTCAATTTAATAATAAAAGTGATATGTCTAACAAAGTAAATATTATTTCATTAATTATTTATTATATTATAGATTTAATGAGAACTATGTCCATCAAAAAACCCCGGTGAGCAAATTAAGTAAAAATGGAAAATAAAAATTACTTTAACTCTAAATACCTTGTTTTGAAATGCAAGTAAAATATCCAGAAAAATTTTTTTTTATCAAAACATTTTTAGACTTTAATTCTCTGGTCCATACTGAACTAATTCATAACTTTCAACGAGATAATGATTATATCATATAAATAACAAGTCGAAATCTTTCGTCGTGGGTCGGTCTAAGTAGGCAATTGATTTCCTTTTCGGAAACTACACTTCTCATTTCCTTCCTTTAGATAACAAGCTGTCATTCTTACATAAACACTGTTAACCAAAGCATGACTGCCATTTATACGTCACCAATCGCATTATGGTTGAAATGGATGTGCCATAAATCTGGGCCATTATGGCAAGCGGATGAGGCGCGATCGGGAGGCATGTATGTTAATAAAGCTCCGAAATTGTATCGTTAATTTGTGTTCATTGAACATCGAGCGCTTGTTGACAGGATGATGTGATATCTACCTTGCCCAACTAGATCATTATAGTACAAACATATGGATGAATGTTTAATATAATTTATATGCGCTTAAAACAATATATGTACAGGGTGAGTCAACGATTGGATGAAGTAGGTTTGTGCCTTTTCGGTGAAATTAATAAAGAAACTATATTTACTGTTTGATACAGTTTATTTTTACGCAGATTTTAAAAATATTTAGGACTCTACAGGGTGAGCCAAAAAACTAGGACAGCATAAAGTTGTATTTTTTTAAATAGAACACCCTATATACGAATCGTATTTTCGATTTAGCTTATAATTTTAAATCTTTCTTATTAAGGGTTTACTATAACAAAACTTTATAGTTTCTGAGATAATTAAGTTTAAAGAAAAAAATTCACATTTTCAAGCATCAATTCAATCCTAAATAACGTTTTTAATTTTGTGACAAATATATTCAAATTTGGAATTTAGCAAGGCCAAAAACAAGTTAATATAATTTTTACCTAATATTTGCAATAAAAGCTACAGGGTGTTGAACACATCGGCTCAAATTTGAACAAGTTTAAATGAATAAATATCTTTTTTTTTTAATGGTACACCCTGTATATTTTCATGTTATTTAATAGAGTAATAAAAACCCTAAAAGTTTTGTTCAATATATCCTATACCTATTTATAATAGTTTTTGAGATATTTCAGTTTTTCTTATTTTCCATACTTTTTTACAGAAATAGTCTTCATTATCATAGTAGCCATGTAAAATAATAAAAAGAATCTACAGAAACAAACAGAACGTGGTTGAATATGACGAAATACATTATTCGTTATATTACAACGGCAATAGTTTAATTAAACATAATGTGAAAAAATTAACACAATAATAACGACAAGGCAAATACTTATTTACTTTTATACTAAATTGAAACAAAAAAATTACCTATTAAATACTGAGATTAATTATTTCTTTTTAATAAGTGTTTGAATAAACGACCCAATTGTGCAATGCACAAATTTAGTCTTTTTTGCAGATTTTCTCGGACCCTGGACAAAATTAGTGGCGTTATTGTTCTACAGGTATCCTTAATCCTGTTTCGCATATCTTCCACTGTTGTTGGTGGATTAACATACACCTTATTTTTAATATAACCCCATAGGAAAAAATCTAATGGGGTGATGTCGCAAGACCCTGGTAGTCACTCAATAAAACCTCCACGTCCAATCCATTTTTGCGTATATCGTTGGTCCAAAAACGCACAAACTTCACGATGGTAATGCGGAGGCGCACCATCGTGCTGGAACCACATACTGTCGAGCTCATCCCTATCGAGACCTTGAAGCAGTTGGGGTAGTTCTTCTTGTAGAAAGTTCAGGTAACTGTGGCCATTTAGTGATTCATTAAAAAAGTGGGGTCCAATAATTTGTTTATGATGAATACCACACCAAACATGTAATGACCAGTGGTTTTGATGTTGCACCTCTCTAATCCAAAATGGGTTTTCTGTGGCATAATAACGCATGTTGCGTCTATTTACGGTACCGTTACTTCTAAAAGTAGCTTCATCACTAAACATTACCTTGCATAATAAATTTGGATTTAATTGAATCTCCGTATTTATTGTACGACAAAAGTTTACACGACTTTCAAAATCCTGTCCATGCAATTCTTGGTGTAATTCCATGTAATATGGATGATACCTATATTTCTTGGTAGTACAATTAGCGGTGGATTGTGATGAACTGACGGCTACCAATATAAGGATTTTCCTGAACATTTAGCAATACTTGTAGTTCTTTTTCTTCATTAGTTACTGGTTTGTTGACCACTTTACGTTTTGGATAATCAACAGTACCAGAAGAATCAAATCTTTGCATTAAGTTTTGAAAAGTATGGGTATTAGGCTGGCGTCGATCAGGATCATTTTGTAAATTCTTTGAGCAAGAAGGCAATTTTTTTTAGCCTCTTCTATTGTATAAATCATATCTATTAACTCATTCTTTGGAAAATTCATTTTACAATATAAGATGAATGCAAAAAAAACCAAACTACACTACATAAAAACCAAAAGAAGCGATTGCGGTTATAAATTTGACACACAGAAAAATATTCTATTACATTGTTTTTGCCATGGCTACTATAATAATGAAAACTATTTCTGTAAAAAAGTATGGAAAATAAGAAAAACTGAAATATCACAAAAACTATTATAAATAGGTATAGGATATATTGAACAAAACTTTTAGGGTTTTTATTACTCTATTAAATAACATGAAAATATACAGGGTGTACTATTTAAAAAAAAAAGATATTTATTCATTTAAACTTGTTCAAATTTGAGCCGATGTGTTCAACACCCTGTAGCTTTTATTGCAAATATTAGGTAAAAATTATGTTAACTTGTCCTTGGCCTTGCTAAATTCACAATTCCACTGCTTTGAGAATTGTAAATAAATTTAAACAGAATGGATCGGTGAAAAAAAAAACAAGATTCCACATCGAAAAAACGTAACTACTAAAGAAAATAATTGAAATATATATTATATTTATAATAACAACGTTTTATCACGAAAGAAAATATTGGTTTAAGATTATTGTATGCTTTAAAAAAAACTAAATTATGGTTCCACATAATATTGCCAAAGTAATTCTGGATTAGTTATCCTCACAGCAATAATAATTTCATCTAAATTTAACGCCAAATTAGTCCCAATTTCACATCTTCTTCAACAAATGATATTACTTTGTATACTTAACTCAATAAAACTCTAAAAAGATCAATTCGATCACGAAGTTCTCAGTCAGAAAATTTCATATAACATTTATTATTAAGGATTGGAATTGCGGCAAAATCAAATGAAAATATTGAAACCCTTTAGGGAATCGTATTTCTTAGCGCCAAAAAAAAAACGAAACAGAAAAATGTTCATCAATTTCTCTTGGGATCCTGTTATTTCGACGTAAATAATAATATACTGTTTTTGAAGTTTTATGAAGTACAAATTTGATTTAGATGGAAACAAACGTACATTTAAAATCTTGCAATTCAAGATAGAAAAAATCACTTTAAAAGACAAATAATACTTGTCGACAGTAATTTTTTTAAATGGGTAACTATAGCTCTTTCTTATATATTTTGCTACGCTAAAGCCGAATATAACTAGAAAATTTATATATATATATATATATATATATATATATATATATATATATATATATATATATATATATATATTGTATAGTAGCTTTTCACGGATGGTGGAATGTGTACTGGTGTTTTTCCGGTTTTCAATCCGTTCGTCAATAGAAAAATTCTTCCAATTACGTCTGTTACATCTTTTATGTATGTCAGTGTGGTTTTTGGTTTGGATTTGTCATCTTGTCCTTTTTCCTTCGCTACTGCTTTCGTGTTCTATTTTATGGCCTTTTTGACATTGTGTTCTTTGTAGTTGTTTTGTTTTAGACCTGTTGTGATTCTGTTGAGTTCTTCTTTGCAGTTCGTGGGTTTAGTTAGTCACAAGGACCTGGAGATCAGTGGGTTGGTGACCGATTGCAACTGTGATGGATGGTGCTGTGATTCGGCGTTCAGGTATCTGTTTGTGTGTGTGAGTTTTCTGTAGACCGTATAATCGATGCTTAGGTCATCGTTTCTGGTGACTAGAAGGTCAAGGAAAGGTAGCTGCTTGTTAACTTCGACCTCCAATGTGAACTGAATGCGGTGATGAAGGCTGTTTAGTTCCTCTAAGAATATATCTAGGTTGTATCTTTCATCTCCTAATATGGCGGTTTTGATTATGGTTTTATCGTTTTTTCGAGTTATGTAGTTGGATCTCTTGTAACTTTCTTATAGGTGTGGTCCTGAAGGATTTCTGTTAATTTGGTTTTGTATTCTTCTGTGTTCATGACTACAGTGGCGTTCCCTTTGTCTACTGGTACGATAATGATGTTTTTGTTGTTTTTAAGATCATTTAAAGCTTTTATTTCTGAGCGTTTTATGTTTGATTTTGGTGATTTGCTGGATACGCGAGCTACCTCCTGTCGTATTATCTCTGCTTCTCTTTCTGATTTCTGAGGTAGAGTGGCTTCAATATTGGCGATAATGTCCTCATTTAGTATGGTCTTTGGGGTTACTGCATAGTTGAAGCCTTTACTTAGAACTTGTTTTTCGTCTTCCAAAAGCTGGTAATTGAAGATGTTATGAATATATATATATATATATATATATATATATATATATATATATATATATATATATATATATATATATATATGCACAGATAGCAGTCTCTTGTTTGATATAACTCCATTTGTTGACGGTTTTATTAAACGAAATGATTATATAGATTTAAATAAAGATATCAAATACACGCCAGACCTCTCAAAACAAATCTAGCGAACTTGATAATCTCGGTGCGTCCTTTACGTGTTGCCTCGGTTTATTTTAGATCTACGTGTTGAGTCAGAAAGGTGTTTACATTAATTTATAGTGAACTCTTCTTCTTTAAGTTTTATTCAAGTATTTATTTTTATACAAACAGATTCCTTAAAATTACGCAAAATTGTAAAAACCATCCAAACAATTAATGTTATATTTTGTGAACTAACTTTAAAGTCCTAAAGAAAGAATATTACTTGATAAAAAGAATATAAATTTTATTTCGGGTGTCGAATTCGTAATGAAGTTATATCTTAATATATAATATATATGTTGTATATGTTGTGTAACATTAGTGATTGGCTTAATGGAGGATCGCGATATATGCCATTTGTAATTTCAATGATATAGAGGGAACCAAAAGACCACTCCGCGGAGTATTATTTCAGCATTACAAAAATTGCTATGATAACATGCGAGACCAAGTTAACTCGGGCGATGAAGATTTACAATTAAGTCCAGGAAAAAATTATATTGAAGTTTGGTAGAACGTCTACAGAATCTCATAGAATCAATCAATCTAAACTCAGTGATCTAGTTTTTGATGTAAACTTTTTAAAAAATTAGGCAGAATTATTGAGATCCAGATTAAAGGGTTGGAATCTCCTTGAGAAAGGATCCACAAGTTGTTCTTATCTTCTGCAGAGAGTAATTTAGTGTATTATAGTGATGTTGATTCATTAATGAGTGAATTAGAAGCCATACTTCTTCACATTGGGAATAAGAAATATTCGATTTTTCGTGCCTATGCAGCATATAAAAGAAACGACTAAATATAAAAAAAAACACATTATTACGATAAACTTTAAATTTTATAATTTTAAATAACGAATTTGTGGTTATTAATTCTAATTGTATTAAATAGGCGCCTTGTACAAATTATCAATAGTAAAGTTCAGGGTGGTTTCAACCTAGTTTAAGAAAATGTGAGGATAAAAAGAAACAGTGTGCGTGCAAAATGCAAGTGAAAAGAATAATGAAAAGATGTGGTAATAAAAAATATACAATGTGATGACAAAAGAAATAAAATACTGCAAGGTACTTGATACTCTGTCTTTAGATATATTTGTACTAACTCTGCTTGAAGATAATATGTTGCTAAAGGTTATTAAAAACCAAGTTGTCGTCTAGCAAGAATGATACGATAAAATGGAAAAAATAATTGAGTTCCTTAAACTTGCAACAGAGCAACAACCTGAACTAACCTGAACTAACCTGTACTCCTGATGGAGCGGGTTGAAACTCGAATAAATCTTTCCTACGACTTTGATCCTCTAATATGCTTTACAAATGTTTATGAGCCATGTTCCCTCAAATAAGCATTCTATCAGCTCAGGAATTTATAGATAGCGCAATGACAGATACTTTTTAGATACAATTCACCCTGATGATAATGATAAAGACAGTACAATTCTTATCACAATATTAGGTTGCCATAATGCTTTAGCAACGGTAGCACATATAAACAAGATAGGTAATTTAGACCAGCAACAGGTCTTTAAGATAGCTTTATGGATTTGGACATAACCCCATCCAACTTTATAAGTACTGATTAAGAAGGTCTATTAGAAATAAAGAAAATTGATGTATGATAAATATTATAAATAAATGTTAAACAAATTTACACTCTGCAGATACATTTAGAAAAAGAGAAGGTAAGGGACCTAAGGGCAAGGTGAAGGTATGGGGTAAGATGGATTTTAGTTCTAGAACTCAAACACAGAGGATAAGCACAGTGTATTTTCGAATAAGGCGATACGTATGGGAGATGACTTAGTTCAAAAGTAGCAACAGTCAAGGAAATGCGCGTAAAGTATTATAAATAATATATATTTTTTCACACACTGATTTAATTGTTGGTGAAGTTTACAATCATGTCGGTTCATATAAGTCGCTGATATCAATGGGAGATTAGTAATAAAATACTAAGAGACCACTAATTATTAATAAAACAATAAGTTTATCTCAGATGCAAGATGAATAAAGGCATGTCTAGAGTGTGTCATTAGTTTTGTATTAATACCTGGGCTTTTTAATTTTTATTACTATAATGAATACCTGAAAATTCACTTTTCAAATTTTAAAAATTGTTAAAATATACAAGAAAAAAGACAAATAGAAGATAATGGGGAAAAGGAAATGAGAAGAAAGCTGTTGCTGATAAGTCAAAAAAAGAAGGTTGGCTATCGGGGCAATATTTTATACGTTCCTGTATCTACGTCGAAATAGTGTATTAAAGTTCTAAGAAAGGGAGAAATAAAACTAGTCCAGCCTTTGGATTCTACAAAATTCGTGTTTGAGTCACAGTAAGAAGAAGAATTAAAGAAATATATATTAAAAAGACATGGAAGCAAGATTCGAAGACAGGTTTCAGATTGCTATAAAAAACGGCAAGAAGAATAATTTCAACTCAAATTCTGGAATGGCTGGTAAGAATTGGCTCAGTGGTTTTATATCGACCCTTCTATTCGGAAGCCAAATGCAACTTCTGCTACGGGAGATTTAATAAACCAGTAGTAGATGCCTTTTTTAATTTGTTGAGACAGGTGTACGATAAAAATAAGCTTACGCCAGATCGCATATATAATTGTGACGAAGCCGGCATACCTTCAGTTTCGAAAAGTAAGTTTAAAGTCATTGCACAAAAAGACAAGAAACATGTAGGAGCTCTATCATCAGCGGAACGTAGTAAAATAGATTACGTTTATGAAAGCACTCAGCCCTTATTATGATCAAGTACCAACTGCTTGGTTAAGATTAAAGCCTGAAAGAGTCGTAACTATGTTCTAAATTAGCGAAATATTTGAATATATATATATATATATATATATATATATATATATATATATATATATATATATATATTTATATATATATATATATATATATATATATATATATATATATGTTTTTGCGGATTTCACGGATTCCTCCGTATGAGATGCAATAGCAGTGGATATATCCACATTATGCCGTTGTAGTGCTGAAATCACATTCAGCAAACGTACAACTATATGCAGCTCCGCGTATGAATGAAGTGAAATGCGAACAGTAAATGCAAACTTCTCTCCATCATATCCTTTTTGTGTTAGAGGTTGCACAGTTAGAATAAATTGTTGTAAAACGCAATTTATCCTATTCCACCACCATCGAGATGATGGCCTACCTGTACCACCATACCGAGAAGAAAGTCAAAACTTACCCTCCCCGCCACAGTGATACGGCAGAGATACATGTTTCGTCTCTACTAGACTCATCAGGGTACCGACATGCACCTGGCTTTGCAAAGGACAGAATCGGAAGGAAGCATGCAAATACTGAACGCGGCTTCTCCGACCTCCCGCCGGATGGCGTATATATGTTTTTGCGGATTTCACGGATTCCTCCGTATGAGATGCAATAGCAGTGGATATATCCACATTATGCCGTTGTAGTGCTGAAATCACATTCAGCAAACGTACAACTATATGCAGCTCCGCGTATGAATGAAGTGAAATGCGAACAGTAAATGCAAACTTCTCTCCATCATATCCTTTTTGTGTTAGAGGTTGCACAGTTAGAATAAATTGTTGTAAAACGCAATTTATCCTATTCCACCACCATCGAGATGATGGCCTACCTGTACCACCATACCGAGAAGAAAGTCAAAACTTACCCTCCGCACTACAACGGCATAATGTGGATATATCCACTGCTATTGCATCTCATACGGAGGAACCCGTGAAATCCGCAAAAACATATATACGCCATCCGGCGGGAGGTCGGAGAAGCCGCGTTCAGTATTTGCATGCTTCCTTCCGATTCTGTCCTTTGCACAGCCAGGTGCATGTCGGTACCCTGATGAGTCTAGTAGAGACGAAACATGTATCTCTGCCGTATCACTGTGGCGGGGAGGGTAAGTTTTGACTTTCTTCTCGGTATGGTGGTACAGGTAGGCCATCATCTCGATGGTGGTGGAATAGGATAAATTGCGTTTTACAACAATTTATTCTAACTGTGCAACCTCTAACACAAAAAGGATATGATGGAGAGAAGTTTGCATTTACTGTTCGCATTTCACTTCATTCATACGCGGAGCTGCATATAGTTGTAAGTTTGCTGAATGTGATTTCAGCACTACAACGGCATAATGTGGATATATCCACTGCTATTGCATCTCATACGGAGGAATCCGTGAAATCCGCAAAAACATATATACGCCATCCGGCGGGAGGTCGGAGAAGCCGCGTTCAGTATTTGCATGCTTCCTTCCGATTCTGTCCTTTGCACAGCCAGGTGCATGTCGGTACCCTGATGAGTCTAGTAGAGACGAAACATGTATCTCTGCCGTATCACTGTGGCGGGGAGGGTAAGTTTTGACTTTCTTCTCGGTATGGTGGTACAGGTAGGCCATCATCTCGATGGTGGTGGAATAGGATAAATTGCGTTTTACAACAATTTATTCTAACTGTGCAACCTCTAACACAAAAAGGATATGATGGAGAGAAGTTTGCATTTACTGTTCGCATTTCACTTCATATATATATATATATATATATATATATATATATATATATATATATATATATATATATATATATATCTTTGAGCTGCAACCATGTTTACTGCAATAAATGGTTTTAAGAAATGTGAAATTTGGCCATATGATCCATTGGTTTGATGATGACCGTGGGTGTAGTTAGGGGAGAGCAAGAGTAAGCACCACCTACCCTACAAAACTCGTTGCTTACTCTAGAAAAATCGACCGTATTGAAGAAATATAGTTTCCATTCTTTCTCTCTTGATAAAAAGATTCAATACCTTCCATCGTACAATTATTTTATCATCCAAACTCCCATTTATCAAAAAAGAATGAGGTGTCGTGGGACATTCTACAGAAACGAAGTGTCTTACGCATTGCATATATAGGTATGAGAACTATAAAAAAGAAAATAATTGAAAAGAAAATATTTAAATGGGAAAGTATGTTTTAAATTAATATAATAAAATATCAATTTAGTGATAAATAATTCTCTAGATATTTTTACAAATATAAAAATTATAATTATATCTATTGCTCTGCACTTAGCTACTCTTTTGGAATTGTAAAATGGAGCAGGACGGACATCCAAAACCTGCAAAGAAAAATAAGAACACTTCTAACAAAACCACAAAAACATCACCCTCGGAGTGCTATTGAACGTTCAATGCTTCCAAGACATCAAGGAGGAAGAGGATTGGTGGATATTGGCAGCAGCTCGACCAACAAATAATCAACTTACATTCATATTTCTACAGGTTAGCGGACTTTTCCACACTACATCGAGCAATATGGGAGGCAAACGCTTCAGCGCCACTTCAGCTGAGGAAACAGGATATTGCTTGTCACCACCAACAGAAGTTACAAACCTGGTTAGAGAAGCCACTTCATGGACGGCATCTAAATGAGGTCAATCAGGACAATGTCGACAACTCAGCGTCGAACTACTGGTTGACTTCAGGAAAGATATTTCCGGAAACGGGGAGGTTTTTGTTAGCTATCCAAGACCAGGTTATTTCGACGAAGAACTATCGGGAGTTCATCATTAGAGATTCCTCAGTAGAAAATAATTAATGTAGCTATGGCTGTCGAACATCAGAAGCAATCCGGCACAAAAGTGGAGGATGCCAAGCGTATGCCGCAATCGAATGTAAGGAAAGACACGATTCAGCCGCTAAGATACTCCACCAAGGGTTAGCAGAATCAGTTAAACCTGTTGCAGGTAGGAAAAGTGCCTTATTACAAATACAATCCAGAACCTATTCTTGAGAAAAACCAGTCCGACAGTTGCTCGTAATAGACCAGACATTATACTAACAGATAAAATTTCTATGCGGACTATACTAATCGACATTGCTGTACCTAACAACAACTTAAGGCGAAAATACAACGAGAAGATCTCCAACTACACAGATCTGGAGGTGCAAATCCGAAGACAATGGGCAATAAACAGCGTTCAAACGATTCTCATAATACTGTCAACAACTGGAGTGATACCAAAGAACATCCTGCAGAACGTCAAGGGACTGGGCCTTAGTGAGCATTTGCGTAAACCGATGCAGAAAGTAGTTCTCCTTGCAACCGCGCGAACCGTTCGAAAGTTCGTAGGAAATATAGCAGACCACTTCACCCAGGACCCGATAACATGGAAAGGGTTCCCACAAGCTTCATACTTTTGGTATCTTTGGTATGAGTCAATATTTCCTGGAGGGAGTGCAAAGCCGTTTGACTTGTAAATCATACTAAAAATTAAAATAATATTTACATTCCATTACGTCATTATTAAAGACAAAAGAAATTTTGATTCCCAAGCAAATTTTTCATTTTGAAAATTCGATCTTTAAGAACCAATAAACGTGTCAATCGTAAGAGTCAATATCTCAATAACTAGTGATGCTATGAGATGCATTTTAAGCTTAAAAAATCAAAGAAAACTATATATTAAAAATTTTATATCTCAAAAAAATGTATCCGTCTATAAATACCGATAATTTGCGAGTTTAGGGCAATGCGACTATTTGTCTCACAAGTTATCGCTGCAGCGAGTTACGCGTAATAGAGAGAGACGCTAGTTTTTCTCAGCGTACTCTGCAAAGTAGTTACCTAAAGATAGAAGAGTGATAATAAATTTTGAATGCTTTTTTATGTGTTTTTTTAAATATCAACTAGTGTATAGGCAACGGTCACTTTTTATTTTAAATTTAGCTACAACCTGACTTTCAGCTTTTTTGCAGAGTTCAGGGAGGCGCCATTTTGTATGAGAAGAGTGACAGAACTCCATTAATATAGGAAATGACTGCTGACTTATGTATCCCTCATTAAATTGTGCTACGGCGAAAGAAATACAGCATTCATATTGCTAAATTGAACGAATTTTAAGTTAAATATGCTAAAAATTCTTCGATACAGGTGATTATTTTTTTGATGTTGATCGCTCGTTCTTTTAGGACAGTGCCTAGGGTAGCATACCGGAAATTAAGGTGGTTATATATATATATATATATATATATATATATATATATATATATATATATATATATATATATATATATATATATATATTCAAAGCGCCACTTGTTTTTGGACCCGTCGGTAGCAAGAAGCGATGGTATTAGCGAAAACAGGAAACAACCAGATTCAAAAATAGAACACCCCGATTCTAAAAACAATTAAAATCTAGATTTAACAATAAGTAAAAAAAAAAGAATTCTGGTTTACAAACTATGGGTAGTTTAACTTAATCTAAAGGAAATATGTGACTATTTGCTAGGTGAATTACAAAAAAAAAAAGGAAACAATGAACCATAACACTTACTAGTATGACGTCACCTGCGCCCAAGTCGGTTAGCTTTAGACTGAAAAAGCTGCGTTGGATAACCTTACTTTTGTTGTCATTCAAATGTTTATCTTTGTTTTAAAACAAGAAATTATTTAGTACGCCGATTAAGACTAAAATTATGTTTATTTAAACCTAATTAAAAGTGTTTGAGTATTAATATGTGTGTGTATATTAAAATGATGTTTTAAATTACCTAGTGTATATATATAAATAAAATTAAATATAAAGTGTCCTGTAATTGCTCGCAGAAAGTCTTATTAGTTCCCAATCAAGAAAAATGAAAGTATACTTTAAAATCGGTAATATCACTGTTTATTTTGAAGTTCTAATACCTGAAAAGCACTTTTGTCATTAAATCCAAACACTTGCGGTAAGCTGGTTAGCCCATGACCTCAATGGGACCAGTGGTGTGTTACATGACGGCACTGGTATGCAAATCCAATCCTAGACAGAAAGGCAAAGTTCTGGTATAATAAAAACAGTTGGTGGCATGTACCTGATTGCTTTTAAGGGTACACCAAGTATTAAAAGTCACAAAGATGGTGAGTTGACTTCTTAGGTGTGATCATTTTCATCACGGTGTATATCGAAAAATGAATACAATAAAAACTTTGTTTAGCCTTACTATCTGACAAACTATGCCTTAACATACTAAGCTATGGTTCTAGCTACAAATAGGAATAAAATTAGTATTGTACACTTAGGAAGTCAGCAAAAAAATCAGCTTTCTAGGTTTCTTCCAGTCTTCCAGTCATGTCCAAGGCTTGGCCCAGACTCTCTCCCTAGGTAAACTCCCTAGTTATGCCAATGATGACAGTTTTATTGCTGCAGATGCCGTAGTTGTTGTTCTAGATGTCGACGGAAATAATAATACAATGTCTTTGTCATCTAATCACGATGGTTTCGCCGCGTGTAAAGGAACAATCAAATAATATCATGATACCTGAGAAATCTTCAGATAACGAGAGCTTGGATATCAACAACATTTGTGACACTTATCCTGAACCTACTTCAAGGTGTTCTCGCCATTAGAATCCACAAACGGGTGCTGTCAATATTTCTCCGTCAAATTCAACATGTCGTTATCTGGCTTCTATATTTAGCGTTTCACCAAAAGATATTCAACCTATTTTAAAAGTGATGTTCGCAAAAAAAAACGAGCTGTAAATTGTACCCTAAAGATAAATATCACAACTTTCATGCAACAAAATCGTTGCTCTTTTCTATAAACCCGACACTGAATTAAAATACGAAATCCGGTGTTATTTTGCATTACATAACATAGTAAGAGAAATTTATTACCTGTTCTTTAAAAGCACTTATTCGCAAAAATCTCCATTTAAAAACGATGTAGCACAGCCTTTATAAATAATAGCCACCATAATTTACTACAAGGCAGTGCTTAACGAAGTTCAGCAAAATGGCATTACTCGGCATTAGTAAAGTGACAAGTGCAAAACTTAACTAGTTTATTTCTACAGCTTGTTTACGAAATACACTTTGGCCCAAAGCCAAGCTGCTTCACCTGAATAATTGGTGAAAAAAACTGGAAGCTCTTAGATATTTATTTAGGACTTATGTATTTCTTGTGTATTTGTCACTGGTTAAATTTTAAAAATTACCTTGTAGTCCGGGAGCCCAATGGGATTTTCTAACTGGTGAAGAGACATTGCTCCACCACAGTTTTTTATATGTATTTGATCCCCTGATTACGAATGTCCAGGGTGAATTTCCGAAAAATGGTCTGATAAGTGTTCAATAATTAAAAAAATTTTGTTTTCGTTAAACGTAAAATATTTTCATGTTTCTGGGCACATTCTAAGCAAAAAGTGTCTTCTATAATTTTTGCGCCTCACCCATAGTTTTTTTTTTGTTAAAAATCGTGTGAAATGGATTTTTAGCCACTTTTCAACATGAATAACTTTTGATTAATTACATATAATCAAAGTCTGTGGAGATCAAGTCAAGAGGTACAAATTGGGATTAATCGCAGGGACATAATGTTATGTTGTTGTATTTAACGCTATAAACATATAGCGTTTCATCAATTCTAACATACGGGGTGTCCCATTTTCGACACTTTTAGGTGGTATTAGGGTTAATTATTAGAGTTAACGAATTAGTTTTTAAGTTTTATTCAGCACGAGACCCTCAAGTAGAGGAAAAATTTTGATGACAACCCTGTTTAACATAAGAAAGCTCGCGATACAAAACAATGTTACAAAATGGATTGTACGGGGTGTCCCTTTTCGACACTTTTAGGGGATATTGGAGTTATCAAAGAGTATTGCGGTTTTCACCTTATTGTCCTCCTTTCTAATGAAACGAAAGATTCCGGTGTCAAATTTGTTATGGTTCTCTTTAATCTACAGGGTGATTTTGAAAATCTTCGTTTTTTTAGGCACAGCTCGTATTTCCGTTCTATGTTAATTTATCAAAAAGGTAAAAACTGATTTTTATAGAGCTTTTTAGGAAAAAGTTCAGTGGTGTAGTTAGTTTTTTCTAAAAAGTTTATTTTTTGATATATTAACCAAACTTATGATTTTTTCAAGAGGACACCCTGTATATTATTTTAGATATTGATTAAGTATAATTTAGGTTGATAAAAATATATAATTTGTTTATTTTATTTCGAGAAAAAAGGTCAGAATTCGATATTTCTGAATAGTTTACTTTATTTTTAACAATAAGCTATGGTCAATTTATAATGATACCAAAGATTAGATACTTTGAAAGTTAATTTTAATGTTTTTCTATATTTTCCATTGTTAGCACTTAATTGTTATTACATTTTTTACTTTAAACAACATTGTTATTATAAAACCAGAATATTAAAATTTGATTGCAGAGAGACAAGAACATTATTTCATAAAATTAAAGTAACAAAAACAAAAAGAAACACTGAAACTAAAAACAACCAAGAGTTTTTTAAATACGGTTTTCAAAATGAAGACCTCTCAAGTACAATATCGACCCAGTTTTGTTTCTTCTAATTGCATTTAAAATAATTATAGGTCTATTATGAAGAGTTTGGAAGGCGAAACCAATTGCCTCACGAAGTTCCGCTATGGATTCATGTAGTGTTTAATACACTTGATTTTGCATAAAACCCCTACAAAAAAAATCCAAAAAGGAAAGATCGAAAGATCGTAAGGACCATCTCACTGGCCTATTGGTACCTATCCATCTTTAAGGAAAGTTATTGTCCAGAAAGAGCCGTAACTGACCAGAGTTGTGGCTCTAGGCACCGTCTTGTTAAAGATAAATGGAATTGAAATGTGCCAACGGAACATTTTCAAGCAATTCTAGAATAACTTCCTCATGGATTTCTAGATATCTACGTGCTGTGAGATCCCGTAGGCCGAAAATAAAACACGAGACCCCAACTGCGAAGCGCCCTTCTTCTACCCTACCAAAATTAAATAATTATTTGCAACATCAATTTCCTTTTCATGAAGCAATGCATATCCCTAACTTTACTTGAAAAAAGTCATAGAAAACATTTTTTTTTTAATTTTACATTTTTTTTTGCTTTTTTTAACTTGGAGCCTATTTTTTTTGGAAAATTATTTTTTTGGACTCTATAAGGTATTATTTCAATCGAAAAAATATCATTACCTACAAGTTTTCAATAAACATGTTCTTACGAAAAATGCATAGTTTTCAAATAACACTCAAAAAACTGAAAAGGGGACAAATCTACCTTAATCTTTGCAGGTCAGTTTGAACGTATGAAACAATGAAAACACTTCATCATTTTAATTCCTATTACACCTCTTTTTTTGATATAGTCAATAGCCTAATATGTCTTGCTGGAGCGATAGATTTAATACCTGATTAATGACAGATATTCATTCTAGGAGCTAGTAAACAATATGATAATACTTGCAATGTAATTTATCTTGAAAATATACTCCAAGAATTAAACCTTCCTTTCATTTTGGTTTTCAACATATCAAAATTTATAAAGCTAAGTTAATTTTATTCGAGATATTTGGGACGCAGCTGAATAAAAGATACGGGTTCAACTAGATTCCTTTTTAAACGAGCAAATATGTCTGGAAAGGTCTTCCGTCTTTCTAGATACTTAACATGGAAAAAAATGATAGCCAGATACATTACCTATTAAATTATAATTCAGAAGATTATTGGGGACTTTTATTGCTTTGTATAAAAAATACTAACATCATACTTTTCATAATTATCATAAACGGTCATTGTATATGTAAAAAATAACTAAAAAGTAAAATAAAAACACCCACAAAACAAGAGGTTATACGAGGAATAGTAGCCAAGAAATGGCCTCGCAAAATTTTCAACTTTTTAAGATTTTTATTATTTTTGACACATGAATTTTTTTTATTTATATATTAATTATATTTATTCATTTTTATTAAAAAACTGGATTTATGAAGAAATTGATTCCCAACATCCTGTACCACAATTCCCTTGGCATCCTTTGGTGCATCCACAAGCTATTCTTTCAAGCAAAGTTTGCAGTGCAGAAGGTTTATTTATAAAAATTGATATCAATATAGTGTTCCACCTTTTTCAACCCCAGTCGAGAGGATTTAAAATATTCGCTTTTCTTTGTTGGATTTGCAAGTATGTTCTTAAGCCATCCTCTTTAGTAACATCAGTTGTTGGAAGCAATTGCGATAAAGCAACCTTCGCACTTGTTGAATGCTTCTAGAATAGCTGATAGCGACAAGTGCTTCGGCTCTTAATTTTCAAGCCATATAATGAAGACACGATACATTCAGATGCATTTACACACAAGAATAAATCAAAATATATTGATTTTTATCATTAAACACCCTATATTTATTTTGTCATTGAATAAAGAAAAATTTTCACGCAAAAATATAATATTACATAATGTGTGGGAAAAAGTTATGATCGTCCTAAAAAGTTGAGAAATTTAAGAAGCCATTTCTTAGCTGCTATATTAGTGGTATAAACTTCGGTTGGAGATTATTTTAACGGGCGTGATGTTAGTTTTCTTTTAAAGGGGGCAAAGTTTATACCTAAATTCACTTACAAAAAAGTTGTGGAACGAAATTTAAAGAAAAAAAAAGCAAAAATTTGCTAATATCGAGAAAAGTGGCAAAGTTTGAGATGATATATCTGGATTACTTTTCATCGTACAGACTTCTGCAGGAGCTTATTTTTACGGGTCTAATGTCAGCTTTCTTTTTCGTGAAACAGTGCCTCTACCTAACTTTACTTAGAAAAAAAAGCTATTTTTTCGTTTTTTTTTAAATTCTGTTTTTGAGCCTTTTTTTTAAAGATGAAGTATCATTTTGACTGGAGAAATTTCATTACCTACAACTTTTCTGAAGACATGTTCTTACGAAAAATGCATAGTTTTCAAATAAACTCAAAAAACTGAAAGATGACAAATCTACCTTAATTTCAAAAATGCACCCTTTAATTTGGTAGTACTTTGCAATTTTGTCATATTTGAAGATCAGTTGAACGTATGAAACAATGAAAACACTTCAACATTTTAGTTCCTTTTACCCCTCTTTTTTTCGACATAGCCAAGAGCCTACCATGTCTTACTTATTACTTACTATATCTTACTGTCTAAGAATTAAATCTTCGTTTCGTTTTCGTGCTCAGCATACCAAAATTTATAAAGCCAAGTTATTTTTATTCGAGATATTTTTAGCTGTTGTTCAGTATTATTAAATTATTGCTGTGCATGTCGTCATTCCCTAAAAACAGACCATAATAAAATTACAAGCAAAAACTAGTTTCAAAAAACAATTAAGTGCTCCTGGTTCTAGGTGTAATTATTTTTCGATTAAAAAGGGGCAGTCCTTCATCGATTAGATTAAAATTTTAATACCTAAACAAGCACAAATGGCGGGGTACAAGGTAACATTTTCCTTTTTCTCATATTTTTTATACGTAAGTTAATTGAACCAATCGGTCACTAAATGTAAAATATATTGACGACATTTATTTTTTGTCAGCCAATTATTGTCAATTTTTAAACGATTTTACTTAGTTTCACTGCTGCCTATGGCCAGTAGGCTGTAGACTCCCATCAAACCTTGTAATCAAGCTAAAATTTGGTACAAATATAAAAAACCGATGATAAGGTTGTAGAAAGATGGGTAAGGCAGGAGGGACTCAATATAAGTTCCCAAAAGACTGTCCTAATTCCCTTCACAAAATGGAGGAGGATAGAGGATTTCGGTTCCATCATCCTCCAAGGAAACACAATACCATTTTCCAGGGAAGTAAAATATCTAGGGGTGATTTTGGACTCCAGGCTGACCTGGAACAAACAAGTGGAAAACATAACCAGAGAATCGGAAACAACTCTGGCAAAAGATAACAGAGTTATGTTAAAGTGGGTACCAGGACACGAAGGCATACATGGAAATGAAAAAGCTGACGAGCTAGCTAGAGCAGGATCAGCATCTCAATACATTGGTCCAGAACCGGCCTTTAGGGTACCGCGGTGCGCGGCCCGAAAAGCAGTCAAAGAATGGATCAAAAGAGGGAAAAAACCACTGGGTGACCAGACATGGTTTAAACCACAGCTAGCACTTTAATGGGAATCCTGACCTGAAACTGGCAAGGAAATTACTCCAAATGAGTAGGAATCAATTAAGGACTATTACGGGTATAATGACGGGACGCATGGCCGTCAAAGTACATCTGAATAGAATGAATCTATATAACGGAAACCTCGGCTGCAGACTATGTGGACAAGCCGAAGAAACGGTGAAGCATATCATATGTGACTGTGAGTCACTGGAGAGATTTAGACAACAAACATTCGGGTCAGTAAGTCTGAAACCAGGAGAAACACTCACTCACTCTTTCGCAGGACTGTACATTGAACCAGGGGGCTTGGGTTGACAGAGTGGCTGTAATGTCTAGGATGAGCACAATAGGCCTACTCTGACCGCAGTATGTCCGGCTTTAGGGCGGACCCGGGAGTATAAAAAAAACGATGATAATGCAATATTATGACCTTGAAACTGACCTTGTGGGAAATTCATTCCATTCAATAAAGAGTACAATCCTATTTTGGCGATTACATAGCACGGCGTGAAATTTGTACATTGAAAAAAATAGTCGTTTCATGTAGATTTTGGATCGCTAAATTCGAATCCGCAATCCAAAATTGTTTCATCACATCAAGTTTTTTAAATATCCTAACCTAAAAGTGCAGAAAAAGCGATTTTGGCATATATTTTTACTAAAAACCTCATAGTATTACACCACACACCAAAAATCATTAAACTCAATTACAACTTGTTCAAGAAACTTGGGGAAAATCAATATTTTCTGAAAACTTTGACATCTTTTACTACCTAAATGAAGCCATATGGGATATAACTAAGTTGACTTATATCGACTTATTTTCACGTCAAGAGGTTGTCATCAAATGTTTTGCACGAAGTTTTCCGACACCCTGAATATTTTTTTAATCAAAGGAACAAATTTACATGATTCAAAGTCGGTTAAAAAACAGTTGACTTATACCAGACTTCAACTAAAATTTATACTCCCAATAGAAACTTCAAAAATGAGTTTCTTGTTGATAAGACTTGTTATGATAAGCAAAAGAAATTTAGTACATGGTGATATTCAAGTAAATATACCTTCAACACGCGAAGGTTTCCGTTGTTCATTATAAACTTTTGAATAATTCAAAGACAAGATAAAAAGGAAACATTGCCTAGCAAACAAACCCTGTATTAATGCTTGAAGAGGAACTACTTGTGATACAGAAGTTTATTGTCTTTTTAATTACAAAAATATAGTGTAACCAAAACAAAATTGCTGCTCAAATGAACAAAATTTATTTTAAAGATTTTCAGAAGTACTTTTTATGGAACGCTTAAAATACAAAAAAGTTTTTATCATATAGCCATTTTTCGTAATATCTTAGGCAAAATGAAAACATGAAATCAGGGGCGGATCCAGCCTCTCTCTTTGGGGGGGGGGGAGGCGGTGATATCATAAAAGTATAGTATGGCAAACGAAAGCAAGTTATCAACGGGAGGGGGGGGGGGAGTGCCAGCAGGATAGACATCCCTAATATAAACGACAGAATCGATCCTATTTTCCTGAACTCAAAGCTCTTGGGAACGGAGGGGGGGAGGGGTATCGCAAGCATACACATTCCCATTCTTTATTCAAGAACTAGAGGGAGTAATAAAATGGTCACTGAAACCTTCACGTACCTGCTCCAGTGTAGCAGGTAACTGAAGACTGCCGGAAATCTAATTATATTTAATTATATTTAAATATTATAAGCTTTTATAAATTTACTGCAATAATAAAGGATCCCGCAACAACCAAATGGAAATTGGATCCCGGTCAAATTCGTTGAAAATTCAATATGTTGTAGGTCTAGATGTCCTGATCAAAAGTTCCTATGGGCGCAAAGCCAAAAGTTAATAGTTTTCGAGATACAGAGGGATGAGTTGCGCCCGCACCAACCAAATAGAAATTGGATCCCGGTCAAATTCGTTGAAAATTCAATATGTGATAGGCCTATGTGCCCTGATCAAAAGTTTTTATGGGCATAAAGTCCAAAAGTTAATAGTTTTCGAGATACAGAAAGATGAGTTGCGCCCGATCCACCACATAGGCAAGGCGTAAGGGTCAATTTTCTCTATCTATTTCTTTTTCTCTCTCTCCTTATCTTGTGAACTTGTTTGGCTAACGAATGTAAATTCACAATTTCACAAATCATCAAAGGACAAAATATCCTTCGAACAGTCCAGGAAATAACCCCTTTAATTTTTGCCGTATGTTTAATAAACACCCTGTATATGTAGGTACATGACCTTATACATTTTACCTGTACAATAAACATTTTGGTATCAAACATGTAATTCCATGTAGACCACGCCATGGAAATAAAAGCGCTGTGCAGACAGGCAAAATATTCATTAAGGTGGTTTTACGAGATCTGACAGCTGCAATTTGTATATAGTTAAAAACGTTTTAAGTACAATTTATATATTGTTTATGAAGATTAGAATAACAAACAAATTAGATAAATAGCAGCCTCGTGATTAAGCTGTTTTAAGGTGAGAATATGAAACTACAGATCACTTGCTAACAATGAAAACACTTACAGAAATTACTATAACGTAAAACATACACTTTGGGTTGCAATAATGGGCTACGAAAGGGCCTTTAACTCGATAGAAATACAGAGCTGGCTAAATGCTTGCAGAATTAATGACCGATAAAAAAATCATTAGTAGTATACTAATGTAGCAGTTTATATTTCGAGAATAACAAACAAAAAATATTTATCGTTAAAAATGATTTTATTGTTTTTCCAAATATTTTCCACGATGATCAATATACTTTTGCATGCATTTAAACCAATCCGGTACTAAATTAAGACAAATTCATATTTGAGAACAGTCAGATCAGAATCAACAGTAGCAAATTGAAAGCTAAAATAGTGTGTCAAAATTTCAGTCAAAAGACTCCTCAATTAGAATTTTCAAGAGCATATATTCAGAAGAATATCAAACACTGGAATAATATTTTGCTCGTGAAGGACGCTAGAATTCAATTATGGAGGCCAGGTGGACAAAACCGAGTTTGTAAGTTTCATAAGGGGCAGAGTAATGCTTTGGAGCCGTAGATATTCACCGAATGGGTGGAAGTGACCGGATGGATGATTGGCAACATTTCTATTGAAAGCATCCTGCAAGATTATTTTCTATATGTTGGCTATACTTGAAGCGAATGATTTGTACTTATGAGGATAACCCTCGCCCACAGCTGGCTTAGTAGCTAATTACCTAGAGACTTAAATTCCGTACAACTTCCGTGGACCATTTGCGAATTGCAATTTTCATGAGAATTTCGGAATAAGTTTTACATAATTATCACCTTTGACTACATACACTGAGTAATACTAACTTATGAAAGTCTATTTATTTTGTCGATGAGCGTATTTTCACTCTTGAAAAATAAGATGTGATAAAACGACAATCTACTTTTTGTAACCATGAGTGTCTCTAAGACAAATTATCAAAGACTGTTATACTACGGCACTGCTTTTTCCATATAAATACACTTAAAATAGTGTTTGTATCCCTTTAATTTAGGATTCTAATTTTCACACGCCCTCATATATATGCTAACTACCTCAACAAATCTTGAGAAAACGTTACTTAATTATTACAAAGCGCTACCCATGTAATAAGCTTAACACAATGAATTCCTTTCGTAGAATTTACCAACTTGTGGCAAGTTTGCGGCGTTCTAGGCCAGATTCTGTCGTCTAGGTGCTTTATTGCCCGAGCCTCTTTAATGTGCATTTCTACTTTAACATTTAGAGTGTGGGTTGGGGCTTAGTTTTCGAAATTACAGGTTAATATAGTGCTTGGTTGCTTTTTAATCTAGGACATATGTACAAATTAAATAATATTAGAAAATGTATTTTGTAGTGAAATTTAAATTTTTTTTAAGGGCAAGTTGGTAGATAATGGAAAAAATCATCCATAGAGAACTTTATCATAAATACAGTGTTAAAATTTCGGCACTAAAAATCATAAGATGGCTGTTTTATTTAAAATAACTTTCTTTAAGAGTCATGACGATTATCAATTTTAAACATCTACAGGATGATAAATAGGCCAGTCCCTTTGCCACATTTTGCTCTACAGTTAAATTAATAATGGCCTTTCTGTATATTACATTACGGGCGATATCATCCAACGTTATTTACCAGCCTCACCAATATTTCTTTAAAGAGTGAAAGCAACAAGCGCACAAATAGAGTAAGAAGATAAACAGATTTTCTTCAAGCTAGTCTAAGTCAATATATGATATCAACATTGATCATAATTATATAAGAATTAATCCGAGACTAGAATTTCCTAGCTTGAAAATAGACTAGTATCAATTTCACGTATACTCACCGATCTGATAAAAGCTACTTATCGTATCTTACATAGTGCTCCTAACTCTCCACAAGACATTGGCAGTGTACGATATTTCATTGGTTAAATAAAGGAAAAATAGATAAGCCACATGTTCGCCTACTCGCAGCTACGTAGGAAAAATGAATAGAGCCCCATTTTACGTTATAATTATGTAAAATGCATAGAAATGGGTAAAAATTAGTGTTTTTTGCTTCCTTGCACACAAATATAAACGAATTTTATCCAAGACAATCTTTTCTGTTTATATTTAAGTTTTTTAACTTAACATTTATATGAAAATTGTATGAAAACTACTCTTCTTGTAGATCGTATAAATAATTCGTCCGACATGCAGTTTTTTAACATAACAACTTACTTTTATTATATTCATATACAGGTGTGGAAAATCCAAACCGGAATCTGGACGTTTCTTAAGTATGATAAAGAAAATACTATATTATTCATCAAATCAGAATGAGACAGTCGTAAGCATCGACATACGTACGATTACCAATTTGGCCCTAGGGTGAGGGGTAATACAATGCTGTATTGGTATTTCCGTGTTTCGCGCCAAATTTTTTTGTATTTGAAAAGGTAGTTTATTCCACGGAACAAAAGAAGCAGATTATTAAGTGGTACTATTCTGGTAAAGCTATGGATGAGATAATCGGCAGATTTGCATTAACGTGCGAAAATCATCCTGTTCCTTGAAAATTTAGAATTTTGGAAGTTATTAACAAATTTGAGACAACCGGTTGTCTAAAAATTTTTAAAAATGCACTGATAATAATGAGGAGCAACCGGTTCCTCAAATTACTGAAGAACGAGCAAATTGGGAGACTGACGTTTGTAGTTTAGCAGAAATTAATTTTGCGAATAACTCAAGAAACTTTTCCGAAAGACCAAGAAATACGTATGGTGTTTTGTGAGGATATGATAGAAAGGGCTAATAGGAATATTACCCCTAAAGTTTTAGCAAATACGCGAACCGTATTTTACAACTGACTGGGTTATTTTCTCGCTCAAAGTGGAGGCCTGTTTGAACACCTCTTATAGACTTTTAGGTGTTTTTGAATTGAATTTAACTATTTGTTCATTTATTTACAATTACTGAACGTGTTACTTTTATTTTTTACCAGAATAAAAGTTTATTTTTGAGAAAGATTTTGAATTTTAAAGTGATCTATTAGCTTATTTACTTAGAAATTACCGTTGCGTTTCACTAGTATTTTTATTAGAACAAATGTTTATTTTGTAACAGAAATATCAATTTTCTTTACGCTCAACGCCCAATAAAAACTCTTTTTTTTTGTATTTCGACTATTTGATGTATTTAAAACAAACAATGTATCTAATAGTCATTAAATATTCCACATTCCGTCGATTACGTAGACGAAAAGTAAATACACCCTCTCATTTGTTTCAAGGTGCTGCTCGTCTTCGTGTCGCACGGAAATTAGCGGGGGTAATATTGCGCGTAAGCGTTCCCTACGATTTTCTGTCCCGAACTAACCTGAAAGAAATTAGACAGGCTTAGTGGCTTAGAATTTAAGAAACGGCCAAAATAATTTCTAGTTAAGAAATTTAAAATAGAAGGTTGGCTATAGTAACGTTTCTGTTAAACCTCGGTAATATGAACGGCCAGTCTTTTCTTTCTAAAGTTTCGTCTCAGGTTAAAGGCAACAGTGTTGTGGTTGCGTCGCGCCCGATTTTTATTTTTAATATCAAATCCGTGCGTTTAACATACTGTGTTTTGACGACCCGAAACCAGCGAAAGGTCCTTGCCCGACACCATTTTTGCTGGAAACCAGGAAGCAAGCTACGATACAATAGTATGCTTTATTTCACTTCTTCAGCATGGTTAAACGGGTTGTCCGTCTCTTTCTGTTGCATTCACTTTTTTAGAAGTTCTGTTTTGGATTTCCCACGCCTCTATATCATCTGGGTCATAAAAATAAAAAGGTAATGTTAGAGATAAAAAATGTAAAAAAATCAGAAAACATGTCTTTTTGACGACGTACAAGAATAATTTTGGTATAATTTTGAAGCAAATGTTAAGTTAAAAACTGGCAGTAAATACATAAAAACCAAAAAACACTTAATCTTTCGGCGCTCGCGTCTATTTTTAAAATTAAAAACTCTAGCGCGGACTCACAGTAAGCATTCGTAAACTTTTTTTTTAAGTTCCCATATAAATTAAATAAAAAAAAGGAAAATAAATATATGTTGAGTTTAAATAACCTGCCAACTTATTAAAGACAGTAGTTTTACAACGTTAACATAAGATTAGTCACTAAAAAAGTACTGAGATAATTTCAAATTTAAGCTGAACAAAATAAAATAATAAAAAACATTTATTCTTGGTGACATTCATGACATTCCTTAATGGGATGTTCCAAACACATAAATTTATGGCGATAAACGCAAGAAAAATGGGTAGGGCTTTTTTTTTTGGTCGGAATACGAACAACGTCCCCGCTGACCCACAAGGATAGGCTCAGACATAGGTGCGTCTATTCCCAAAATTTATTTCTAAGTTGTCCTCTTCCCCACGCTCTTCATGGTCAGCATAATGAATAACTAGTTCCACATTATCTTCTTCTAAACATTGCGTCATAAGCTGGTTCAAACGGACCAGTTCTTGCTCCCAAGAGCACGTAAGGAATTGCAAAATTAATTTTAAAGGTTTATAATTTTGAATTTAAATAAATATAATTAAAAAAAAAATAAAGGATAAGATTTACCTTTGTTTTCTTAATGAATGTAGAAAATAACGGTAAATGGAAACCAAATATAAAAATAGCCCAAACAAACTCACTAACCAACAATCACTTGTAGAGGACGCTGTGATCGAAAGATACTCAGCGGTGCTTAAAGATACAGTGACGGATTTTAAAATAAGTAGCAGAAAAATTCGCCACCGAAGTGAGAGTCCACGATCAAGCCCGAAACTTTAAATACAAACTTTTTATATTTATGTCCGCGGGTTCGAAAAACAGCTGACCTTTACCAGTCTTCTCTTCAATTGAAGTAAATTTTAATAAATTTTCAATATTGTATCTCATTGAAATCTACTAAAATAAAAAATATATATAATATATTTACTAATAAAACTTATGACACTGTATGTTGACAACAAACAGAAACAGAATCCTTATATTCCACAGCTTTTTTATACAAGCGCTTTGCATTAAGAGTTAATTGGCTAAATGTGTAACTTCCACAGATTAAAAATTTCTATAAAAAAATTAATAATTTTGATTTCAACATAATATTAACAAAAAAAAAAATATTTTTCTTAAACTCCAAATTACCTGCATAATTTTTTTTGTTGCTTTACAAAGCCCTGTTCCTGTATTTAGTGAACATCAGAAATTATGTCATATCAGAACATTTTTATTTGTAAAATTTTCTAGAAAATCAATGAATAAACGTTTCTTCTATGAAGTCTAAAATTGAAAACGATATTTTTAAAAGGATGTTGTGTTACATACTTGCTAATATAGTGGATGTAATGCATGTATATATATATATATATATATATATATATATATATATATATATATATATATATATATATATATATATATATATGTCCGACCTTCGCAAGGAAGAACTGGTACATTAAATCTCAACTTGACAAGATTAATCAAACTTAAGAATCGTATCAGATCGTAAGGTTAAAGTTATGTCCTCACTTTCGTTCTGTTCATTAAAAGTAGTTCCCGTATTTCAAACAAAAATAATTAGTTATTAATATTATAACTATAGTAGCATTAAATTTTAATAGATAAAGCTTTTAACTATAATTATTATTCCAAAATTGTTCGCTTATGTTTATAACTTACCGTTCTTGCTGATAGATTCCATTAAAATAAATTAGTATTATGAATATACAAAAATGAGCTTTTATCATACTGCTGACATCTACGATCGCTTGTATGGATTAGACTAATATTTACCGTCAATAACTTGAGATTATCATAGAGAAGAATCCACTCAATAAATCTATTTTTAAGATTTTCAAGATTAGTAAAACGATATCTGGTGGAAGTTAAATCGATATAGCAAGGGTAAACTCACTGAAAAAAAAAAAAAATTTGGAATGCTGGTTTCTAGAGAAAGAATTAATTACATGTGTCATTCCGGTCAATATAACCTCAATCAAGCATTAAATTTACTTACCAATTCTTTCACTATGATTTTTAAAAACAATGCACAATAAGATTTACATTCAAAACGGAAATAACTTAACCATCTAAGACTCGTCTAAACACAAAAACAACGAAATTACAGATCTAGTTTTTTTGGAGCATTGACGCCATCTATTGAAATGTTCGTCAACTAAGAATACCGTCTCAATTCTCCCATAAAGAGTGCCCAGGCCCTGCTATATTTCATGATCATCGTCATTCAGTACAACGGCTCATGCACCATCTTTTGACCAGCTGTTAAAAAAAGACTTTAAATGAAAGTAAACTAACATTTCTGATAAATAATACAAAAAACATTAATACTGATCGTAACGTTACTATGCAACAGAATGCCAATTTTGCCAGATTGAAATCCAATATTTTTGATTTTCGTTATTGTAACTCATAAATTGCTTAGTTTCCTTTAAAAATTAGTGTTTCCCTTTGATTGAAGATAAGGAAATGATCCAAAAAAATGAATGGTAAAAAAAGATGAGATATAAAAATTGAATACATATAAAATAACATAACATTGTCTTTCCATTATTCCACAGCGTATTCAGAAATTTAGGGCCAAATGCAACTTTCGGTTCTACCTTGTATAGTAACAAATCCATTAAAGCTTCTTGAAAGCTGAATAACAGATTAAGATAAAAGCTTCTATAACTTGACACAAAAAAATCAAAATCGATACAAAACTTGATCCCCCTAATTCACTTATAACGTTTAACTTTAAAACCGGTCTAGCTTGACAGGAGAGAATTTAAATTGACAAAGGTAATAATAAGCAAGTTTTAAACCCTTAAAATACAATTAAAACAATATCATAAGAAAAACTAAACTGATCATCTAGAAAATCTTTCTTAGTGAATCTGGCTAGAAATGTTTTGATTTAATTTAAGCAAAATACAGTATATCCTTTTTTTTTAGTCCAGTTGTGTATTTTAGAAAAAATCAATTTTTTTATCTGTAACAAAAGATATTTAGAGGGGAGGTTTTAAAATGATGCAAAAAAATAAATTTCAGAAAAAAATATAATATTGCACGGCTTTTAGGTGCCGTAAAACACACACGAATTCAAAATTATTTCGCCCTCATTATATAGAGAACAAAGGACAAACGACAATATAAACAAAGCATTATTTAACGTACCTGTCTAACATCTAAAACAAAGGGTAATGGAATAATTTACATCCTAAACAACGACCGAACACAAAATATTAAAATCATGTGTTTAGGAGTATAGTTATTTTGGTCGAGTTACAGCATCAAAGGCACTTATGAAGGTTTAATTTGTTGTTCAGCTGCAACAATGTGCATAATTATTTTTTTAAATGTTCTGTATTATTGAGAGTACTGTTGAAATTGTGTATATGGTCATTCAAACGTAATTCGGATGTAGCTCTTACATTCATAGCAACTAATGCGGGAAAGATGAATTTATTATAATAAATATGTATTGATCTAACTGCTAAGTACTGAATAAAAAACTTTTTTTTCTTGTCCTTTATTATTTAATTTGGACAAAACTTACGATATATATATATATATATATATATATATATATATATATATATATATATATATATATATATATCGTAAGTTTTGTCCATTGTGATAAAACACAATTCATCCTATTCCACCACCATCGAGATGGTGACCTACCTGTACCACCATACCGAGAAGAAAGTCAAAGCTTACCCTCCCCGCCATAGTGATACGGCAGAGATACATGTTTCGTCTCTCACTAGACTCATCAGAGTACCGACATGCACCTGGCTGTGCAAAGGACAGATCGGAAGGAAGCATGCAACACTGAACGCGGCATAATGTGGATATAACCACTGCTAATGCATCTCACACGGAGGTATCCGTGAAAGCCGTATAAACATATATAAGCCATCCGACGAGAGGTCGGCGAAGCCGCGTTCAGTGTTGCACGCTTCCTTCCGATCTGTCCTTTGCACAGCCAGGTGCATGTCGGTACCCTGATGAGTCTAGTGAGAGACGAAACATGTATTTCTGCCGTATCACTATGGCGGGGAGGGTAAGCTTTGACTTTCTTCTCGGTATGGTGGTACAGGTAGGTCACCATCTCGATGGTGGTGGAATAGGATGAATTGTGTTTTATCACAATTTATTCTAACTGTGCAACCTCTAACACAGAAAGGATATGATGGAGCGAAGTTTGCATTCACTGTTTCGCATTTTACTTCATATATATATATATATATATATATATATATATATATATATATATATATATATATATATATATATATATTATAGAAATGAAAATTAGATGCTATGTATACAAATACGTTTTTTAAAACTTTCATAAAATAAAGAATAGAAATCAAGTAACGACTTCTAAATCAAATAAATCTTAAAAATATTGTAATATTGAGGAAAAGTTTATATCTATTGTATATATAATTGAAAATCTGCACAATTCGATGACTATTTTAAAAGTTATTTAAATTGAAAGACCAACTTACGTTACGCGAATAACGTTCGAAAGATGAGATAGGCTTATTGAGTGTGAAAAAGTTATAATATAAAATAACAAATGTGAAAATAGTTTTAAAAATAAATTCATATAATATAATTTCCATGACTTAAGATGAAAAAAAAAACAAAAGCTTTGCCCTTATTTAATTTTAATTCAATTTAATTAAATCTGACAAAACCGAAGATATCATCTAAAAAGTCTATATAAACATAATAACAATCGGCGACAGACTTTGAGGTTGAAATTTACCAGACAATTTTTTCAAAGTTCGATTTTTTGAAAATAGTGAAATAGCATCCAATTTGTTCTACAATATTGAGCTAAATAAAAAGAATTTATTTTCAACGGTATTTTCATTATCTTCAACAGGTGTAATACTATTGTTAAAATGCTATAAAAATGCCTTTCTCAGTCTGCTATAATTGAATTTGACATGCATAAAAAATAAATTTTTATAAGAAAATTAAACCGACTTCTAAAAACCGGCAAAAAGCCAAAAATAACAATATAACATTTTAAATGAACTAACAACTGAAAAAATGTGATTCGCATAAAAATATTGAGAGAAATACTTTATTTTGTACATATCACATGTTAGTAGCAATTTGTTTCACTTAAAAATAATTTAGCGCGGACTTCAAGTAAGTATTTCAATTGTTATTTTCCACTTTATAGCATTTTAAACTCATTTTTTAAATAAAAAATCATTTTTGAAACTATTTTCATCACGTACAGGTAAAAAATTGAATTCTATAGTCTTACTATATTCCATTTTTTTGTGAAGCTATTTTTTGTTAAAACAGATATCCCATTGTGAATTTAATAATAATGCTTCTTTCACTTTGTTGCATTTAGATATTTTTGTGTTGGTTAGAATTTAGAATTATTAGAAACAATTTACTTTAATAAATGTTCAAAATTTCCACCATGAACTTCCCTCGTCATGGATGGCCGCTCTAACTGAATCTGGAGATAAACTTTCGAACTTCCCTTATCCTTACCATACAGTCCTCCATCGTTGTGACTGGATTAAAATAAACGATATTTTTTATCGTTCTCTATATAAAATAATCTAAGACAATCAAATCAGGAGAATGCGGAGGCCACTTCCAAATCATAGTCTAATCTTTCAGAAATTAAAAATGATGTATCATCTGCATATACAGACATAGCGTCCGCAGGGATACATCAAATGTCATTTATATATAATATAAACAGGACAGGACCTAATATGCATCCCTGTGGGACTCCAACATTCACTCTTATATGTTTAGAACTAATACTTTGTTGTGCTCCATTGTCAGTATAAAAAATTCTTACATACTGTTTCCTGCTCTCCAAAAATGTTTTTATCCAGTTCAATGAGGAGTTGCGAATTCCGTATTTAGATAATTTAACTAATAAAGTGCTATGATCAGCACTATCAAATGCCCTGCTGAGGTCACAAAAGATCCCAACAGAAATATGAGAAACAATTTATTTTAATAAATGTTCAAAATTTCCACCCTGAACTTCCTTCGTCAGGGTGGCCGCTCTAACTGTGTCTGGAGACAAACTTTCGAACTTGTCCCTTATCCTTACCATACAGTCCTCCATCGTTGTGACTGGATTATAATAAACGATATTTTTTTATGGTTCTCTATATAAAATAATCTAAGACCATCAAATCAGGAGAATGCGGAGGCCACAGAAAACGTGCGTAGTTGTCAATCCACTCGTCATCAAATGTTGCATGTAGGAAATTGGTAATTGGAACGGTTTTATATGGTGGGACACCATCTTGTTGGTAAAAAATTTGCCTGTGTTCCGTTAGAGATAAATTGATTAAATAGTGATTGCCTAAGTCTTCTAGAATATTTAAATATCTTTATCGTATAAAAGTTGCAACACAAAATACATTAAATTACCAAGTTTTTTGGTTTTTTACTACATGAGGATTGGAATCATTTCACAAATTGGAATTGTGTCTGTTAAAAAGGCCATTTTTAGTAAATTTGGTCTCATCAGCCCAAATTATGTTGTCCAAAAATCGAAGGTCATCTTGTATCATCGTTAACATTATTTCGTAAAATAGCACTCTTTTCGGCAAATCATTATCTCTTAGGTATTGAACCAAAGACATTAAGTAAAGGTGGAAGATGTTTTTCAACAGAATTCTAGGTAATAAGCTCTTCGAAATTCCTGTTTCTAGTCGGTCTTAACGATGATATTTGATATGCAGCAAAATATTCCAGAATTGCAATTTCGACCTTTTCATCATGGAGAATAGGTATCTTTATATGCATTTTTGCCTTAACGGTGCAAAAATTTTTGAAATTGCCCAATATTGGTTTAACTTTATTCCGTAGCGGTTTCTGTTTATCTCGATATCTATCAGCAAACGCATGTTCTTAGTAAAATTTTGTTACATTCCCCATCGATAATAAGCAAATTTAAATAATCATCGTGCGAATAATTTATTGGCACTGCATGATTTTTATTATTAATTGTCAAATAGCAAGAAATAGTAACATTTCTGTAGTGCGCTATTAATTCCTTTCGCCGCATTTCGCCGTCATGACCAACTAATAACAAACATAAGCCGTATTTCCTTTTTACAACAGAAAAATGCTAAATTACCTATATTTCAAAAACTACAAATTTTTCGAATAGACAATCTTATTTGAAATTACTCGTATTTTTAATTCTAAAAAAGATAACAATATAAAAATACTGGGTTTATATTAAAAAAATTTACAATTTTTTCAAATTCATATTTAATGTTAGTTTTTGATCACCCTGTATTTACTTATTATCAAAATATCAACACAACACACTAAAGTAGATCCCCTTGTAGAAGGATACCAACCCCAATTAAATAATAAAGGCTTTCCTATAGGAGAAATTGATAGTTATGTTTGGGCCTACAAACTCCATTTTTGACATAAAATTTAAAGTATGTCAAAAACAGTTAGACATTATATATGAAATATATCTATAATTTATCATAAAATCTAAAAATATCCTACAAGGTTTTACATTTAAAATAAGCAAGAAGACAACAACTTCCGGAATAAACGGAAGTGCCGCCATCTTGAAAATAAATTAGCCGAATTGCCCTCATAAACTTTAGTAAAATGAAAAATTTTTGAAAATTTCCAGTCTATTTGCCAAGAAATCGATTACAGCAGTTCGTCGTGGGACACACTATATATACACAAAGAATGAACATTTTCTAAATTAATGGAATTTTATTTAACATGATAGATAATGCACAAAATGTTGTGTATAGCTTAAATTATTTATTTAAATATGTAGAGTAAATGTGGAACCAATAGATTTTCGGTATTTATTTCTTTTGATAGGCCCTCTGTATATTTTACTTATATAGAGATGCTCCAGATTTGACCAAACTGGTTTGTGGTATTTCAATAAAAAAACTTTTTAGCTCTACCGATTGTTGACTAAATGGTGAGAGTAAAATAATCAATTTGTTATATAAATTCTTAAATAAATTGCTATTAGTTACTATAATATAAAATTCGCTTTTTGATTTCTTTCTTCTTTGTTAGTCTAACAGATATAGCCAAACAGATTTTAAGCATTCCTTCAATGTTAAAATGTTAACATTCTCCCTACAAATTTTCCAATAGAAAAATAAAATAGTGGTTTAAAAGTCGAAAAGAGTGTGTGAATTTCCAAGTTCGCATTTTTTTTAGAGATTATTTGAGGTGTGGGTGAATATTTCAACAGATCCGGGAGACAAAATTAGAAGTTCATAATTTACAATCGCAAATTTTTTTGGGATTAAAAGAATCATATCTTTTTGTATGTATGGTGAATGAAATAAAATTAACAATCTTAATACACAAGTGAAAACAGCCGAATTTTTTGGTAAGAGCGAAATAATATTATGATATCCGTGCAAAGCGACAGCGTAATTACCTTCGTAATAAATAAAGACAGACAATTCTGTGAAGGCAACAAATTGTGAGCTACACTCGTCGATACTTATAATAATAATAATATCTATTTTCCTTCTTTTGACAAAATTACAATTTGTATAGGAATCGTCAACTTGTTAAGACCTAAAACTAATTAACGCTAGAAAGACAAGCATGTTCAATTATTACTGCTGATTAAAAAGAATCTATACAGTATAAACATTTTTCCAGCAAGTATTCTTTTAATTTTATTTTAAAATTTTTAAGAGAAGGGGCTTTTATTATTTCCTCTGGTAACTTATTAAAAAGTTGGGACCCTAAGCCATTAGGAGATTTATAACCCAAATTATATTTATTATATGGAACATGTAACTTATTTTTCTGACGCGTGTTTACTTGATGTTAATTTTTCACAAGGGTGAAAGAGGACTTATTTAAGTAAACATAAATACACATTTCAAAAACAAACAAACTTGGAAGAGTTAAAATTTCAAACTTCTTAAAAATATTTTTACATGAAAAAGCACTACATAGATTGGAAACACATCGAATGAACCTTTTCTGTGATAAAAATACCTTATGGGCGAAAGATGATCAACCCCAGAAAGTGACCCCATACCGTAAGCGCGATTTAACCTGGGCGTAGTAAACAGCAAGAAGCTGCACTTCATCCAGAATAGTGCGTAAATTCCTAAACATATAAACCAAACTATTCAGCTTACCCCAGCTTAAACATTTGTCCATATAGATGCCCAAAAATTTTACCTTTTCACACTATTCAATAGAGATGCCCTGAATTAAAATATCTAGTTTCGAACATTTTTTATGATAATTATGGAATCTAATAAATTTAGTTTTATTACCATTGAGAAATAAAAAGTTTTCATTAAACCATCTACTCGCATCCAGCATAATGTTATTACATTTTACTTCCAAATCATAGTCTAATCTTTCAAAAATTAAAAATGATGTATCATCTGCACATACAGACATAGCGTCCGCAGGGATGCATCCAATGTCATTTATATATAACATAAACAGGACAGAGCCTAATAAGGATCCCTGTGGGACTCTAACATTCACTCTTATATGTTTAGAATTAATACTTTGTTGTGCTCCATTGTCAGTATAAAAAATTCTTACATACTGTTTCCTGTTCTCCAAAAATGTTTTATCCAGTTCAATGAGGAGTTGCGAATTCCGTATTTAGATAATTTAACTAATAAAGTCCTATGATCAGCACAATCAAATGCCCTGCTGAGGTCACAAAAGAACCCAACAGGACACTCGCCCGCCCCGATACATTTTATAACATCATGATAAAATGAGTTTATCACAGTAATGGTAGATTTGCCATTCGTAAAACCATGCTGATCTAAGTTTAAAATATTATTACTTTGCAAAAAATTTATCATTCTGTTTAAAAAAGGAAATTTGAAAATTTTTGATAAACTCATAGGGACCGTAACTAGTCTATAAGTAGATCTTTCTTTGATGTTATTGTTTTTATAGATAGATGTCACTTTACCCATTGTCAATGTAGATGGAAAAATTCCTAAACAAAATGAAAGGTTAACCAAAAAAGTAATGGGCTTTATGATAAACTCTAACACTTTTCCTATTAAAAAACAGAGTACATAGTCAGCGCCCGCTGATTGCTTATTTTTATGTTTAATTTTTAGTAAATCATACAGCTACATCTCTGAATATGGACATAATGAAAACTGTATTCCGCAGGAGATTCCTCATTGAGATTTTCGCGCACCACATTGTGACATACTTGGTATTTTCTTCAAAATTTCATATAGAGCACTTTCAAAAAATTCATTAAAAGCATTAGCGGGAAATATTTTAAAAGGAACTACTATGTTTTATACCACTAAATTTATTAAGAAAACAGTGACTGTAGTTTCAACTCACAAAGTCATTTTCAAACTGAATTACAAAGGTAGACTAAGTATTCAATACAGAAACACGAGAAAATTTAACAATAAATAAAAACTACCTGAAAAATTACATTATTACAAAGGAGAAGTACTAAATTTTGGGAACTAATTACTATTTGGCGACAACAAATAACGGATAAAATCCAAATTCTGTCTGGTCATTAAGCAAATTTACATTTTTATTTTTACTATGTTTATATATTTCTAAAGATTCAAGAGTATTTAACTTTTGGCCCTTTGTTGAATAATGTAATATGTCAGTGTCGCTTAAATCAGGAAAACTTATTTCGTATATAAATCCAATAGTTACTACTAAAATCTCGTCCTCTTTTAAACTTTGCCTATCACAAACGTATTTCCAGTTTAATAACAAATTTTATTTACAAAATTCAGGCCTACGAATGGGTTCTCCTCTTAACCCTCTCCTAGCAGACATTTTCATGTCAAACATAGAACACAAAATTCTTAATTCCCCTTTAAGCAAAAACCATGTTCAATTTTGGTACAGATATGTGGATGATGTTCTAGCATGTTTTAAAGGCACTACTAGACAGCTTCAAAAATTCTTACAATACATTAATAATTGCCATCTAAAAATTCAATTTACTCTGGAAAATAACCATAAAATAAATTTTCTAGATCTCAGCATATCTCACCTCAATAATCAGTGTAATTTTAAAATTTTTAGAAAACCAACGTTTACAAGTAATACTATATCTAATGACTCTTTTCACCCCTTACAACACAAAATGGCTGCATACAATTCAATGATACATAGAGCATTTTCTTTGCCTCTCTCTGAAGAAGATCTTCAAGAGGAACTAAATATCATTGAAAGGATTGCAATATCTAACAATTTCTCCCAACAAACCATAAAGAAATTAATAACTAAAAAACAAAAACAACTAGCTTTTAATTCAATATATCCCAAAATAAAAAAATGATTTCTTTGTCATACTGTGGCACCCTATCAGAAAACATAGCTAATACTCTTTCCAAACATAACATAAAAGTAGCCTTTAAATCTCAACATAATCTGTCCACTATTCTTTACAATGCTAAAGATAAAATTAATAAATTTGATAAATCAGGAGTGTATAAGTTAAAATGTTCAGAGGATGATAGCTTGTATATTGGACAAAGTGGTAGAAGCTTTAAACTCTCTTTTCAGAACACCACCGATCATATAGACTACAAAAAACAGACTCGAGCTTTGCCAACCATTGCTTAGAACACAGCCACTGTTTTCCTGATTTAAGCAACACTGACATATTACATTATTCAACAAAGGACCAAAAGTTAAATATTCTTGAATCTTTAGAAATATATAAACATAGTACAAAAAAAAAAATGTAAATTTGCTTAATGACCAGACAGAACTTAGGTTTTCCCCGTTATTTGTTATCGCCAAATAATAATTAGTTCCCAAAATTTAGTACCTCTCCTTTCTAATAATGTAATTTCTCAGATAGTTTTTATTTATTGTTAAATTTTCTCATGTTTCTGTATTGAATACTTAGTCTACCTTTGTAATTCAGTTTGAAAATGACTCTGTGAGTTGAAACTGCAGTCACGGTTTTCTTAATAAATTTAGTGGTATAAAATGTAATAGTTCCTTTATCACACATTTCCCGAAGATGATAAACTTCCACACAGTAACGGCTACCAGAATCAACTTTTTAAAAGCATTAGCTATTAAAAAAGGATTGGTTACGCAATAATTGCCAATATTAATTTGCAGATTTTTTTTATCCTTATGTTTATTTGTTAATAATAAATATGTTTTGTGTTTCAATATTTCTTAAAATTCTTCCCAGGAGAAATTAAAAATTCAGCTCATAAGATGCCGCCGGCAACAATTAATTTTTAATAAAATCAATTGATTCTATCTTTGACAATACTCTAAACTCTAAATATGATATTTTTTTAACCTCTAATAATAATAAACTTAACTCCATAAGGAACTTGTATTAACCTTAGCGGCCGGAAATTTTTATACATTAATCAAAATCAATGGCAAATTCAATTGGTTCAAAAGGGTGATTTTTCAGAAAAGAGTCCATTCAGGTATTTCACAGACAAGAGATAACTAGGAAATTACTGTAACCACAAATTACACGTACTGACAATGAAACAATCAATTATTAGACAGTAATTTACAGATATAGAACATGAAGTTCCTGGCTAATTGATATAATTAGTTAAACTGAATAGTCGAGATGTCCAAGGTGTTATAACCCAATGAACAAACAGGAGATTAGTCGAATATGCATTGTGGTTGAATTTATGGATAAACTTAAATTAAATCCCACCGAAAGCATAAATTCAAAATACTCATCCCACTGTTCTAAAGGGGTCATCAAGTTTCATAAATTTAATGTAAAATCACGATACAATCATTCATGTAAGATAATTGCTTGATAAAAGTATTTATCTTAAAAAATATTTCTGCTAAATGACCGCCTCGTGTTTGAGTACCAATTTCGAGCCCTTTTTTTATATATAAATCGGCACTTACTTCACCATTGATACAAATAATATTTATTTCTATGTCATTAACTATTTCAAGTTTATTGACATTTAACATAACCTTAGGTAAAGGAGTCTAAAGGCATTTTCTCATTTATGAGTGCCCTTCCCGGGTCTTATCATACGAAACCCATCAGCTGATTTTAGGGGTTTTTGACATCATGGGTGAAAGATGCCAGCTTGTTCTCATTTACGACTTTTTCACTAGGGTTATAATTTCTAGTAATTTTTTATTTTGTATTTTTGATATCATCTTTTTACATTGTAGGGACGCCTAGTGCCAAAGTTCTGTTCTATATTTTATTTGTCTTATAAACTATTCTAACGTTACTTTTTGTTATAAAATGGTTATCGAAGAACTAGTACTCATATCAATGATTTGCGGAGCAGCAGTTCTTCTGTTGCCTAAGCAACGTCGGTGGTGGGTTGGCCCTTGGTTGCAGCAGAAGAACAAAGGAAATTACACTATATCACTATATTTATGACATCAGGATGACAAACATGTTTTTAGAGATTCCAATTCACAGCAACATTTCTTGAGATTACGCGTCCAGATCAAGATTTTCCCTAATCTATCGCCATCAAACTCATCAAGCCTCTAATGTTTATAGGTGTGTTGTTATCTTAGTGACTTAGTAGAATCACTCTAAATGCTACCTTTTTCTTATTTACAAGGTCACTTAACGACAAATTAACTTCATCGCTGACGACAGATCAGCTTCAAATTGTTCCAAAAACCGAATGGCAAAATTTTCTACTCTATATTTATGGTTGCTTCTTATAAGTTGTTGGATCAACTGAATTTTATGTCATCAAAGGTAAATCTTTATGAAGAATATATCATCTACTGCCATTGATTGATTGATATAGCAAGCATAAAAATCTTCAACCAAAAATTCCTTTTCGTTTTTTCCTGTTTTTTAAGTCAACAAAGTTTGGAATCTTAAAAATAGAAAAAATCTTTATTACCAAACTAACAAAAAAAAACAAATCCGATCAAGTACAAAATCTAAATATTATGGTAACTAGATCCAGCTTAAAGACTTTTTAGTGGAAAATTCTATTTATTATTCACTTGGACAGTTTTAAACTTGAGGCCAATTGTCACTTACGAGTGCCTACCCAGAATTTTTCATCTAGGGTTAAATGCCCGCGACGTTCTTCCCTCACACTAACTGCGGAATACTTTTTGAGGCCTCGATGGAAGAACTGAATCTGGATATGGCAAGTGCGATACCTTCCACTACTCCTACTGAAAAATCATGGAACAATATTCAGCACGAATGAGCTACATTAAAAGATATGCAACTGAAATATTGAAGAAGACCGTAGGAGAGATAATGAGAAAGAATATCTCTATAGATTTCCAAGGTACTGTAATTATTTTCAACCATGAATTTTCACTATACATTTTATCAATTTCTAGTTTAAATTTTTTAAATTTCTGTGATCACATAAAATCTAATCTTTGTAACAAGAACGTTTTTAACAAACTTAGAGATATAACCCATCTGTGTAACAGTTAGTTACGGCAAATAAAGATGTATTTATAAAGTATAAATATATCTTTATTTCGCACACACAATTAGCTTTACCATTAATTTAAAAGAAATCCAAAAAAATTAACCAGAAATTTAAAAATTAAAAGTAAAACTAGGCTAACAAAACTGAATCGAGCAAGAATGAATTTTAGTTTTGAAGTCACCGAAGGAGGAAAAAGAAAATTAATTAATATATTTCTTTTGGTTTCTAGAAATAAAACAAATATTTAAACATATATTAATTTATTTATTAATTTACTTAAATTAACAGTATCACTTAGTCTACATTAAATACAATACGTAGTAAAGCCACTGACATATTCAGTGTTTTTTAAACATGATACCATAACTTGAAGCTTGATTATAAGGTGTGGAAAAAAACTTTCGATAAGAAAATTGTTATATTTCTTTGGCATTATTTTTAAGATTTATTTGTAAACAATGGCACATCGTAAAGTTGAAAAGGAAAAGCAATTTTAATTCATTAGATAGAACATTTTGTATATCATGTTGGTATTCAGGCCAGCCATTATTTACTTATTCCTGGGATTATTTATATATTTATTAATATTTAAGATTAAATTAACAATATACTGATTAAAAAAATCTAGGTAGCTTGTAAAACAAATAAAATCTATATCAAGATGTCACAAGACACAAATTAATCGTTTAAGGTATTGTAAATCTCAATACTCACTTCAGGCCTTACAGAACTCAGATATATGATAGAGTTGTATGACAAACCTGCAATGAATATTGCAGGCTTTGCAGGATGCCCGAGGGTAATAATAAACCTATTCCAAGCTGAAATTGCATGTCTAAAAAAGGTGTTTTTCTTGAATAGTTTAGGTTATTTTTTAATTACTTTTTATAACCACTCCAACTGTGGCAATTCGGCCAAAATATTATACGATCAATTCTCCTAAGCAAATCTTCACATATGGCTTTAGGCATAGCAGTAGCAAAGTGTAAACTCTACACAAATGTTGCTTAAATAAAAAAGAACTGCTAGTCCACAAATAATTGATACGAGCACTTAATCTTCTAGATACGAAATAAATAAATATCCTGCATTTAAGATCTTGTCAACTTTCACATCGTTCACACATTGACTTTTTATTACATGGATATTAATTTACTGATTTTTTGATTTCGTGGTGAGATAATTCGAAATATGAAATACACGTTTATTTAGTATTCAGATATGCATCTGACGTATAGTCTTGCATCTTGTAATGCTTCGGAGGCCAGGAGGTTATATCACGACAGATACCCTAATCGTACTCTTCCAGATCAGAAAATATTTCAACGAGGAATCTTAGGAAATTTTGGGAAAAGAAGTACCGATGCTGGTCGGGGAAGAACAGTATGTAAACCGCAATTACAGAAAAATATTTTATATGCTGTAGATAGCACTCCTTCAGTGAGCATTCAAAAATTATCAGCGCAGTTTAATACGTCGAAAAAATAGTACATCCATAAATCCATATCACTTCAAAAAAGTGCATGAACTGATTCCTGAAGATTTTCCCAGTTTGTAAACTGGCCATTGGATAAGCAAAGAAATAATATAAACTTCATTAGCACTATTTTCTTCACGGATGAAGCAGAGTTTACCAAAAATGGCATCATAAATTTATACAACTCACATGCATGAGTTGACGAAAATCCTCATGCATCTATTATTTCGAATCATCAACATCAGTTCCAGTCAATTAGTGTCTGGGCAGGAATCATTGGCAATTTTTTGATTGGAACATTAGTATTTCCGGCACGAATGAATGAAGAACTTTATTTGAAGTTTCTCCAGGACACTTTTCACGATTCAGTAAAGCACTTACCACTTGAAACCCTCCGAAATATGTACTACATGCACGATTGAGCATCACCTCATTTCAGCTTTGCTGTGCTGGAGTACCTAAATAGCGTCTGTCTAAACCGTTGCATAGGTAGAAGAGGACCTATTGCTTGGTCTCTTGGATCTCCAAACGCTGTTGATTTTGTACCTGTGGGGACACCTCAAAACCTTAATGTATTCCGGTATGGTCGATAGTAAGGAAGAACTTCTACTTTCATTGTGATGAAATAAGGAAGAATGTTGAGTTAATGTGGCGTGTACAGCATACCTCAATTCGTTGTGCCTGCGAGTATATTAAACTTCACAGAGCCCAAGTTGAACCCTGTTACGAAATTTCAGCCAAGTAGTGAGTGTAACTTTTTATTGAAATTATGGTGACAGGGGAAAATTTCTCTTTTCATATTCAACCCGACAGAAATTACGGGACTAACAGTGTAAATAAAAGACATTTTTTCGAAAACGGTTAGGATTAGCGACAAGAATGAAGAGTACTTAATTTTTAATCAACAGTTAAAGGTATATAAAAAAACATTGTCCGAAGTTCTTATCATACAGGGCGTAAAAAAATGGGGTCATGATTGCCACAGAGAGTTCGTCCCTGCAACTCTGAGAAATTCACAACCATTTCTTGGATAGTAATTTGAAAGGTCTTACCTGGTATATATCATATTAGAAAAAATTTAAATATACCTGATGGTTCAATAATTATGTGTAAAAAACTTGAATTCATTGCAGCTCTTCGGGAGCCCATATCTCTGAAGAGGAAGCCTATACGAAAAAAGTTTATATGAACTTGTAGTATTCTTTTAACGTGTTTTTTTTTTCATATCCGGAAGATTTCCGGTCACCCTGTATAATGTCAAAAATAACAAAGGTACAAAAAAATTACTAAAAATTAAAACGATAGTGGAAAAGTAGCAAACGTCTACAAGATTGCGTCTTTAACTCATTGCCTCGAAAATCCCTGAAATTAGCTGATGCGTCAAGGGTTCACCCGGATGAAAAAGGCGCAAGTAAGAATCAACCTTTAGACTACATTAGTTAATTGAGGGTTAAAATATGAACGGTAACTTCATTTAACTTCCTTATCACTAAAAAATTTCTGAAATTAAGAAAGGAAATATTATTTATAAACTTAATTTCTGTAAATCAAAAATTATCTAAACCCAGCAAACTCATCCGTAAAAATAGATATCTTCTAAATATTGGACAGATTTAAAAAGGCAAAAATACAGGCATCTAAGAGCCACTTAAACCGTAAAAATAAATCCCCTTTCAAATATCAGAACAATCTGAGCAAATACGATTTTTGCGAAGCGTTGCTGTACCCTTCCACTACATTTACCAGGTCACATTGTGTTTATGGTGGAAAGCACCTACTTTATGTTCAAACATAACTTCGAATAAAGGTAGCTTTAAGTTTATATACCGTAAATATTATGACAGGTATGTTTATTCGGGGTGTCTGATTTTGTTTCTACTATTTTTTGCAATTTTATTTTGGCATTTTTAAGACGTTATTTTCAGAGGCAAATGCGACCGTTTCTACTAGGTTTTCTTTATTGCTATGTTTAGAATATCCTCAGACCCACAAAATTATTGGAGCAAAATCCTTGGAAAACAAACGACTAAGAATATGAGACAATTCATTTTATTTGCATATGCTTTAAAATAAATAATAGACATGATCATTTGATAAGACCAGGTTTCAGTGTTATTTTTGAAGAATTGTTGTGTTCTTGCCCATATTTTGGGACTCTTATTTAATCTTTCTGTTTCCAGTGGTAAATACCCAGATATTTGGAAACTGTCATATGTCACACCAATTTTCAAGAATGGAGATAAATCTTTAGTGACTAACTATCGTGCTATTAGTAAAATATCATTGATTGCCAAAATTTTTGAATCAATAATTGACTCCAAGATTAAGCCTTGTTTCCGGAATGTTATAGCTGAGTTCCAGCATGGTTTTGTAGAGGGGCGTTCGACGGTATCTAACTTGCTTATCTATGAGCAATATCTGGTAGGGGCTTTGGAGAGAGTGTGTCAGGTGGATTCAATATACACAGATTTCTCAAAGGCATTCGATCGTGTTAACCACAGTCTACTGGTAAATAAATTACAACAGTATGGTATTTCTGGAAGTCTATTAAGTTGGTTCCAAAGTTATCTGTTAAATCGAAGACAAATAGTAAAGATTAAGGGTTACACTTCTGAGGAGGTTTTGGTCACATCAGGTGTGCCACAGGGTTCCCATCTAGCTCCACTCCTCTTTAATTTGTATATTAATGACATAGGTAATTTTGTTACTGATTCTAAATTTTTATTATATGCTGATGATCTCAAAATGTATAGAGTGATTAATAAGTCAAGTGACTGCGAGGAATTGCAAGAAGATCTAAGGAGATTGAATGAATGGTGCAGAATGAATGGTATGGAGCTGAATACGGATAAGTGTAAAGTAATGAAGTTCTACAGGAAGAAAAATTTTATACAATATGACTACATGATCGGTGACAGTCTTTTGGAGCATATGAATTTCATAAAGGATCTTGGAGTATTGTTTGATAAAGATTTGAATTTTAATTATCACGTTAATTACGTAACTAACAAAGCTTTGAAACTGTTAGGCTTCATTAAGAGATCACTGACTGATTTTTCTAATGTCGAGTGTTTTAGAATGTTGTATTGCGCATATATAAGATCAATTCTCGAATATGCTTGTCCCATTTGGTCCCCATATTACCAAACTTATATTGATCAAATTGAAAAAGTTCAGAGAAAATTTCTGAGGTTTGTAGGCTATAGGTTGGGTATTTTGAGTGAGGATATTGTTTATGACGAGATATTGCAACTCCTAAGACTTCCTTCTTTACAGGATAGAAGAAGCTTTATTGATGTTTGTACATTGTTTAAGATAATAAACTGCCATATTGATTGTTCCGAATTACTGAATGCAATCTATTTGCATGTTCCGCCGAGAGTTCTGCGTGGGGGTGATCTATTTCATGTTCCGTTCCATAGAACAAATTACGGTGTTTCGTCTGCTGTCACTAGATGTTGCATTAATGCTAACAAAGTGGCTAGGGAGACCGACATTGATTTCTTTTTTGATGGGTTGTGGTCTTTTAAGGGAAAGAGTGTCTCATTTTTGACACTTTTAGGGAGTATTGGAGTTCAAAGATAGAGTGTTGCGTTTTTCTTTTTTAATTAAACGAAAACTCATGTGTCAAATTTGTCAGGGCTCTCTTAGTGTAATCTTCAGGGTTATTTTGAAAATCTTCGTTTTTTAGACCCATCTAGTATTTCCGTTATGCGTTAATTTATAAAAAAGGTAAAAACTGATTTTTGTAGAGTTTTTTACGTAGAATTCAGTAAGGTGGTTAATTTTTTTAACTTCGGTTTTTGCGATATGAACTAAACTTATACAGCCAGATTCACTAAGAAGATTTAGGATTTAAAACAGATCTAGTTCACTTGAAATATAAATCTTATAGTCAGTTGTGTTTGGCTTATAATATTGTCATAGTTTATATTACATATGTCAACAAATAAACGCTTAAATAGGGATATTAAGGATAAGAACCTTACGATAAAGCTTTGAAATATATAAAAAATTTGTTGTATCCCGAAAATAAATAAAGTTCTCCATTTTTGCCGGGTCAGTGGTGAAACAAAATGATTTTTTTATTCTTGTCTTTTAGAGTTTAAAACTTGCTTGACTTATTGTTACTCTTGTCAGTTTAAGTCCTCTAACGTCAATTTAGGGCGGTTTTAAATTTAAACCATATGAGTGAATCTAGCTCTTAATTTTTTAAATAGGACCCCCTATATATTATTTTAGATACTGATTAGGTATAATTTAGGCTTTACACAAATATATATTGTGTTTATTTTATTTTGAAAAACAGGGTCAGAATTCAATATATTCGTAATTTACTTTATTTATAACAGTAGGCCATGACTAATTTATAAAAAACAAAAGGCAGATATCCAAAATTGCACAGTTTTGTCAGATTGTTTTATTTATGAAATATGTGTTTTTCTTTTACTTTTTTATTTGCATTTACAACGGCTATTTACGATAACTATGAAAAGTATAATTTCTTAGTATGTTTTATACCAAGCAGTAAAAATCCCCAAGAAACTTCTGAATTATATTTCAAAAGGTAATGTATTTAAAGCGTTATCATTAGGATAACTTCTTATATCTGGAAATCGTTTTTGTTCGTGTTAAATATCCAAAAAGAAGGCAACCCTTTTCAGACACATCTGCTCGTTTAAAAATAAATCTAGTTGAACCCGGATTTTTATTCAGCCTCGTCCCAAAACATACGTCAAAGAAAACAGGGAGGGAAACGAAACAAATATGTTATTTTACGCGGCAGTAAAAACTTCATCATCCTGTAGAAAAATAGAGGAAGAAGGTGGTGTAGCAAAATCTGACGCTGAAAGAATTTTAAAAGTATAAAGACCATCCATATAAATTTAAAATAGTATATTTATATCCCGGAGATGATGAGCGCTGAGTAATGTTTTGTCAATGGTATTTGGAACAAATCCGCACCAACAAATCTTTCGGCAGATTTGTCATCTGGCCTGACGAATGTTATTTTGCGGGAATTTTTAATTGTCACAATACGAGACACTGGTCTGCAGAAAATCAACATTTAATTTTCGAAAGGGCACTTCGTGGTTGGTATCTCGTGTTTTATTTTGGGCCGACACATGTCCTATGTATGAAGAAGGTCTCATAGCACATAGATACATAAAAATCCTTGGGAAATTATTCCATTGAGGCAGTTGGATTGGTCTTCCAAACTCTTCGTAATAGACCTATAATTATTTTAAATGCAATTAAAACAATAACGAAACTGTGCCGATATTGCAATCGAGAAAACGGCCGTCATTTTGAAAACCATCTTTAAAAAAATTCTTGGTTGTTTTTAGTTTCAGTGTTTCTTTTTGTTTTTTTTACTTTAATTTTATGAAATAATGTTGTTCTTGTTTCGTTATAATCAAATTTCAATATTCTGCTTTTATAATATGTGTTGTTTAAAGTAAAAAATGTAATAATAATTAAGTGTTTACAATTGAAAATATAGAAAAACATTAAAATTAACTTTTAAAATGTCTTATCTTTGGTATATTATTATTGTAAAAATTCTGCATTTGTTTCTACTGTTACAAATAAAGTAAATTATTGAAAATATAGAATTCTGACCTTGTTTTTCAAAATAAAATGAATACATTATATATTTTTGAAAAACTTAAATTGTACTTAATCAATATCTAAAATAATATACAGGGTGTTCTATTTAAAAAATCATAAATTTGGTTAGTATCTCAAAAACTAAATCTTTTAGAAAAAAACTGACTGCGCCACTGAACTCTAAAAAGACAGCTTTTTACCTTTTTGATAAATTAATGCATAACGGAATACAAGATGTGCCAAAAAAACGAAGATTTTCAAAATCATCCTGTAGATTAAAAATTAAAAGAACCATGACAAATTTGACACCGGAATCTTTTGTTTCGTTAAAAAGTTGGAAACTAAAGTAAAAATCGTAACACTATATCTTTGATAATAATTCCAATACCCCCAAAAAGTGTCGAAAATATAACATCCCGTACATAGGCGTCCTTCGTTCATCGCCATCTCTCTCTATCTCTTTGCATTGTGGTACCCGTGACCACATTATTCTTACCGATCTCTTGATGTCTTCTATCCATCTGGCGGGTGATCAGTCAATCTCTAAGAGATATTCCCAGCATCTGGCGTTCCGTTGCTCTATGTGTGGTTATAACTTCATGAATAGATTTTTTTTATTAAGAGCCATGCTTGAACTCCATATGTTAGGTCTGAAAGAATGCATGGATTAAAGAGTCTTAACCTTATACCTGAGCGTGGTTCCGAGTTTGCCAAATGCTCTCTTGTATCTATTCATTTCGATTGTCTGGGTTCCTTGCTCAATGTAACTGTGTATCCTAGATACACATATCCGTTCACATTTTCCAGTGTTTCGTTTTTTTTTTCAATGTAGTATTTGAGTTGCTCATGATTTTCGAGCACTCGCGATCAAGCGAATCAATATTTGTGACATTATCTGCAAGCTTCAAGATTTCTATAACTATTTCATATTGTTCTGGTGCCTTGTTGTTTTTCGTTGACGTATTCGGTCTGTGTACTAACCTCTCTCCAATATTTTTATCTTGTCTTCATAGAGTTCTTCATAAAATTTCTCTGTTTCCTTTGTCATTTCATTTATATTTCTTGTTTCTTCTCCATCTTCATTATTAAGACTAAGAATGTGGAATTTGTTATAATTTCTATGACTTTTTATTCCTTCGTTATTTTTAAAATTTTTCTGATTGACCAATTAACTTTACTGTTTATTTAAATTCTGGATATTTGTCTCTAAAAAGTTTTCATTTAAACTCAATTTTGTTCCTTGTCTGGTCACTTCCTTATCAAATGTTTACCGATCTTTTCTTGTTTTGTTCTCTGCCACTTTTCTAAGAATAGATGTTAATGAGTCATTTTTGTTACTTAAATTTTCCTGCGAGTATTCACTATTTAGATAATTTAGCTCCTTAATTTTTCAATTGAGATTTATTGCATTAATTCTTAATTTAGCCTTAAATTATTCTTGTCTATTTGTACAGTTTTTGGTCTGTTGCTTCTCTGTTTGATTCTTGTGATAACATGAATTTTCGCTTTTAATAGTGACCACGTCGTTCAGTAATGTTGTTTTTGTTTTGATAGAATATAATCCATTTCATTCTTTGTTCTGTTAGCTGGACTAATCCAAATCCACTTTCTTAGCTTCCTTTCTTAAAGAATTAATCGAAGCTACCAGTGCCAACTCATTTCTTTGTTTCTTGCTATCAGGCTGTCAGTTTTATTTTTTGTATAGGATTTGAGAATAATATTTTCAAATTTTTGTTACTATAAGTGATAGTAGGTAAATTGGATTATCTGTAGTTTGTGATTGTTTGTAATTTGAATTGTAAGGGAATCGACCCTGATTCTCACCGAACTCATTCACTCATTTCAAAATATAGAATTTTTTTATTATATTGGAGACTAACTAAACATATTATAATTAAATTCATAATTAGATACGTATTTGTCTACTTGGAATTTTTCTAAGTCGTTTCAAGAGTAATATATTGCTTACTAAAAACCCGAATTTAAACATCTCACGCCAATCAAAAATTATTCCCGAAAAAGTTGTTTTTAATCTCCTTACACAGATTTTTCGAGCGAATCAAAAAGTTAATTAAAATATTTCCTATTAAAAATTGTATAGAGTCTTTGGCTTTACACAAAATGATTTTTGAGGCCGAATTTCGGTTTTTGGAAATATTTAGGTTAACAGTTGTTGATTTACTTCCACTCCCGATATAGTGTCTTTTAAATAAATAACTGTAGTAAGAGAAAGTTAAGAGTCACATTATACTATATTATCAGCCGATTTCACTGGAAACCATGTTCCATAAATTTCACTAAGGGTTTTTTTTATCTCTCTCAACCCAAGTTTTACCGGAATAGAATACGTACACTTCTACGCGTTATATGTATGATAACACCCTTAATATAACTTTCTTCATGTAACACAAACCTTCTTCATGAAAAACTTTTCGCAAGAAATGTTATACCAACATTCAACAAATACCACCATAAACTAAATATTAGAACCGTAATAAAATGGGCAATTTTAATTATTATTAGAAGTAATTTTATTTTACAAATAAGTATTAAACTTAAATATAACTATTATTAAACGAGACTAACAGTTTTAAAATAATATAAATTAAATAAAAATAAAATAGTTGTATACTGTATCGCGAACCTCAATTAAAAATCAGGTTCCACTTCAATAGCATCCCCACAACTTTTTACTGTTGGTGATTGTAATTTTATTTTTATTTATTTATTTATTTTATTTATTTATTTACACTACCCTACATGACCAGAGTCCTTCTTATTATGCAGGAAAAAACAGAGTTACATAAATCCTAAAGTTATATACATAATACAGACAGTACAATAAGTAGAAAATAGCCCATAAATCAATCACAGATAATTGTAAATAAACGATTTGACAACAGAATAATTGCAATAAGATATATCAAATTTGTCTTTCAGGCGATCATAAAGGGACCACATCGAGTATAATAAGAAAAATTGTAATACATTACTTCTTGGTTTTGGCAAACAGAAAAATACTAGAGATCCAGTTATCCCTGGAACATGAAAAACATTCAATGAACGCATAACTTCGCGTCATGGACCTGTGAACTGGCCACCACGATCGTGTGATCTCACAACTATGGATTACTTTCTTTGAGATATGTAAAGTCATTAGTCTACTCCGATGTACCCACGAACTTTGGGCCACTTGAAAGTCAAGACTGCTGATATACGACCCCAGTTACTCGACAAAGAGGTCAAAAATTGGACTTCCCTATTGCGCTTCATTCGAGCCAGCTGTGGAGCTCACATGCCCGAAATCACTTTTAAACACTAATGGCATTACAATTATCTTTTAAATAAAGCCAAAACTATAGCTATTGGCATTATTTATACGTGTTTTATTTCATTTTAAAATTGTATACCTCTAACTACACTCTCGCGAACAAATCAATTGCCATAATTTGTAACCAGTTTATACAAAAAAAAAGTACACGAGACCCGTTACTGAGCTTCTTCAGAGTTGTAAAATTAAATCTTGTCAATAGGCTTTCGCGAGGTGTAGTAGGCAGTGGATAAAATCAATCCAATTTAAAGCGTAAGAATGTTAAGAAACGATACTGAATTTTTTCTAATTTATCAGAGTGTACATGGTAATACGGATACCAGATAACTGAGGCATTTTCCAATCTGCTTCATACAAGAGAATAATTTAACGTGCTTATGACCTGGAGCGATCGAAATTCATGACTAGATCACTCTAGAAAGCCCAGTGTTCGGTAAGATCTCGATAATGTATTATTAATATGATTGACAAATGTGAGTCTGCAGTCAAACGTGACACCCAGGTTCTTAATGCAGTTGACTTGTCTTAGAAAAGCTCTGTTGATCCCATAATCATGCAGCAGAGGTATTCTAATTTTGGAGAATGACATAACATTGCGCCTGTCTACGTTCAGAGGCAGTTTGTTTTTTAGACACCAAGCATTTAATTTTATGAGACCCAGTTCACAAGGATTCTGTATATCCCGTCTGCAACTGTTACTCAACCCACACGTGATATAGTTAGTAAAAACGTAAAAAAGTTAGAGACCCAAAAAAAATTACTAGACCTATGACCACGATATTCAATATAGTAAGAGCGGTTTAATAGGTAACTTTCGAAAAATCTAAAGACCGTCATTAAACCAAAGTCCGACAATTTGGAACGTATAACAATGTGATTTTGATTATAATCACTTTCTTAAAAATGTACAGACATGACTATATGTTATATATCTGTTTTGGAATTCCGAAACTTACTCTTGTATATCAATTATAATAACCCTGTAGTCTGCTGTGAGGTTCTTAGTGTCTAAAGAAAAAAAATATCATATTAATACGGTACTGTAAAGTTTTATTTAAAAATAGACAAAACTTACTAAAATGGGATAATTTATAAGTAGTTCATTTTCTTTGTATTTAAAAATAATGATAGAAATGTAGACAAAATAATATACTTACTTGTATATAAGCTTGTTTCTGACAAATGGTAATAAGAAATGTTTATTTATCCATACTAGAAACAATCAATGCAAACTATTACGAAAAAAATTCGCTATTTTGTCAAGAAACAGATAACCCAACATGATAACTTTCCTTCTCGGTATGTGGCTTCAAAAAGGTATTTCACACCCAATATTAGAAATTTATTTATATATATATATATATATATATATATATATATATATATATATATATATATATATGTATAGGTCATAAACAACGATGTTTCTTGCGAAATAGTAAATATCTGCTGGACTTCCATTGTCTCTATTTTTTGTTGAATATCATGACGTTTTGACTAGTAGTTAACTCTAGCCGATTTAAGTAAAATGAAATAAATTCTTAACCTACACAAATATTTATACTAAAAGAAAATGCAGTGAATGGCCGAGATGAGTGCACTCATGTATACTATTATGCTGCATTTTGGTTTAATTTACAATTACTAAGAAGTAGTTTCCACACTCCTCTTATATCCAAACACGGTTTACTAAAATAATTCGGATTCTGATGTATAACCGCGGCTTCTTTAAATTTTCGTGTTCTCTAGTGTTGTTTAGCTTAAAATGAGAACAAAAATTCTGACAAATAATTTTCGTTAGACCAGTGGCGGAAATAGCGATCCAAAAACAATTTTTATCAAAGTGTAAATATGAAGGATTAAAACGAGTGCGAAATCGTAAAGCGCATTCAAAAATCAGCGGGGGGGGGGGCACATAATCTTAGTTACGCCATTGCGTTAAACCATGCATACGTGACAACAAGTATAGGTAAAAAAATTGGATCCTACTGTATCCTAGTTTATTGTGAAGCTTTTTTTTTGATAAAATAGGAATACCATTGTGAAGTTAATAATAATGCTTCTTTCCTTTTTTCACATTTAGATATTTTTTTGTGTTGATTAGAATGTAGAAATATCTAAATTAATATAGGCTTACTTTAGTTATTGTATATATATTATACAAAATAATATACGAACATCAAATAAAATAATAAATCAAAGTTTAACTGTCCAGAATAATTTAGACTTTTAAAACATTTTTTTCGGACTTTCGTTCCAACATTACTTCAAATCGATGATAAAAATAGAAAACAAAAGAGATTTATTGACTCTTATATTGAAAAGAAACTTTTATTTATCACTTCAATCTTCCTGAGTTGGCAGTATACGATTCAATTTGTTTAGTGGACATCGATGTGTGATCTTTATCGTTGTTGCGGCAGTAACAAATATCCCTTATTAAAGGGAATAAGATTGTATAGAAGTTTCTTGTCAATATGTGACAAAAGGAATTCAATTCTATGTAAGTGGGAATGCTTGATTTTATTAAATTCATCTTTAAACCCTATAGTGCAGAAGTCAAGTTCTCTTAGGATACTGGTGTGTACAGAGCGACTATTTACAAAATCTAGTAACTTTTTACCAAAATGTGTAACTTATACTTTTAATTCCTTATTATATAGATACCTAGCATTTCTTGAAGTAGTTTCTTCAGAATTCTGCTCTGCACCATACTACTTGAATTATTTATTTAACCTGTAAGTATTATGCTACAAAAATACAAACGTCCGCAAAATCTAGGGATATGACAGATTTTTATTTTGAAACTATAATTATTTTTCTTTTAAATGCCCCTTTGACAGCATAAGAAGCGTAACAAGGTCCTTTTGACAGTGTAATAAAGGTGACAGGGTAAAAATAAATATTATCATAATACACTGACAAACTAAGTTATTTACATAATTTTGTTTAAATGTATACCAAATACTAAAAGTTATTCTAGAAAATTCTTATAAAAGATTAAAAAAGTAAATAAGGGTTTAATATGGAATGTGGCTCCCTCGTTCATTTCATGATAGCCCTGAAACGCCTTTTCATATTCAGAATAAAATTATTCAAATCTTCTCGGGGAATTGCATTCCAACACTGTTGAGGAGCTTGAAACAACTAATTTAGGTTCTAAAATTGATTCTAGTCCCGAAAAACTGTTCGCTGAAGCTAAGCTGGCCAGTCTAAAACGCGAATATTTTGTTATTCCAGGAAATTTCTTGTGACTGTCGCAGTATGTGGAGTAGCAATATCATGCATCAAGATAAAATCTGGACCGGCGATATTTTCGTATGGCACAACTATATATATATATATATATATATATATATATATATATATATATATATATATATATATTTATTTGTTTCTTCCTGAGTAGGAGTAGGGCCTCCGACGATGTCGTTCGACTGGCGATATTTTTCAATCTGATATCGAAAAGTCGGCAGGTTTTAATATTCTACCGATATATCTTGGAATTTATACTTTATAGATATACTGGTTTCCTGCGAATGTTACTCTCAGAGGACCAGAGTTGTATTCACATGAAATAAACCATTCTTTCTTTAATCTGCTTGAAAGGAGAATACATATACTGTTTAAACAAATCTATTTTTTTTCTTACTGAAATCTTAATTTTTAAATCTGGCGTATTGTTAGGTGTATAGTTATCCTGTGATCACAAAAAAAAAATCTTGGAGTAAATACGGAAGAGGTGCTAATTTATTTATTAAGGCTCCTTCTTTCCTAGTATCAACATCATCTAGCCTTAGACAGCTAATAAACTAAATCGGGCCAGTGTTATCGTAAATCTAAATCGTCCAGTGCTATCAATTCTCCTCACAGATCTAAGATATCATGGTTAGAGTTAAAAATACCTTGAAAATATAATAATTCAATAAAAGCTCTAATTTCGTTTAGATTTGTGTCATTAATATATGAGACTGAAAGCGACATTTAAATGCTGCATAAATGGTTCTTACTTTAGCAGTTCTTTGAATGGTATAGATAACAATTTATTTTAACATTTGGTAACTCACCAAAAGACTACAGGATCCCAGTGGATCTCTTGGCTATTTATCTTCAGCTGGACCACCAAGTCCTGGCGAAAGATGTTATATTTTCTGCTGGAGTTCTACGTGCTTCCTTGGACCATTTCGTTCTGTCTTTTCCATATCAATATTCCTTCAGTCTATAACCTATTTTCATCATTAGGTCTCTATTCATCGCCTGAATCTTCCGAAAATTCACTGGCAGTGTCATGGTCACTAAAAATTTCTTGATCTATCTCTTCTTAGTCACTCAGATCGGCATTATGTAAAACCTTCCCTATAATGTCCTCTCTTTTCTCTACTGTTGATTCTAAAGCGTTTAATAATTCACTGTTGTCCTCGTGATCAAGTAGTTCATTCCAAAAATCGTCATCTTGATACATAGCTGGCAATTCTTCATCTGAGCGACCTCTGAGATACAAAACGACGTAATAATTAAATTTTTTCGTGATCTTAAAATTCACCACAATACATTTAAAAATGCCTCTAAGTAAAATAGATTATAAATAAGCTTATATTTTTACTATATACGTTTATATTTTCTTAAATATATTATCCGCATAATAAAAAACAAGTATTCACTTTTCTATGAAAAGAGTTATATTTAAACTATGACAGTGTCCCAGGGACCCGATTAATGTTTCTTGGGATAAACAGGTACAGATAACAACGCATCAGGTACCATACTAAAATAAATACGCGCCCACTAGATAATATACGAAGAGTTGGGGCTATATGTCTTAGGATGGCGCTGTATGTAAATTACGAAAATTGCTCTGAATCCCAAAGACCGCTGCAAAATAGTTATGGGTTAAACACGTCTTTAAGATGTCCTAGTGTTACATGGAAGCTAAAATCTGGCATACAGAGATATAGTTCAAATAAAAGCAAAAGTCCAAAGAGACCAAAATCATAAACCCAAATTGTTGTTATTGAAAAATCATAAAAATGTTTAGTAACAGATTTCAAGTTAACCTTGTACTAAAATTTCTAGAAAAAAAATATGAATCAAGTTGCTCTTTTCACCTAATAGGTTTTAGTTTAATTTTTTTAAAAAACTAAAATGTTAATTCATAGTGGGATACGGAATATAGATTTTGCGAAAAATAATATTAGCAACAAAGCAATCAATTAAACAACAATAACTGCTCTTATAAGAAGAATTTTGTAACCAGAATGAGTTTGAATATTTCTATAACAAGTGTGAATATTGATACAAGTTAAAGCAATTATCTAGATGAACTATTTATAAATTTGAGATATAATTAACCAAATATCATATTTTCTTCTCTATAACTTAAATGCATGCTGGAGAAGTTTCTTATTAGAGTGCAAAACTTAGATAAAATAACATCATGTATCAATTTTTTAAATAAATAATTTATTATTAAATATATACAGTCTAAACAATTAGTCCTCTCTTTACCAGGTATGTACAACGGGAGCATGAGCAGAGTATGTCAGAGGAGCAGCTACAACAGCGGGAGCAGCGTAGGCGACGGCAACAGGTTTGCTTACGAAGTCTGTCCTATAAGTGTGGCTAGTAGCGGCAGGTGCTACAATGGCTTTAGCTACGACTGGAGCGGCTACAGCTACGGGTTCAGCTACGAGAGTCTTGGCGGCTACAACTGGAGCGGCGGCATAGACCACAGCGGCTGGCTTGCTGATAACATCTTCCCTGTAGGTACTGCTAACAGCAGCTGGAGACACATAGGTTTTGGTTATAATGGGTGCGGCTACTTCTACGGCTCCATGAAGATAACCAGGTTTTGCTACAGCAACGGCAACGAGAGCGAACAACACCACCAATTTGAACATTTTAATTGTTTTTTGGTCTGTGTTGCGAGTTTTAAAACTGACCGATTGCGACTGATACTAATTTATTTTTTTTTGACCGGTATTTATATTAATATTACTTCCTATAAGGTAAATTACGTACTCCCCGATACGTAGCCATGAAAGAAACCAACGACATTGAATCAATTCGCGAGTGAAATTACGATATGATTTAATCTATAAATTTTAATTAATGAAGTGTATATCATAACATTATTTTTAGGAACTTTTGCTGGTAAATAGTGAAATCTTTCTTACCAAAGAAGTCTATAAACTAAACCTTTGGGTACTCTTCTTTCAAAAGCGTGTAAAATAAGGCCTGATTTACACTAAGATCTTTAAAATCTAACTAACCAGTAGCAAAAATTCATTGATATGGAAAAAAACATAATTGTAGTTTTGTAAAACATTGTGAAAGACTTCGATTGTTATTAACAATAAACCTAATACCTGTCTCGGAAAGGTTTATATAAAAAACGAAGAAGATCTCTGTTATAGAATTTTTTTAATTTTTCAAATCGGGACTTTTATTATACAATTTAAATTTCTGGTAAAACTTTATTCAATATAAAATATGCAGGACGCAAAAAAGTAGACGCCTATACAGGATTTGAAATGTGGTACAGTTGAGTTTGGTTATTAAACCACCTGAAGAAAATAAATTTCTTAGAATCATAGTCTCTCCACTTTTACACGGTAGCCGAGAAATCTGTGCGAATATTTTCCCCTATTGTTTACATTTGTTTCCTTGCATTATAAGTCCGCTTCTTAAATCTGTGCAAAATCGAATTGTGTTACAACAAATGTTTAAAATACAAGTATGAAAATTTTCTCGATGATTGTTTACTACGTTTATTAATTAACTGATAGATATTCTTGTCTTGTTTTAATTATTTCTTTTTATTCATTAAAGATTAGTTTATGTTATTTGCTACAGCACCATAAAGTTATTTATCTATTAATTTTTCATTAGATTTCATTTAGATACAAGTTTTGAGTTGTAAATAAAAAAACATTTTTGTAATTGTGGAAAAATAAATGACGCTTGAATTTGAAAATGTACAATGATTACATCATTCATTAAAAAATAATATCTTTTATTAACCTGTAATATCTACATATAGATATGACTTTATATTAATCCAAGAGTGCAAATGCATAGATTTATATATGTCAAAATTTATAATCTCAAAGCTGTCCTTTGTTAATGAGAATGCATGTTTACTTTTAATTTTCATTTAATTGAATACCACAATTCGATTTTGTACAGTTATAAGAAGCAGCCTTGTAATACAAGGAAAAACATGTAAACAATAGGGGAAAATATATGCACAGATTTCTCGGCTACTGCGTAAAAATTGAGGAACTACGATTCTGAGAAATTTATCATCCTCAAGCGGACCTGTACCACATTTCGAATCCTATATAGGTTTTCATCCTGCATATTTAATGTTCAGTAAAGTTTCACAAGAAATTTAAATTGTATAACCAAAGTTCAATTTTGTTGTATTTCGTTTTCGAAAACTAAAAAATTCCATAACAGGAGTCTTCTTCGCATTTTAGATAAACCTTTCAGAGATCGTTGTAGAGGTTTGTTGTTACTAATATTCGAGATCTTTAACTATGTTTTGTAGAACTACAATTCTATTTTTCTTCCATATCAATGAATTTTGGCTACTCGTTAGTTAGATTTTAAAGATTTTATTGTGAATCTGGCCTTATTTTACACGCTCTTGGAATAAGAGTACCTAATAGATTTCTCCGGAAGAAAAAATCACTATTTAGCAGTAAAAGTTTTTAAAAATAATGGTGAGATATAGACGTCATTAATTAAAATTTATAGATTAAATCACATTGTAAATTCTCTTGCGAATTGATTCAATGTCGCTGGTTTCTTTCATGGTTACATATCGAAGAGTACATAATTTACCTTTTAGGAAGTAATATTAATATAAATACTGGTAAAAAAAATAAAATATTATCAGTCTCAATCGGTCAGTTTTAAGACTCGCAACACAGACCAAAAAACAATTAAAATGTTCAAATTGGTGGTGTTGTCCGCTCTCATTGCCGTTGCTGTAGCAAAACCAGGTTATCTTCATGGAGCCGTAGAAGTAGCCGCACCCATCATAACAAAAACCTATGTGTCTCCAGCTGCTGTTAGCAGTACCTACAGGGAAGATGTTATCAGCAAGCCAGCCGCTGTGGTCTATGCCGCCGCTCCAGTTGTAGCCGCCAAGAGTTTCATAGCTGAACCCGTAGCTGTAGCAGCTCCAGTTATAGCTAAAGCCATTGTAGCACCTGCCGCTACTAGCCACACTTATAGGACAGACATCGTAAGCAAACCTGTTGCCGTAGCCTACGCTGCTCCCGCTGGTGTAGCTGCTCCTGTAGTTCAAAAAACCATCATATCGTCTCCTGTGACATACTCCGCTCATGCTCCCGTTGTACAGGCCTGGTAAAGAGAGGACTAATTGTTTAGACTGATCTGTATATATTTAATAATAAATTATTTATTTAGAAGTTAATACATGATGTTATTTTATCTAAGTTTTACACTCTTATAAGAAGTTTCGCCAGCTTGCATTTAAGTTATAACTAAGAAAATACGATATTTGGTTATATCTCTAATTTATAAATGGTGCATCTGGATAACTGCTTTAACCTGTATAAATATGCACAATTATTATAGAAAGATTCAAACTCATTTTGGTTTTTCTTATAAAAGCAGTTATTTTTGTTTAATTTATTGCTTTGTTTCTAATATTATTTAATTATATATATATATATATATATATATATATATATATATATATATATATATATATATATATATATATGGAGTGCCCCAATTTAACTTTAACTTTCAAAAATCTCGCAAAATAAGTTTTTCTCCAAGAAGCCATAAGAGACAAATTTTGTTTATTTTAAGTGAACCTAAAGTTTTTGATCTTAAAACGGACTTTAAACCTATACAGTGTGTCCCATGGTAAAGTGTCGTGATCGATTTTTCGGAGTATAGAATAATTTTAACATTTGGCAGTTTACCAAAGTCGATGGGGACAATTTGGCTAATATATTTTCAAGATAGTGGCAGTTTCGGTTATACCGGAAGTTGATACCTTCTTTCCTATTTTAAGGGGGGCAATCCATATAAAATGAAAAAAAAGCATTATCATAAAATCAACACAGTCCACTAAACTATATCCTCTTCTAGAAGGAATTCAACCCTAATTAAACAATAAAGACTTTTACATAGGACAAATTGATCGTTGAAGTTTATTTGTTTTTGATCCTGTATAAGGTAACTTCATAAAATAACTATTTTTGGAAACGTAATTTCTGTCTAAAAGTAACACACATTAATATTAGGAACAAATTTTAATAGTGAAGTTTTATATAAATCGTTGAAACTAGATAAACTTTACGTAAAGTTAAATAAAAATTTATTTTCCACCTAATGCTGACTTTACTGATGACACTGTGTACTTGTTTGTCTTAATTATAATATGTATTACTTTTAGACACAAACTATGTTTTCAAAAATAGTTATTTTATGAAGTCACCTTATACAGGGTCAAAAACAAACTTTGCATCACATGTGTCCAAATTTTAATAGCCCTATTTGGATTTTGTGGAAAAACACACATTTAATATTGCACTATTTTAAACAAAATATGTCTGGAATAAAGCATTGTCAAAACTCAGAAGCTTTATGTAGGTTACGTTGGGTCTTGTTGAAATTTTGAATATAGACTAAGAATTGCATTTAGAAAACCTTTTTCTTATATCTTTTTCCGATATTTTGAGACATAACCCCACTTTTGATCTTTTTTTGGAAAAAAGAATTGACAAGTAATGCTAATCACGTGACTATTATTTCTTAGTTTAATTTTCATCTCGATCGAAGCAGAAATTGATGTCAAAGTTAAATTTCAAATAAAGCTATTAATAAAAAAGCTATTTTTCTAAAGTAAATTTTTAATTTTGAGGTTAAGTTCACTTAATTCCGAGCTAAGATACCCGGCAACCGCCCAAAATTCCTCTGACTTGAACCGTTTTATCTATTTAGAATATTAATTATGTATAACGATTCATCTCACATCTATGATATATCAAAAAGAGCAAATATCAATTTATTATTATTGACTATTAAAACTTTCTACTGTATCACCAAATATTTCGTATTAATTTAAATAATTTGTTAACATTTTTTTTATAATATTGAGGTAAAACTATTTCTAATAGAAAATACTTCAATTGTTTCAATAAATATTTTTTATTACAATTATTTTATCAAATATGTACAGACAGTCTATACAATCAATCCTCTCTTTACCAGGCCGCTACAGCGGGAGCAGGGGCGGAGTATGCTACTGGAGCAGAGTATGCCACGGGAGCAGCTACAACGGTTTTTTGTACTACAGGAGCAGCGTAGGCAACAGCAGGGGCTGAATAGGCAACAGCAGGGGCTGAGTAGGCAACAGCGGGGGCTGAGTAGGCAACAGCAGGGGCTGAGTAGGCAACAGCAGGAGCTGCATAGGCAATAGCGGCAGGTTTGCTTATAACATCTGATCTGAAAGTGTGGCTGACAGCAGCGGGTGCTACAACGGTCTTGGTAACAACTGGAGCAGCTACAGCTACAGGTTCAGCTACAACAGCTTTTGCTACAACAGGAGCGGGTTCAGCTACAACAGCTTTGGCAACAACTGGAGCGGGTTCAGCTACAACAGCTTTGGTAACAACGGGAGCGGGTGCAACTACGGGTTCAGCTACGACGGTCTTAGCTACAACTGGAGCAGCTACAACGGGAGCGGCAGCGTAAGCAACAGCAGCTGGCTTGCTGATAACGTCTTCCCTGTAAGTGTAGCTTACAGCGGCAGGTTGAACTACAGTTTTTGTTACGACTGGTGCGGCTACAGCTACAGGTTCAGCGAAGACAGTCTTAGCTACAACAGGAGCAGGTACAGCCACAGGTTCAGCAACAACAGTCTTAGCTACAACTGGAGCAGCAACAACAGGGGCAGCAGCATAGGCTACAGCAGCTGGCTGACTAATGATATCTTCTCTGTAAGTACTACTGACAGCAGCTGGCGATACATAGGTTCTGGCAACGACGGGAGCGGCAACTCCTACGGCTCCATGGAGGTAGCCTGGTTTAGCTACGGCGACGGCAACGAGAGCGAACAACACCACCAATTTAAACATTTTAATTGTTTTTAGGTCTGTGTTGAGAGTCTTAAGACTGATTGATTGCGACTGATATCAAATCATGTAGTATCCGCTATTTATATTAAAATCGTTTTCAGGCAAAACAGGTATATGATGTTCGATATTTGACCACGAAATATGCCGATGACATTGAAAGAATACGCCAGTTGAAAAATGTATTTGTTTCAGTTTGTGCAAATTAATAATACTATTTAAAAAAAAAATCTTATAGGTCAATCTGAAATAACACAACAATAAGCACAATTAATTCCATGACTGTGGGTTGAATATATTCCACATTAATTTATAATTCTATTCAAAAATGTTCTGCTATTACTCGTTCTTTGATATCAAAATATACGCGTTACAATTTGTGGTCTAACTTTAAAAGTTATATTTACAAAAAGTTTTTTTATTTTTTTAAATGTATTTTTCTTGATTATCGTATTCTCACAGCCTTAGATTTTTATTTTTGAAAACAACTTAGAAATTTAATTATAGGTAGCATTTTCTTCTTTGCTATTTTCAGAATAAAGCATTCAAAAATTTCGAGCCAGAGGCGTAAAAATTTAATATGTGATTATGGAGAATATTAATGACAAAGATAACAATTATGATAAATCTACAAAATATCACATACGAAATTGTATACAACAATAAAATAAATGTAAAAAATAAAGATTTCCAATTGTAAAGAAAATAGTCGACAACACATTGCAAATAAATTTAGTCGGGGATCCAGTGAGTTTTTATGAATGATGAAGAGAGATGGCGCCACCAATTTTTCTATATGTATTTTGACTATTAAAAAAAAATATTTTTTGTAAAATTACATTAAGCATAAATTGTTTCTTGTAATTTTTCCATCCGACGTCGACGTTTTAGATACATGCAAAATATGGTATTTTTTGCCACTTCCCAACGTGAATAACTTTCGATTAAATAAATCTTTTCAGATTCTGCCCCCAGCAATTGATAGTTCAATTCAAGAACTACAAACTGGGAATAATCGCAATGCTTTTTTCATCAGTTATAAAGTACTTGCCGCCATCTATGAATGTAAGTGGAAGTCTACTTACAGGCTCTCACCTAGTGCACATAATGCATTACAGCTTTCGCTGATCGTTGCATTAATACTCTAAAAATAACTATTTTTGCATGTATTGGTGCGCTGCTACAGTTTTTTTTAGTTTTAGTACTTTCCATATATTTTCTTTCATAAGATATATAGCACTGAGCGCGATACTTCATTTTGAAGTTAATGAACTTTCTGGTGAATAAATTACTACAGTTTTGTTGTAAATCTTTAAATAATCGGCAAGCTGTATTAATTTTTCGGTGTCCATGATCTCATCTCATGTTGGTGAGAATTTTCTTTGTAAGATGTTTTCTCGCAAATAATATCTTTATTAGTATCAATCACATAAGTATTAGAGGGTCTCGTTCATAATTGGGTTAATATTTATTCTTGAAACTAAACCTGATTCTGCCTCGTATACTAGGAATGTGTATGCTGCTGGCATTTCCCCTCCCCCCCCCCCCATTGACAACTTGTTTTTTCTTGTCATCGCCTCCCTTTCCCCAAGAGCTTTGAGTTCAGGAAAATACACCCGACCTTGTCTTTTACGTTGGAAATGAGGATGTTGCTGGCATCTCCCTCCCACCGTCGATAACTTGCTTTCACTTGCCGTACTGTACTTTTGTGATATCACCGCCCCCCTCTAAAGAGAGAGGCTAGATTCGCAGCTGCCCTATATATTAACAATTTAACTTCAAGAATGCACGTGGTATATTTGTAATGTTATTAAAAAACTTGTTCTTGAAAGTTGACTTTAAGTTTTTAATTTCATTGACATTTTTGTGTTCAGCGCCCCAAAATTAATAAAAAAATGCACTTTTTACACAAAATACAAAAAATAAACTAAAATTTATTGCGAAGTGTAATATTAAGTTCTCATTAAGGTTTACTAGAGTTTTTGGTGTCGCTGATTACGAACCTAAGATCGGTTAATCTCCATCTCAGAATCAAGGTTACTAGAAGGTCAAAACGAGAGGAAGCATTAAAAAATCTGAAAAAAAAACATGAATATTTTTTGATTCGATCAATCCGATTATGCAATTTTTTGACCCAACGAGATTACGTTGAAATAATTTCAAGGTCATTTCAGAGATATTTCAAGGTCGAACTTGGGAAAAACTGAAAAAAATCCTCTGATCTCTCCATTTCATGTAGAGGTCCCTTTAGTTCCATTTTTATATAATCTCAAACCAACAATTTTCAATTTGGTCTTGAAATGGCCTTGACCCTGATTTATACGAATAAGCAGACCTGGATTCTGAATCAGATACCTCAAAAACCTATACACGAAATTTTACAAATTTTCCTGACTGTTCTTGAACTGATCCTAAAAAACCCGGATCTTTAGGAAGCCCGAATAATATGGGCCTAGGCTTGCATCCTTGTTAAGGGTTTAAATACTATTTTGACGCTGTTCTGATGTAACATTTGATTTCACCCTCAAATGACCTTGATTCTGAAGTAATGAAGGTTAACTGACATCCTCAAATTTGAAATCAACGACTCAAAAAACCCTAACATACTCTAGTAAGACTCGTTAATACTTGTCGACCGTCTTATTATTTTCAGGTTATGATGGAGAAGTGAAGAGAATAATCAGCGGATATCTGAAAAACGTGGAGATTTCGGGCTTCGTGTCCATTGAAACCTATGCAATTACAGCCCTTTTAACACAAACCGGAATTTCATATACTCTGTGTGGAGTAGGTTATAGTGAGGATTATTATGTTTGAATATAAAACTATGTGGGCATATGAAATTATTCAGTTTATTTTTTATGGATTATGAAAATATAAATTTTTGTAAAAATTGGAAGGTAATGTATTTTCTGGAAAAAATATGTAAATATTAAGAAAAAATTTCTATAAAGTACGTTAAATTTGTAACTATATATTATCTCTAACTTAAAATAAAAGCCCAGAATAAGGCCAAATTTTATTTAACTTTTCAAATTCACCATGGATAATTTCGAAAAGTTGCTGAAGTTACCTATGGACGAGTTATTTGTAAGGTAGATACGTTGACTTGATTATCTGTTCTTGTTTAGTAAGCCATTCAGAATTTTAAAATTGTGCACACTTAACAGAAAAATAGTATTTACCACAATGAAATGAACTGGATTCATAAAGTTGACAGTTGAAGAAAATATTGCAACATTTGGGATAGCTAGTGCTTGGGACAATAATTTCAAAATTCGCAATTTTATTAGACATGAATTTCTTTTCCATTCTCTTTTGTATAAAACCTTTTTACCAAAGAAACATTTAGTTCCATTCTTACCTAACTCATGTTAACCAATTTTAAAGACAGCATTAGTTGTTATCAGTACCCATTTTATTTAAATTTGTAAACCAACATTAAATTCTGAAAATCTGAAAATTCTACAAATATCTCTTTTGAATAAAATTATACCAAATAATACAATTTTGGATCAAATCAGAAAAATGTAAAGTTTTAAGTCTCCCATATCGTATCTGTCATATTTAGTTTCAAGAAAGTATCTTTAGATTCGTAACCTACATCTCCGAAAATCTTCTAATACTAATTTTTGAAAAAATTGTAAAAAAATTTTTAAAGTAATTTTAAATTCGTAATTTAAACTATCAAAAACTGTTGTATCCACCCTATTGACTTTTTTTAATAATTTTAGATTCGTTATGTGTGAGTATATAAACACCAAAGTATATTTTCCAGCCTAAATCGATTCCCTATCATCAACATGAAAAATTGGTAATATACTGTATGTCAAATTAAATGGTAATTGTATTCAGTGAATACTAATGAAACAAAGTGATGTGTTAATTTTTATTTTTAATTAACAATAATTTTATATTTTATTGGATAATATAGTATTAATAAATGCGTAAATAATAAGTTTTGTTTTTTAATGTATGAATGGGATTCTATACATGGTTTACACAATAAAGCATAAAAATACTTAATAATAAATAAAATTATATAACAATCTAATTATATATACTTAAGGGGTATGGCTACAGTAGCCGGTATAAAATCATGTATATACTTAACAAATTTTTTGTACAAAAAAGTAATTTATTTATAAAATTAGTTATATATATATATATATATATATATATATATATATATATATATATATATATGTTTATGCGGATTTCACGGATTCCTCCGTGTGAGATGCAATAGCAGTGGATATATCCACATTATGCCGTTGTAGTACTGAAATCACATTCAGCAAACGTACAACTATATGCAGCTCCGCATATGAATGAAGTAAAATACGAACAGTAAATGCAAACTTCTCTCCATCATATCCTTTTTGTGTTAGAGGTTGCACAGTTAGAATAAATTATTATAAAACGCAATTTATCCTATTCCACCACCATCGAGATGATGGCCCACCTGTACCACCATACCGAGAAGAAAGTCAAAACTTACCCTCCCCGCCACAGTGATACGGCAGAGATACATGTTTCGTCTCTACTAGACTCATCAGGGTACCGACATGCACCTGGCTGTGCAAAGGACAGATCGGAAGGAAGCATGCAAATACTGGACGCGGCTTCTCCGACCTCCCGCCGGATGGCGTATACATGTTTATGCGGATTTCACGGATTCCTCCGTGTGAGATGCAATAGCAGTGGATATATCCACATTATGCCGTTGTAGTACTGAAATCACATTTAGCAAACGTACAACTATATGCAGCTCCGCGTATGAATGAAGTAAAATACGAACAGTAAATGCAAACTTCTCTCCATCATATCCTTTTTGTGTTAGAGGTTGCACAGTTAGAATAAATTATTATAAAACGCAATTTATCCTATTCTACAACGGCATAATGTGGATATATCCACTGCTATTGCATCTCACACGGAGGAATCCGTGAAATCCGCATAAACATGTATACGCCATCCGGCGGGAGGTCGGAGAAGCCGCGTCCAGTATTTGCATGCTTCCTTCCGATCTGTCCTTTGCACAGCCAGGTGCATGTCGGTACCCTGATGAGTCTAGTAGAGACGAAACATGTATCTCTGCCGTATCACTGTGGCGGGGAGGGTAAGTTTTGACTTTCTTCTCGGTATGATGGTACAGGTGGGCCATCATCTCGATGGTGGTGGAATAGGATAAATTGCGTTTTATAATAATTTATTCTAACTGTGCAACCTCTAACACAAAAAGGATATGATGGAGAGAAGTTTTCATTTACTGTTCGTATTTTACTTCATATATATATATATATATATATATATATATATATATATATATATATATATATATATATATATATATATATATATTATACAAAATGGCCGACTACTGACTTATTTTTTTTTAGACGCTCCGCAGCGTGATATTTGGCACCCACAATTTTTGACGTAGAACAAAGAAAATGCATTAATCTACATAAAAATGCCTACAGAAGAAAATATGGAATTTCAAAAATCTTGATTATTTTGAAAATAGGCATTTCACTTTAACAGGTGACTTTTTATCGGAAAATTTTGTTTAAAACTGCTCATAAAATAGAGAGCTTCTAATTAATCAAAAATTCCATATATACTTTTTGGTGAAATACAATTAGTAACATCAATTTATAGTTTAAAGTCAATCGGATAAATATTATTAAAGTTATTTATCATGTCAATTAAAAAAGAACTTTTCTTAAAAAAAAAAACGTTGAAAATCTTACATACAACTCTTGGGTTATTAAACTTGAAAATGCATTAAAAGATTTTTTTTTGCCAATAATTTACTGTACCAGCTCCATAAAGTTACCCCTCTAAGGCAAGATTTTTCTCTTTTTCTGTTTTTCTGGACGATTTTACCCTCTCTATATCCGAGAGCGATCTTTCAGCGTAGTCGATGCACATTGCATCAATTTCTAAACAAAAATTATTGGAGTTGGGCTCTATAGTCACGCCCAAAATTTTCAAAATATCCGTTACACTGCTAAGGCCATCGTTGAAAGTGCACATACTGCAATATCGGAAGCTGTCTCCAAAATCAATTTTCCTTTCGAGATGCTTCTAGGTGCCAAGCCCCACATATATTAAAACTCCGAAACCCCCAAACGAGCGAGTAAGCAGGTAAACAAACAATGCCCTTTATAAGCCTTTCTAAATTTATCAATAGATATTGCTACAGTATAGCTCCAAAAATCCGAAGACTTGGCGGAGTGCGCTCGGTACAGTACGACCACTTCACACCCAAGTAGACTTCCGTTATATGGTCAAAGTCCCCTAAATCGAAAAGTAACTTATTTTTATATTGACCAAAAAAGGAAAAAAATTGTTTTTTTTTTTAAATTGTACTGTACCGCTTAAAAACTAAGTCCTTGCAAAAGAAGAATTATAAACTGCATTAAAGAAAGTGTGAAATAAAGTGAAACAAGTTTGTTGATTTCTCAATATTATTTCTGCCTGCAACAATTAATGTAGTTATTTGAGTTTTATGGTTACTGATTGTACCATGAGACATCATATGATTTTCCATTTCAGTATCACCAAATAGGGCTTCTTTTTAAAACAGACAACTTTTTACCCCAAATATTTCCGCTTCAGCATTAGACATGGCTAAAACCCAAAAAAAAATTTTTTTTTACATTAAGTTTGCCATGTAGTGTAAAATAAAAATCATTAGATGATATAGATGATGCAAAAAATATTATAAGTTACTTGCCAGAACAAGGTGGTACTAAAATTGACGGAGCGCTATTGGGCTTTGATTTTAAGATGTTACCCAACTTCTTGGCCTAGAGCTTTAAAGAGTCACTAGAAGTGAAATATTTAGAACATATTATCCACCTTTAAAATATCATCACAGTTTTTATTCATGCATCAAAAAACTACCCATACTGCACGAGTAGCAGCAACCTTTGGTATTCTAAAAAATAAAAATTTAAGATTTTCTTGAAACGGTTTCTTTATTTCCTGGTTAAATACTTTATAAAAATACACATAAATAATACAATATTAAATATCCCAGACAATTGTAATATATACTATAAAAGAATAAATACAAGAGTAAGGCTAAGGTGTTTAAAAAATTGAAGACAAGCAATAAAATAAAGCATTGAGCGTATGCGCATAGAGGACTTTTAGGAACGAGTAGATGGACTTATACGATTTTAATATTGCTGTATCTGTTTGTTGAGATTATGTCCACTCATTGTTTTTATGGGGTACTATTAGTATTTATTTTATATGTATATGGTTAAAAACAGGGAAAGGAGAAAATTGAGTGAGGCAAACATATATATGACTTAATTTTTCTAATTGGAAAACTCCAATAAATTACTGAAGTATAACCACGTAATTAGAAAGTTATATTCCAGTATGTAAAATAACATTGAACTTTAATATCAGTTTAAGTATTGAATTTCTGCTTTGAATATATTTAGCATATTATAAAATTTAAGACTATTAAAAAACAAAGGTTATAAATACTTCTTGAATAGTTCCCGCACTTGATTTTTAATAAACAAGAATAAAACCAGCTTCTCTGGACATTAGCACACGCCTTGTTTGGCATCCGGATAAAAAAAATTATGAATACGTACCGTAGGTGCAAGTTACAGTTACCGATTAAAAAAAAGTATAAATTATCGGTCTGTTACTGGAGATTATCAGTCTATTATTGGAGAGTATAAAGCATAAATGCTTTCTCGACTTTACATTCCAAATCCATAAATAAAAGTTTGGCTAAATTAAACTGTCCTGTGTATTTTAATAGGATAAACTTTAGGCTGCTAGTTTTCAATGCCTGGTGTTGCAGAAACCTTATATTATGACTACATTATATGTAAAAACTGTCCTGTCTACTGACGTATGAAAGAATTAGGTAAAAAAGGGTAATTAAAGAAGGAACAAAATCAACATCTTACTCTAAAAATTTCTTTAAAAAAATAACTTCTTATGTGTGGAAAACTCATATCTAAAACAGCATGGTTTTCCTGCAAAGAAACATTTTTCTTCATTATTTTTTTTCTTTAAATAGAGCAACAGCTTAGAATTCACAGGTTTTCTATAATTGGCAATATAGGATGATGTCATTTATTGATAATAGGGGTGTGCAAATAATTCGAAACGTCCAATAATTCGAACCGAATCGAATAGTAATATTCGATTCGAATATTCGATTTTTCCAATAATTCGACAAATCGAGTAATTCGTTATATTTTGTCGTATAATTCGAATTTTTGTTTTTTTATCAAATTATATGTCTTAAACATACTAAGAACTTCTGTAATGTAATTTATAGTATGATTTATCCAAAACACAATTATTTTTAACTTCCCATTGGAAAGTTATTGTAATGGGTTTGATTTATAAAATGTGGTCTTCTGTCATATCTTTATGTTTTTAATCATTTAAAATCATACTGATAGGTTTTTTCAGAGAATACATGTATGTATGTGGGTGCGTTTATATATCAGATTTTTTTTATTGAGATATATGTTCAATTATAGCTTATTTACTGTTCATAATATATTATACATGCAATTATTACTATGTTTTAAGTTTATAATTAAAAAAAAATAAAAATTTGAGCTATTCGAAAAAAAAAAGAATAATTCGATTTTTCGAATTATCCGAAAAATCGAATGTTCGATTCGAAATTCGAATTAAATAGCACTATTCAATTCGATTCGAGTACTATTCGCACACCCCTAATTGATAAGGCACAGTGGAAAGACGAAGATCTCTAGGATCTTATAGGTGAGTAAGAAAGACGGAACTATGTATTAATTTTTCGATGCAGCAATGACGAAGTTTACGCTAGGGGCTAAATGCTTTAAAAAAAAGTGTTTTTTTCTTTTCTAAACAAATAGAGCTGGAGCGGCGCCATTATCTTTCACAAACAATAAAGTAAACATTCATTTTTTTGTTGAATTCACTTACAGTATTAAAATATAAGTCTGGATAAACAAATTAACATATCTCAGCAACAAATAAACCGATTAACTTTACTAACGCTCATTTGATTCAAAGTGAAAAAAACTTCAATTTAAATTAATGTTGAAAAAATTAATTTTTACAAAGAACAACATTTTTTGACGAATTTTTGGCATTTTTGTAATAAATAATTGATCAAATGGAACCTACTGCATCCTTAATTAAAGGTCTTATTAATTCCTTCAAAAAAGTATAAGGAACTTATGCTCTAAAAACAATATTGTAACTTGCAGAAACAAAAACATATTTTCACATGTTTGAACCCCCGCTATTTGTTAATGCAAATTATTTCAGCGTCCAAAAATATAAGTATTTTTGTATTTATCCTGCTTAAAAGTTAAAACACTTTCCATCTTGTGGGAGATTAACCTCATGAAGTTCGTCCACAGACTGGAATATAATGTAAAAGTTACGCGGCTCTGGAAGATTTTTGATAATAATAAATATGAATTATATGTACTTGTTAAAATATAATTCAAAAGTCTTGTGAGAGATTTAATTCGATTGGATGTAATACACTACCGTATCATACTTTTCATAATTTTTATAATTTTGTGCAATCGTCAATTATTAAAACTTAAAAAAGTACTCAGCAAATGAAAAGATCATTTTATCATATTATTTTAAACCTAATTAAATTTGTATCAGTCAAACTGTGATGGAAATTATAAAGACAGTTTCCGCAGTAGGCGCAGCCTACTTAAATTTTTTCCTTCTTTTTTTTTATATCCAGATTATCAACAGTAATAAAAGTTGTCTTTCTTAAACCATAATACAGGGTGAGTCAGGAGAAATGAACCAAACTTCAGGAAAATAATACATTTGTAAATTATTCAAAAAAAAAAACTCATATGTTCGTATCTGATTCCCATTTATTCTCAAATTATAACGTAATTACAAATGAACAAAATTTCTTACATTAACTTATCTAAATTATAACGTTCTTTTCATAAATGTTCAAAAATACCTCCATTAGCCTCAAAATTTTTTGCTTCGTCTGCGAAAGACGTCTAATTAATTCGTGTGTTCCTTTAGTAACGTCTGCAGCATTTTTAATGCGTTGAATTAGTGCATCCTAAGTGTTGACTTTTACTTTGTATATATTGTTTTTGATCCAGGCCCACAATGAAAAGTCTAGTGATGTGAGGTATGAAGATCTCGGAGGCCAACTAAGAAGACCATCACGACCAATTCAAAGCCGTGAAAACTGTTCGTAAAAATGCTGCTTGGCCTGACAAGCGGAAGCAAAGGGACATTTTCTAATAATTTTGTTGTGATATTTTGTAAAAAAATTAAATAGTTCTTGTCCTGTGAGACAATTTCATAAATATAAAGACTAATTAAATAAACATCGACCGTACAACACCACACATTTACCGGAAACTTGTGCTGAAAATTAGTTTCGACCATTGCGTGGGGATTTTCTTCTGGATATACATAGAAGTCGTGAGTATTATTGATGTCGTCCGGGGTCAATGTTGCTCCATCGGTAAACAGAATGTGCGATACAATACAATGACTATTATTTATCAAGCTACAAAATTGCATACGCCTAACATAATTTTCTTGTTGTAGGTGAGGTACACACTGTACAGAGTGTCCCATTTTTGACACTTTTAGGGGGTATTGGAGTTATTATTAAAGATATAGTGTTGCGATTTCCACTTAGGTGTCTTACTTTTTAATAAAACGAAAGATTCCGGTGTCAAATTTTTTTTTTTGATAATCTTCGTTTTATAGGAAAATCTCGTATTAACGTTATGTGTTAATTTATCAAAAAAGATAAAATGTTTAAAAGGAACTATTATGTTTTATACCACTAAATTTATTAGGAAAACAGTGACTGCAGTTTCAACTCACAGAGTCATTTTCAAACTGAATTACAAAGGTAGACTAAGTATTGAATACAGAAACATGAGAAAATTTAACAATAAATAAAAACTACCTGAGATATTTCATTATTACAAAGGGGAGGTACTAAATTTTGGGAACTTATTATTATTTGGCGACAACAAATAACGGGAAAAACCCAAGTTCTGTCTGGTCATTAAGCAAATTTACATTTTTATTTCTACTATGTTTATATATTTCTAAAGATTCAAGAATATTTAACTTTTGGCCCTTTGTTGAATAATGTCAGTCAGTAATATGTCAGTGTTGCCCAAATCAGGAAAACTGTGGCTGTGTTCTAAGCAATGGTTGGCAATGCTCGAGTCTGTTTTTTGTAGTGAAAAGCGAGTTTTAAAGCTTCTACCACTTTTTCCAATATACAAGCTATCACACTCTGAAAATTTTAACTTATAAACTCCTGATTTATCAAATTTACTAATTTTATCTTTAGCATTGTAAAGGCACTACTAGACAGCTTGAAAAATTCTTACAATTCATTAATAATTGCCATCCAAAAATTCAATTTACTCTGGAACCTGAAAATAACCATGAAATAAATTTTCTTGATCTCACTATATCTCACCTCAATAATCAGTGTAAATGTAAAATTTTTAGAAAACCAACGTTTACAGGTAATACTATATCTAATGATTCTTTTCACCCCTTACAACACAAAATGGCTGCATACAATTCAATGATATATAGAGCATTCTCTTTGCCTCTCTCTGAAGAAGATCTTCAAGAGGAACTAAATATCATTGAAAGGATTGCAGTATCAAACAATTTCTCCCAACAAACCATAAAGAAATTATTAACTAAAAAACAAAAACAACTAGTTTTTAATTCAATATATCCTAAAATAAAAAATGATAAAGATAGTTCATCTTATATATCTTTCTCATACTGTGGTGCCCTATCAGAAAACATAGCTAATACTCTTTCCAAACATAACATAAAAGTAGCCTTTAAATCTCAACACAATCTGTCCACTATCCTTTACAATGCTAAAGATAAAATTAATAAATTTGATAAATCAGGAGTTTATAAGTTAAAATGTTCAGAGTGTGATAGCTTGTATATTGGACAAAATGGTAGAAGCTTTAAAACTTTCTTTTCAGAACACCACCGATCATATTGACTAAAAAAAACACACTCGAGCTTTGCCAACCATTGCTTAGAACACAGCCACAGTTTTCCCGATTTGGGCAACACTGACATATTACATTATTCAACAAAGGGCCAAAAGTTAAATATTCTTGAATCTTTAGAAATATATAAACATTGTAGAAATAAAAATGTAAATTTGCTTAATGACCAGACAGAACTTGGGTTTTTCCCGTTGTTTGTTGTCGCTAAATAATAATTAGTTCCCAAAATTTTATACATCCTCTTTGTAATAATGAAATATCTCAGGTAGTTTTTATTTATTTTAAATTTTCTCATGTTTCTGTACTGAATACTTAGTCTACCTTTGTAATTCAGTTTGTAAATGACTCTGTGAATTGAAACTGCAGTCACTGTTTTCCTAATAAATTTAGTGGTATAAAACATAGTAGTTCCTTTTAAACATTTCCCGAAGATGATTAACTACCACATAGTAACGGCTACCAGCATCAACTTTTTAAGAAAGATAAATTTTCATAAATTTTTTTTAGTAGAGTTCAATGGCGTAGTTTTTTTCTAAAAAGGTTAGTTTTTACGATATTAAGCTAATGATTTTTTAACTAGGATACCCTGTGTATTAATTTAGGTATTGATTATTGAGTATAATTTGGGCTTTTCAAAAATATATAATGTGTTTAATTTATTTTAAAAAACAAGGTCAGAATTCAATATTTTCAACAATTTACTTTATTTGTAACAATAGGTCATGGCCAATTCCTAAGAAACACATGCAGAATTTTGACAATAATAGTTATACAAAAGATTAGATTTAAAAGCTAATTTTAATGTTTTTCTATATCTTGAATTGTAAACACTTGAATTATTATATTTTTTACTTTAAACAACACTATTATTATAATACAAGAATATTATAATGAAAGAAATTTGATTTCAAAGAAACAAGAACAATATTATTTCATTAAAACTAAAATAACAAGAACCAAAAGAAACACTGAAACTAAAAACAACCGGGGGTTTTTTAAAGATAGTTTTCAAAATGAATGCCGTTGTATCGGATGCAGAATATCGGCACATTTTTGTTATTCTTCTAATTGCATTTAAATGAATCATAAGTCTACTACGAAGAGTTTGAAAGGCCAAACCAATTGCTTCACCAGGGTTCGGTATAGATTCATGTCGTGTCTTATGCACTTGATTTTGCATAAAACCCCACACAAAAAAAACCCAGAACAGAAAGATCGGGAGATTGTGGGGGCCATCTTACGGGCCCATTGAAACCTATCCATTTTTGAGGAAAGTTATTGTCCAGAAATGGTTTTAACAGCCTAGAGTTTTGGCTCGGGGAATCGTCTTATTGAAGATAAATAGAACTGAAATGGGTCAATGGAACATTTTCAAGCAAGTCTAGAATAATTCCCTCAAGGATTTCTAGGTATCTAAGTGCTGTGAGAACCCCTTCATCCATCCTGTAGGCTATGCATCGGCCCAAAATAAAACACGATACGCCAACCTCGCAGCGCCCTTGTTGTGCCCTTTCGAAAATTAAATGGTACTTTTCTGCAGACTAATGCCTCGTGTTGTGACGATTAAAAATTTTTGAACTTGATAAATAATTCATCAGACCAAAAGACAAATGTGCCAAAAGATTCGTTGGATGGAATTGCTCTAAATACCATTGACAAAACGTTACTCGGCACTCATCATTTCCGGGGTATAAATGTTGCGTTATTTTAAATTTATATGAATGGTTTTTATACTTTTTCAAAATTATTTCATTGTCAGATTTTGTTATACCAATAACTTCCTCTATTTTTCTACAAGATGATGAAGTTGTTGCTGCTGCGTAAAATAACATTTTTGTTTCTTTTCGCTCCCTGTCTGAATAAAAGATCCTTGTTCAACTAGATTTCCTTTTAAACAAGTAATTATATCTGGAAAGGGTTACCTTCTTTCTGGATACCTACCATGAACAAAAAAGATCGCCTGATATGAGAAGTTATCCTAATGATGACGCTTTAAATACACTACCTATTGAAATATAATTCAGAAGCTTCTTGGTGACTTTCATTGCTTTATAGGAAACACACTAACATATCACATAATTATCATGAACATCCATTGTAAATGCAAAATTAATAACGAGTAAAAAAAATCACGTATGTAACAAAATATTTCATAAACAATCTGACAAAAATTGATCATGGCCTACTGCTACAAATAAAGTAAACTATTGAAAATATCAAATTATGACTTTGTTCTTCAAAATAAAATAAACAAGTTATATATTTTTGAAAAGCCTAAATTATACTTAATCAATATCTTAAATAATGTACAGGGTGTTCTGTTTAAAAAATCATAAGTTTGGTTAATATTGCAAAACCTAAACTTTTAAAAGAAAAAAGCTGACTCCGCCAGTGTACTCGTAAAAATCATAAAAAACTCTATAAAAATCAGTCTTTACTTTGTTGGTAAATTAACGAATACGTGATGTACCTAAAAGACGAAGATTTTCAAAATTACCCTGTAGATTAAAAACTAAGAAAGCCATGACAAATTTGACACCAGAATCTTTCGTTTCGTTAAAAAGTAGGAAACTAAAGTAAAAACTGCAACACTCTATCTTTAATAATAACTCCAATACCCCCTAAAAGTATAGAAAATGGGACACCCTGTACGCTAGTGGATTTTACGTAAAAACTCCAAAATAGTTCGTTTTTATTTTTTAATTCATTTACGTATTAATTGTGATACGAGGGGGCTTGTAAATGGAAAATTTTTAAGTTTGCCCTGTATATTAAAAACAGGGAAGGATAGGAACAATTTGTTTGTCGCATCTTCTGTTTCACAAAAAAGTTTGCGAAAATCATAAGTCTGTATTTTTACTAATAATAGAGATACCCTGCAACAAGTCGGAAAATGGACAACCTGTACATCTCAGATACAATATTGTGATTATTGACATAGCACACATTTGAATTTGTTTGAAAGAAAAAAAAATACTTCAAATTTTCTTTGAAGTTCGCCTTGGAAAAATGGACATTAATTCATTCAGACATAATTTTTTGTAGATAACCGGAGATAATAATTTATGATCTTTCAAAATTCTAAAATAGAATTTTTTGCTAATCCTCTGGTTATTCTAGACTTTAGGGTCGTTTGAAAGTTAAAATCCGTTTGACGTTTACCTTCTCTATTAATAGCATAAATGTGTTTTCCGTTATACACCTACTCTCATTTTTTTCGATATATTATTTACAGTAAATCACTTAATATAAAATGAGAGGCGTTGCCTTGCTGTGAGCTTAATGTATTCATGATCAACAAAAACGCAACTTCTGGTTGAAATGATTAATACGTCAGTGTGATCTAATTTAGTTAAATTTCATGGTCAACGATAATTTTGTTTTTGGATTTTGTTTTAGTTGTTTTATATACTCATATACAATATATCAAAAATGTGTGTATATATTGTTAGAAAACGAGGAGTTTGGTATAAATTAAAAAAATAAATAAATTTACTTAGTGACTTATTTCTCTTTATCTCTAGCCATCTGGAGCTCAGGATTGAGCATGGGACTTTCTTGAGATCATCTTATTATCTTCTCACTGTTTTTCTCTACAGACCATTATCTTCACATCACATAGTCCCATTGCTGTTTTGCCCCTTTTTTCTATTACTTCTGTGTTCTTTGTCAGATCGACGTATTTCTTCCCAAGAATCTTCAAGTTTCACACAATATTCTTCACTCCATAGTCCTCTGCATGACTTGTATTTATATTTCACTGTGGGTAATGAAAAGGAATATCATATACCCTAAATTTTAAATGCTAAGGAACTTCTTATTTTTGAATCTATAGCCAATTACTGCCCCCGCTTGACGTCGTCTGTTCTCTATTTCTATTCCTTTGTTTGGCTTACCAATTCTTAATATTTTTCCGAAACATGCATATGTTTTAACATTCTCTATTGGTATTCCTCTTACGTCTATTTCTGGATCTTCCGATCACCTTTGTTTTACTCAAATTAACTATTAAGCCAGTTGTTTTAATAGTGATTCTAACTCTGCTAACATCGTTCATAGGTATTTTTTTTGTCTGGGTGATTATATTGATGCTATCGATGAAACCTAAATGACCCAATTTATATTAGAGAAATTATTTTAGTTTTCAAACAACTGAAAAAACCTTATACTACCTTGCCAGTCGTCAGAAGGAATCCCAGGAAAAGAGATTGGGAAAAATACAGCACCAATCTGAAAGCAAACTTAGCTCGCATTCAGACCAGAGGACCCGCTAAGCATTATTCTTACTCAATACTCACTTTCTGGCGAGCAAGCCTAGTATCGCGAATGAGGTAATGGAACATTGCGAAAGACCCACCAGAGAAACTACAGCAATGGCCAGACACATGTGCAGTAACGGTCGTTTAAAATGGGCAATGAAAACCTCTCAACCATTTAAAACCCCAGGAGTTGATGGAATAATCCTGGCCCTGCTCCAACGAGTGGACGAAAAGATTTTACCACACATAGTATGTATGAGTCAAAGTAATCTGAAACTGGGCTACATACCAGAAATATAGAGAAGGGCCAGAGTCACGTTCACCACTGCGACCCATCAGTCTCGCATCGTTTATTTTAAAAACGATGGAGAAATCAGTAGATAATTATATCCTCATCAACATGCGTATCAAGCGGGTAGGTCTACAGAAACTGCACTGATTCATTTGACAGATGAGATTCAAGAAGCACTGAACAGAAAAGAAACTGTAATATGTGCCTTGCTTGATATAGAAAGGGCTTTTGACAACATATCACATGAGACAGTCAAAAGAGCACTCAACGACCGGGGAGTGGACGAAACGACATCCAAATGGATAACACCACTTCTCTCCACTAGAATACCAGCGACAGAGATAGGACAGAACACTATCGCCCTCTGTACCACCAGAGGATGCCCTCAAGTGGGAGTAGCCTCTCCACTCATGTGGTCTTAATTGTAGATCAACTCCTCTGTTATCTAATATATTATCAGGGCTATGCCGATGAGGAGAATTCGAGAATAGCCTCTGTCACATAGTTCAAAGAGGGCTTAAATACACTAGAAAATGGTGTCAGATGATGGGACTAAACATCACGGCCACCAAAACCACCCTAGTAGCCTTCGCAAGGAAAAGAAACCTCAATCTTAAAACCATCAAAATGAGAGATCTGTATACTACTATGGTATACGTTGATAAATAGAATATCGATCTCTACCAAATTAATTATTCCAACTACGTGGAATGAGGGGAGATGGCGCTGCTTGTATTAGACTTTATATTTTGCTTGATATATAAGTTGCTTAAAGAATTCGCTTTTCTTATGTTTAGGTGCGCTTGCCTACCCTGTACTGACGCGAACCAATGAATTTGAAACCTTACAATCTAAGATAGTGTTCAGTGTCTGACGTGTTAGAATAGAGTCTGCCCTTATAGCATAAGATTTTTCTAGTTGGTTGAAAACTAAAATATAAATATATTTATACACCCTACTGCTAGGATATTGTATTCATCGTTGCTATATAGTCACCACATCTCCCTATTTTATAGCCTTATTAACCTGGAACTTTGCTATTAATTTTTAGCTTTTTACAGAGGATGTTGCCGTTTTTTATTAAAGTAGTTTAACGACGATCTAAACGGGAATCTTAAAGTCATATTAATATGGGCAGATTTCAATTAAATCGAACACTTTTTCCTACGAGTATTCCACAAGCACCATATAGAAAATGGTTAATAGATAGTCACAAGTGTTAACATTTTTCCAAACAACTGCTTATTGAACAGCTACTGGTTCAGCAACGACGCTCTCAGCTACAACGGGGTACCCTCTTATGAAATAATTTACTTAGCTCTCCCTAAGATTGTACAGAAATTCTGATGCTTTTTATTAAATTGCTATTTCATTTCTTATGGTATTTTTACTCTGTATCTGATAGTAAATATTTGATATTAGGCTGTGTAGATTTCAGAATCTTTGTATTATTTGATTATTTCCTAATTAACGTTTGTTGTAATGTTTTTTTTTAATCTAGATTTATAAATGAAAAATATATTTTTCAGCAGTAAATAACAAGGAACTGTGCTCAAAATGAAAAAAAATATTCTTAAAGATTCCATTTTTATTGACTTTATAATAACTTATATTTACACACATCAGTCTAGAGACGATCAGTCCTCTCATTACCAAGCATGGACAGCAGGAGCATTGTAGACATTGTGGGAAGCATATGCTACTGGAGCAGCTACAACAGCTTTTTGAACTACTGGAGCAGCGTAAGATACAGCGGGAGCAGCATAAGCTACAGCAGGAGCAGCATAAGCAACAGCGGCGGGCTGGCTGATCACATCTGATCTGAAGGTGTGGCTAACTGCGGCTGGAGCAACGACGGTCTTGGTTACAACTGGGGCGGCTACAGCTACAGGTTCAGCTACGACGGCCTTAGCTACAACTGGAGCAGCTACAACAGGGGCGGCAGCGTAGGCTACAGCGGCTGGTTGGCTGATAATATCTTCTCTGTATGTACTGCTGACGGCAGCTGGAGAGACATAGGTCTTAGTCACAACGGGAGCAGCATATCCTACGGCTCCATGAAGATAACCTGGTTTGGCTACAGCAACGGCAACGAGAGCGAACAACACCACCAATTTGAACATTTTAAATATGTTTAGGTCTGTGTTGCGAGTTATAAAAATGACTGATTTAAACTGATAACAATTTTTGTTTTTTCCGACTATTTATACCAATCTAAGATCTTAAAATTTTAACCTAACGCTATACTTCTCATGCACATTTACATTAGCCCAACCTTGAAAGAGTCCGACGGCTTTGCAAGGAATGTGTAAATGATGTTTGCTTGCAAAATTGGTCAATTATTTTACTTTTCTCCAAATAATTTAAAATTATACTGAAATAAAATACAAACATGCAAGTAAAAAATTTACATAAACTAAAAAGGTTAGGTAATTCTATTATATTATTTATTTTAAGACATTAATAACATGTAAAAATATATTTAAATAGATGTTCTATTGTTCACAATATTTTTTAAAAAGGAAAAAGCGATTCTAATCAAGAACTTCTGAAAGGATTTATTTTCTGACTTATCAAGAAAAGGATAGGTGTAGTAACTGTATGATTTTAAAAACTAGAATAGGATTATTCAGCACAACAATTAATTTACTTTAAAAATTATTTACTTATATACAGTGCGTTCATAAAGTAGCGAATAAATTCAATATATACTAAATGAATCCTTGTTTAGGAAAACGCTCGGACCCGTCGATTTTTATTTGTTGTTATGAATCAGAGATCTAAAATTTCTTAGATCAAAGCTGCAATAAATAATTATATGATCTGAAACTTCAATATCTCATTATACCTGATCTTTTTACGTCAAAACTGCAAAATATTAAGTCAGAAAAAGAGAAGCGCCTGGGTACACATATGTAACTCTGGTAGGTTCCGATACGGTATGCTTCTAAAAGAAGAAAAAAAGAGGGAAAAATTCCACAGGATTGGCATAACTCCGAAGTAATCTTAATATTCAAAAAAGGGGACAATACAAATATTGAAAACTACCGACCAATATCCCTACTATCACACACCTACAAGTTGTTAACCAAAATCATAACCAACCGCATAACAAACAAACTGGATTTTTACCAACCTGTCGAACAAGCTGGATTCAGAAGATACTTTAGCACCACAGGTCACCTACACACCATAAGAATACTAATTGAGAAATGCACCGAATATAACGTACCGCTCCATATGGCTTTTGTAGATTTCCAGAAGGCATTCGACTCCGTCGAAGTATGGGCAGTATTACAATCCTTAGAAAACGCAAGAATCGATTCAAGATACATAAACATCATAAAGAACATATACGAAAATGCAACCATTCAAATAAAAATAGACGACAAGACGAAAACGAACCCCATAAAACTACAAAGGGTTGTGAGATAAGGGGACACTATCTCGCCAAAACTCTTCACCCTAGTCCTAGAGGACATTTCTAAGGAACTTAAATGGGGCATCAAAAGTATAAACATCGACGGAAGATACTTGAACCATCTCAGATTTGCTGATGACATAATCTTAATAGCAAGTAATCTCCAAGAATTGAACGAAATGCTACAAGAGCTAAATGACGTATCCGCATCTGTAGGCCTTAAAATGAACTACAACAAAACAAAAATAATGAGCCATGAACAGGCAAATATAACAATACAGAACCAGAGGATAGAAAACGTCAAACACTATGTAGACTTGGGTCATGACATCAGACTAGGGAAATCAAACCAGGATGCTGAAATAAAAGAAGAACACAGCTGACATTAGCCGGTTTCGGTAAACTTGCATACATCCTGAAAAATAATTCAATTCTCATAAATCTAAAAAGAAAAGTATACGACACATTCATATTACCGGTGTGTACGTATGGATTAGAGACCATGTCCCTCACCAAAAAGTCCGCTAAAAAATTAGAAATAGTCCAAAGAGCGATGAAAGAAACATGTTTGGAATATCATTAAGAGACAGGATTAGAAACACCGAGATAAGACGCAGAACGAAAGTCAAAGACATTGTGAAGGAGGTTGCAAAGATGAAGTAGCGATGGGCTGGTCACATAACCCGATATGAGGACAACAGATGGACACGAAGAATCCTGGAATGGAGACCGAGGGAGACAACAAGAAGCACGGGAAGACTTCAAAGAAGATGGGTAGACGACATAAGGACAGTGGCGGGCAAACAGTGGATGAGATTGGCGAAGAATAGAGAAAGATGGAAAAAATTACGAGAGACCTACATCCAGGAGTGGATGGACAGAGGTTGACAAAGAGAAAGAGAGAGAGAGAGAGATGCTTCTAATTAAAATAACTTGTTACAACCAGGAGTAGATTTGCAGTCATTATATAGTAGTCAAGTACAACCAAGTATCAATACCGTCTACAATGTAGGAATAACGATTGCGGTGGGAACTATCTCCAATAGAGCATTGGAAAATCTAACTTATTGAAGAAAAACAAGGTATTGAAAGTTCTTTATCATCTTAGTCACTTAGGGCATCATAGAACTAGGCCTGGCAAGTTACCCGTGTATTTTTTTGACAAAAGATAATTATCATGAATACAACACTTAAAGAAGAGATCGACTTTATCTTAAACAATTTTTTCATATCTACTTCAAAAAAGCCTCTACGATGTGAGCAGTCTCGTATTAGTATTATATATCAAATTTTAATTTTTTTCCAAAAAAGAATCAAAAGTAAGGTTATATCTCAAAATATCGACAAAAGTTATTAGAAAAAGTTTTTCTAAATGCAATTTTTAGCCCGCTGGATAAGATAATTTTTTGTCCATTTCTTGTAAATTGAACCACTGTTGCAAAATAAGACTTAATGCAACCTATATAAAACTTCTTAGTTCTGACAATGTTTTATCACAGACATATTTTGTTTAAAGTAACACCATATTAAATGTGTGTTTTTTTACAAAATCCAAATAGGGCTAGTAAAATTTGTGTCACATGTGATGCAAAGTTTATTTGTTTCTGACCCTGTATATTGGAACTTCATAAAATAACCATTTTTGAAAACGCCGTTTGTGTCTAAAAGTAATACACATTATAATTAAGACAAACAAATACACAATGTCATCATTAAAATAAGTATGAGGTGGAAAATAAATTTTAAGTGCGTTAAATTTTTATATCATTTTTATAAGAAAATTTGAGTCTCTTCCATTAAACTCTTTTCTTGGTATTAACGTGTCTTATTTTCAGACACACACTACGTTTTCAAAAATAATTATTTTATGAAGTTACCTTAAACAGGATCAAAAGAAATAAACTTTGCATCACATGTGGACCCAATTTTAATGGCCCTATTTGGATTTTGTAGAAAAATACACATTTAATATGGCACTACTTTAAACAAAATATGTCTGCGATGAAACATTGTCAAAACTAAGAAGTTTTATGTAGGTAGCGTTGAGTCTTATTCGGAACAGTGGTGTAATTTACAAAAAATTGGCAAAAAATCTAAATTATTTTATACAGGTGAAATTTTGCACACAGGCCAAAAATTGCGTTTAGAAAAACTTTTTCCAATAACTTTTTTCGAAAATTTGAGATATAACCCGTTGTGAATTTTTTTTAATTAAAATTTTACAGATAATGCTAATCACGTGATTTATTTTTGGTTAATTTCCATCTCGATAGAAGCAGAAATTGTTGTCAAAGTCAAACTTCGAATAAAACTATTAATTAAAAAAACCCATATGATGTGGACTTAAGTGGCCACACTGTATATATGCAGTTCTACAGTTATATGCGGACCACAATCAAGTTTTTTCCCTTTAATACTCTGCATATGACAATTTCCTAAGCAGAAAATTTCGTTCAAATTTATTTATGCATATATATATATATATATATATATATATATATATATATATATGTGCTGCAGTGGTAGTTTCGATGTCAACGTCTATTATGCAGGGCAGCCCGGCTCATGGTATCGAACTGTCAAGACGATCAAATTATGAGTACTGCACGTATGTACGTTGATGCTTATCTCAATTAGCCCGATTTGCACTGATCTATACTCGCCCAATATGTATCTTAGTCTTCTTCTTCCTAGTCGCTTTCTATCCTTTGAATATAGCCTCTTCAATATTCTTTAAAGTAGCCCTGTTTTTTGATATCGCCGTACCGTTGTTGATGTAATCTACCTGTCCTCTCCTACATTCTCATGATCCTCATCTTTTCATTTTTCCTCTCCAGTTGTCTGTGCTCCTGCACTCAAGTTCAGTAGCTTTTAGACTGCATATTCCTTGACCCAGATAACACATGAATTAAACTTTCCTACTGGGTGGCCATTTATATTTATCGTTTCTACCGTTATCTGTTGGTTTGCTATAAATTCGGTTTTGTGACATTCATTTCTAGGCCAAACATCCTTGCTTCCAGTTCTATTTCTTTGAGCATATAACTTATTACGCACAATCTGTGACAAAGACGACATTCATTCCCTTGTTGTCCTAGTGTAGATTTTTGATTGTATCCTCCAGGACCAGAGCAAATATATATAGGAAGTCTTAGTTTATGCTAACTAATCTCCCAACAAGATCACTAAAAATCCTTGATACTTTTAAAACTTTAATTTTTCCATTTAATAATCAATTGCATTTTACTTAAATTACTCTTTTTTTTTAATAATGATCACTTAGACATAAGTGATGTCAGACAGTTGATAGTTCTGTGTCAAAAAAATAGAAATCTAATATAGAAATATGGAATCTAACGTGCTCAAATATAAACGACGCTATTTCCTATATGCACTCAAAAATATCCTGTTTACATCAAGGATGACACACCCATGATTCAAACGTATCTTAAAATATTTATAATACAGGTTTGTATTTAACAAACAATTTTTATATTTATATTTGAAATTTATCAAAAATGAAGCTTTTAGGGGCATACAATTCACGTTTGCCAGTAAAACCTCGAACATGTTATATTTTTACAAAAATATTAAATATTTTCCTTAAAAAATCGCCTGAAAGGTCTCGAAATATTAATTTGATCTTCAGAAATCTAGTACTATAAAATTGAAAGTACTCAAAAATTTTTTATTTTTACACGGTAATTTCTTAATCATGGTCTACCGTACGAAAAAGGCCTAAGATCAAGTGCATCACCATTAAATAAAACTAGATTTTAAAATACGGATACTCATCAATATCAGTAAGCTTATTTGAAATCACAGGAACTTGAATATAATAGAAAAAAATTTCTATAGTGACCTTTTTAATAAGGCAAAAAAAATTCCCATGAAACAAGAGTTAAGAAACCTTATTAACAGGAAAAATATTAAATTAGAAATAAAATACATTTCCGCGCAAAACGAAACTGATTAAAAAAAAGTTGAATTATTTTTAAAAATCAACGCATATCCGCTAATTAATTTTTTTTTTTTAATTAAAAGTAAAACACAATTTATATGAAATCATTATTTTTATTTTGCTTTTGCTCCTTTTCTATAAAAATTGCATTTTTCATATAAATTTTCCTCAATAAAAAAAATATTCTGTATAAATGTATATAATAATAATTCAGATAATTGCTCATAGCAGTAAGATGCCTTCAAAAAACTGCATACAGGAAGTTAGAAAAATACATTAAATAGAAGTTTCTTAAAAAACGAGTGACTTATATTCATAAATTGCGTTATATAAATAAAATGAATACAGTAAACAGAGCATTACATATCCTATTACTTACCTGTAAAATGTATCTCCCTTATTTTACCATTATCAAAAAAAAAATTGGAATATTAAGGGGAATTAAATTTAGTTCAAAGTCAAGCACCCTTTATTTAAATGATAATGAAGCTCCCTTATCCCCACAAATATAAAGAGAAATATTGATTTTATTTATCAATAATTAAATCCTCTAGAAAAATAAAATATTTTCCTTAGCTCTGCGTGAGAAAGTACTGTAATTTTAATGCTTTTTTTTAACTGCTGTTTCTATTTTATTATGGGGCGTCACCGTCTTGTAGTATTTTCATATTGCTTCTAAAGAATACTAATTTTTTTAGCGGATATATTCCATTTATCATAGAAAATTAAGATTCCAAAAACTGGATTATAGAATCATTTCTAACTTAACGTTGTAATAACTTGGTAGTAAATAATTAGTAGAAATGTAGCTCAAAATAAAAAATAAAATTTTCATTCTTCAAAATTCAGTTTTTATTGACTTTAAAATAATTTATATTTACACACATCAGTCTAGAGACAATCAGTCCTCTCATTACCAAGCATGGACAGCAGGCGCACTATAGGCACTGTGAGAAGCATATGCTACTGGAGCAGCGTAAGCTACAGCGGGAGCAGCATAAGCTACAGCAGGAGCAGCATAAGATACAGCAGGAGCAGCATAAGCAACAGCGGCGGGCTTGCTGATGATATCTGATCTGTAGGTGTGGCTAACGGCAGCAGGAGCAACGATAGTCTTGGTTACAACTGGTGCGGCTACAGCTACAGGTTCAGCTACAACGGTCTTGGCTACAACTGGAGCTGCTACAACGGGGGCGGCAGCGTAGGCTACAACGGCTGGCTTGCTGATAATATCTTCTCTGTATGTACTGCTGACGGCAGCTGGAGAGACATAGGTCTTAGTTACAACTGGAGCGGCATATCCTACGGCTCCGTGGAGATAACCTGGTTTGGCTACAGCAACGGCAACGAGAGCGAACAACACCACCAATTTGAACATTTTGATTCTTTTTTAGGTCTGTGTTGCGAGTCTAGAGACTAACTGAATGCGACTGATGTTTTCTGAAACTTTAGTCCCCTTATTTATACCCAAACACCAATCACCAAAACCTCCATATACACATAAAATATAAATTCCGGTGATCTTGAAAGAACTGACCTTGGCAATCGAAAACAGGATCAAAATTTTAGTAGCGATGACGTGGGTCAATGCAACAAAATGTTTAACTACCATTAACTCGTGCGAAATGCCCGAGGTAATAAGGCAACGCCCATTCCCAAACGTATGGTTTCTTGTAAAAGGTGAATGAAGGACGTCTTATTTTTTATCAGAACGGTAGCTTTGGTCAAGTCACTAATTTTTTAGTAGGATGATTAATTTTTACCTAATTTACCGGATTTAAATTTCTGGTTTTACAAATGTATTCTTAAAAATGTGTCCACATGATTAAGTAGTCCAATTTAATGGCATAAAAAAATAGCAGATATTTTTATTAAGGCGTAGGAATCAGAAGTAAACATTAATTCTAAAATAATAGGCAAGTTAGCAAAACAATTTAATTAAAGAGACATGATTTTTTTTTAATTGTCATTTTTATCAGGGATTTATAATAGAGAAAGTGGAACACATAATATTTTCATTATATTTTTATAAAAAGTTCACAAATAACTTTATAATAAAGTATGTTTCAAGACCTATCGTTTCGCTCTTGACTTCAATAATGAGAGTCGCTACCTGAGACATCAAAACCCTTATGTGATACCGAGTACGGTGCTAGATTTAAATACAGGGTGTCAGGTAATTACCTCCTAATTTCTCGGGAGCATACAGAGGAGATCAAAATAACCCTACTTTGTCATAGAAAAAAAAATCCTAAAGTTCCCCTTAATGGAAATATAGAACCTTACAGGGGTACCCAGCGATTTACCTTATCAGCTTTATATTTTAAACCGACTTGTATAATTTAATATAAGTAGATGTTTTAGATCATTAGAGAAGTCAGGAACGGACTTGCAGCCACACTGTTTGGACCTAATTTTTGACAGGTGTCATTTTACAGAGCTGAAAACTAATTTTTTAAATACTTTGATCATTACTCTTCAAAAAAGATAATCTTAATTTATTTCGATAAAACTGGCGGTTTTCGAGAAAAAACGGTTTATACGCAAAAAATTCTAAAGTTACTAATGCTAGACATAAACGGATAAAAATAAAATACGTAGAGTATGCTTAAATGCTTCAATATATGAGGAAGCGCTATCTAACTGTTCGAAGGCAAGAAGATGTTATGCTAAGATTTCTAGCTCAGATATTCTTAACTCCAAAAATTTTTGAAAGGTTGATCGGGGTTCAATTTTAAATGTTATTTAGGCAAATGTTCAATATGAGTTCTACGTACTTCAATACATTTTCTTATTCTTCGAATATTTTCCCGCTGCACTGCAAAAAATATTCTGACATTATTACGGACTTCGTTAGAATGATGTGCTATTCTCACTAATAGTTCTTCTGTGGTGTTGAATAAACTAGATGTCACCAGAAGTAAAACTCTAAAGGATTTAAGTCTGAAGACCTTGATGAACATAAAACAGGCCCACCTCGACAGATCCATTGGGGGCCAAAAACGTTTGTTAAGTGTTGACGTACTATACTGTTAAAATGAGGAGTACCATCGTTCATGTACCACATTTGCATTCTTCTATTAAGAGATACACCTTCCAATAAATTATTTAAATTTTGCTGCAAAAATTGTATGTAAATCTTACCATTGAGTCCTCCTTCCAGAACAATTGGCCTATAAGGTTATTTCCGATGATGCCAGCACACACATTTACAGTAAACCTTTGTTGGTGTTTGTTTTGAATTATAGCGTGCAGGTTTTCATCAGTCCAAAAATTTAAATTATGTAAGTTTATTATGCCATCTCTTATAAAATCGGCCTCATCGATACACAAAATAAGGTTAGAAAAATTTAGATTTAGGTTGTCTTGCAATTGCAATAATATTAACAATCTACATGGAGTAATTTTTTGCTTTTTAATAGTAGTGCAGAAGTTAGAGCGGACAGTTTAAAACATTTTAAATCTAGAAAATATATTGGGGTAGATTATTTTTCCTCATATACTTATAAGAATTTTTAACCCTATAACTGCCTTGACTGTCAAGTCAAGGCAGTTATAGGGTTAAAAATGTAGTGTCCATTCTTCTAACTGGACTGTTAAAAATACTTTTGAAAAGTGAATACACAAAAGAGTGAGTGAATATAGTTGGTTTATGATGTAATTAATTTTTGTTTAACACAAAAATCTCTGTTCTTAATGGTAAGTTTTTAACCTCCTATTCCATATATAATAATATTAAAAATGTACATTTTTGTAGCACTCGCCGAAACCGTCAGTTGAAAAAGATTCGAAAGAATCGAAACGTCTTGAAAAATAAAAATATATATATACAATAAGTATGACTACTTTATATATGTAGTTTCAATATAAAATGAACCATATTCCCAAGAAAATAACCAACCAGAAATATATTTAATGGTTCAAGAAAAATTAATTCCTATACTATATATATATATATATATATATATATATATATATATATATATATATATATATATATATATATATATATATGAAGTGGGCAAGAGTCTTACGGTTTCGCTCACTACTTCGATGAGATATAAAAAAAGTAAAGCTTTTAAACATTTTTTCTACTTTATATCTTCCTTCTGCCAAAATGAAGAGATATGACAAAAATTTTGTTGTCAACAAAACTTACAGCTACTACGAAAAAACTGCTAAAAATAGCAGAATTGCAATCTTACAATCAGTATAGGTAGAATGATCTTAATAAATCTTATTCTAGATTAAACCCAAGTGTGTGTTTTTAACTATTGTTGATAATTTTAAAATAATTTCCAAGTATTTTTAAGTATATATTATTACTGAATGTTGATTATTTTGATAATTTTGACTCTAACCTAAAAAAATGATGAAAAATAAAAAATTTTTCCTGGACTCAATTTTTGCTGGAAAAGTAAAAAAAAATCATGGTTGTTTACATCCATCCATCTCGGTGAATTTTTTCAGATTGTTTGGTAAAAAATAGAGCCCGTGAAAAAATCAAGACGAAAAAAGTGAATCTAACCTCTTCAGACCATTATAGAGCCTATAGGGGGCTGAAAATTTGCATAGAAGCATCTTTTAACAGTATTCGTCGAATGCGCTACTGGCCGTAGTGTATTGCTTGCGGGCAGATTTGACCGTCATATCCTGCTGTAGCATTGCCATTTTTCACAAGATTTCTTTTTTTAAATGCTCACTGTAAACCATAGACGTAGTAGAAATTAAATAAAATTACATTTTATTTAATCTAGACTGCGGACCCTTATGGAGAAAGTTGGCTCACGCTTAAAAAGAGATGGAACGTTTTCGAGGAGCAGGCCCTCTCCTTCTATAGGCGGAGCTAAGAGGCTACGTAAGCGTGATTCCCCTCTAAGAAGGGATAGACTCGTTCCCGCACAAAAGCGATTCTCTATCCTTGTTCCTTCGCTAATGATGACATTTGACAGTTGCCAGCTGTCTTTTATTTTGTTATCAGTAATCGGGTGGTGAAAAAATATTAACTTTTGGATTTTAGTTCCTTTGTGGTAATTTTCTGTAATAAAACTTGTGCTACTTAATGTAAAAATGCTAAAGCAAAAACAGATCATGCATTGAATCTCAATGTGATTCAAGGAAAGGCCAAGGAATCATTTTTTTTAAGTTGCCGTTAGATGCTTCTAGGTAAGTCCAGACGTTATTTCATATTTGCAAGACCAGTTTTTTCTAATATTATCTTGAAAAACATGTACATATTGTATATAACTATTTTAAAATCCGCCTAACAATAATTTGTATTTGTTTTGGTCTAAGCAAGGCTTGTAATTTAAAAGCCTTTTTTTCTTGTATAAATAAAGTTAGAAGTACTTAGTTATGTTTGAAAACAATTTTCATTAACGTTTTTTATGATTAGCATTGATTTTTAACAAAATGTGTGGCTAAAATTAGACTATCTTTCTTTAGGTGCAAAATCTGGTTTACTCCAGACAAAGTTTACTTGAAAAAGACCCTAGAGATGTTTTTCAAATTTAGTATGTGATTTTGAAAATAAGAAGAAGGTCATGAGTAATATTCCTACAATATGGTTTGCCAATGCTATACCTACCATATTCCCAGCTTTTACAATTATCTCTTTTGTCTCGACTGATGGGTCATTTGACGGAACACCTACCAGATTTTTGAAAGATACTGGTGAGTATGTACATAGGTCTTTTATTCATTTAATTTTGATTGCCACGATATTACTACTTTTCTTTTTGTATGTAAAAAAAAAAATTTTGAAACAAATTACAGTAATTATTTGAAATAGTGGAAACACCAAATTTTTCATTGATCTTTTGCTTACCCATTTTGGGATCATGGAACATGAATCTGAAGTTTTTTTTTGCAGTCGCACATAGTTTCCCAAAAAAAAATTTTCTCTTACATATGTTTTCTGAACTATTCTTTAAATTTTACCACTTCCATTAAAACACATTTGCACATTCTGAACTATAACCACAGTTTATATAAAACCGCATATTTTATTAACGTGTAGCTGAAAATACTAAAAATTGAGCAGAAAAACAAACGTAAACAAGTGTTGGCCCTATTGGCAGACTAATGCAATGTCGCCATGTAGTTCATCCTTTTTGCATGTTTTTTGATGCTAGATCATATGATCAAGAACATAATACAAGGGTGCATCAGATTGATAGGAAGAGATGAACAGACAGACGCACCCTAATAACCAGTTTTCTTAGGTTTTGGTTTTTAATTTTGTCTTGCTTTTTACAAGCCATCTTTACATACATAAATATTGTATAAATCTGAACTAACCTGGCTCATACTTGTTTGAGGGAGGATTGATTTGTTCTATGTATTAAAGAAATATATAGTACATGTCTTTATTTCTGGGAAATCTGACCCACGTCAAACAATTTTAGAACACTTTCACTAATTTCATCCTTATGTAGTATTATGTGACGTCACCGATTTTTTTCTGTTAATCTCTTTTTAATAATTGAGCTGTTCTTTACTTAATATTCAGTTTTGTAATGAAAATTATAAATGTAGTGGAATTGCTGTTAGAACAATTACAATTTAATGGTTGTTTAAAATCACAAAGCATCAATTTTCCCGCCAAATTCAATGTCCTTCATGCTTCCTTTCAGCTTGATTTTTAGTGTTTTCTGCTATATTTTAACCAAATTTGATATTTAATTTTATCTAAAATGCTCAATTGTGTTTTAGTGCAAGTGGGATTATTTCAAGAAAAAGGTAAGAAAATACAGTGTGAAACTGAAAATATTTTTTTGGCAAAATTATATGCGACCGCCACAAGAAAACTTCAAGTTCATATTTCACGACCCCAAATAGCGGTTATCCAAAAATCAGCGAAAAATTCGGTGTTTCCACTATTACGAGTAATTATCCAAATTACTAATACTAATGAGATACAGACAAAGAAGTTTAAATATTTATTTATTACTACTAATAATAATAACAATCTTTATTTGTGATCTTGTTACATTTCTCCAATGAAATAAAAAAACAGCGTCCCTGTACTGTTAATAAATCTACACAAAAGATAATTTTTTTAAAATAAAGTACTTCTAGTTATTTGTTTTATCCACATATAAACTCATAAATTTGGCTATTATTTCATAGTAAAATAAGTGCATTCATGCTACTATGAAACAACACAAGTATTATGTTTTTTATCCAAATATAAAATTTGTTCATCATTTATCTTATTACAGTTAAGGAAAGTCCACACTGGAAACGTTCTGTTGATTCGGATCCACCACCAGTTATAAGCCAACCTTTGCTTTTATTATCAGATGATTAAGAAAATACAGGTGAGTAAATAATTGTAATAATAATGTTGCAATAAATTGCTGCTGAAATATGTTTATAAATAATTTTACTGTCAAATTAAAAAAGAATTTCAGTTGAATTTGTACATACAAAAAATGCATGTTATATTTCACACAGCATAAATATTAGACCTGTTCATACATAAATCATAAAGCAGTAAGCACCAAACTCAATTTACAAAAATAGTCAGTTGACAGATTGCCAAGTGGTTTTATTACTTTTTTCTGATTGTTGATATGAATGGAGATAATATTTATATTGATTTTTTTAAAAAATAAATACGTCTATTTTAAAAAGTGATAAGTTGCATATTTTAGGTGGAACCCATACCGATGTCAGTGTAAAAGCAAATATATCAGATATGGCACAAATACCCCCTTATAATGAAGACCGACCCTCAACCAGTACCTCAACTGCAGTGTTAAAAAAAAAGATCCACAACTAACTTCATCAATTTTATCAACACAGACTCCAAACTTTTTGTCATATTCTTCACCTAAGGAAAAAGATGCGTTAAATAATTAATACTTTTAAAAACGTAATTTCAGAAATATTTTACAGTGAAAAAAATCAGAATTCCACAATAGATGATTTTTATGATTTATGTAATAATTTTTATCCAACTTTTTATAAAAATTCTAAAATATCAGATTGTATCAAAACTGGAGACAGACCATTTTGCTTAATTTTTTTCTAAATAAACCCCTAAAAGGTAATGAAATCATTTTGATATTAGAAGAATGTGTTAAAAAATTATGTATTATAGGTGTAAATATACACTCCCTGTTAACAGAAATGGAATCAAATTTTTTTCCAGTTAGCTAATAAGATTAAAATTCATCCTAAAAATTATGAATTTGAAATTGCTGGTATTAAATAGGTCTATCTATTTGATCCAGTACATTTGCAAAAAGTCACATATTTTATTTCAACTTGTAAAAATTCGCATAAGTTGTAGGTCTTAGGGTATCTTATATACATAAATTCGCAGAACTTGGTTACCTTCATATATATATATATATATATATATATATATATATATATATATATATATATATATATATATATATATAATAAAGTTGAAAAATGGTTATGTATTGTATTTCATTATATATTTTCTGTAATATACTGTTTGCTTTAAGTTCATACTGTTATTTTATTACCTTACTTTGTAAGAATATTAGTTCCTGTACTTGAACAGTACTGCAAAAAAAGGACAGACATAATAGAACTGAAAACATAAAACATCTACAATACTGGAGAAAATGGTATTAATTTTTTAATTTTTTTTTATAGAGTTACTAGTTAGCGTTTTGGCCAAGGTTTCCAATTCCTATAAATTTTTTAAATGTATGAACTTTAAATCCAACCAGATAAAAGGTACATAAGGAGTATATTTCATACAAAATTAGATATTTAATCCACAAATTCTATATCCTTAAAGAAATTTTAAGTTTGAGATTTATCATATAAGGGCCTTGTTAAATCATTGATTCACTATGGAATTTTGGTCTGGAGTGGGCTCTACAGCAATTTTTTGAACAGACTGAACATAACACAAAAATTTATTTTAAAGTAATATATATAAGAACAATACATTGTATTCAGTGAGCTGTTATTTTCTGGTGATATTTGCACAATAAAAACTTTATAGGTAATAATTGTAACAATATTTATTTATATCACTATTATAAAACTCGTGCTAGAGTGAATAATGACGAACAGATCACAATAAGTCATAACAAAATATTTCCTTCTCACAAAGAAGAAAAATCAACTTTTGAAATATTAATAAAATATTTATTCATAACTATAACTGTTTTAAGATTATATCAAAAAAACTGAAATTACGTCATCTTCTAGATTGTGTCTAGGCTCCACTAATATTTCAACTGCAGCTTCTGGCAATAAAATCCTATAATTAAAATGAAAGTTAGTTTTATACATTTGATAAAAGATAGTAGTTATACACGTTGCACTATGATCATTGTTCTTTCTGCAATATAAACATGAATCTTAAGTTTAACAGTTAATTGTTAAAATTGAATTCAAAATATGTTTTTTAAACTAAACATGATCAAAGCCAAATCATTTCCTGATAAGTTTAAAATTGAAGCAATAGTTAGGCAGGCATATAAACATTTAGGTTTTGTTCTTTAAAAGTACATAACATTTACTACTGAAAAAACATTAAAAACTCTCTTTAATAGTTTAGTTAGATCTAAACTTGAGAATGCTACTGTGATTTGGTCTCCCTTTTATGTGAAATATATCCTAATGATCGAGAAAGTCCAAAAAAAATGTATTCGTATTGCAGATATATTGTTGAAAAGAGTCCATGATATAATTTAATGGAGCTTCACAACAGGAGGACACTAAGTAGTATTATTTACCTTTATAAAATATTTAGTAATTTAGCCCAAGATAAGACAACACTGCCTAAAATCAGTATTTGTATACCTAACAAAACTCGATTAATAATCTGTTAGAACAAATTATCAAAAAAAAAACATTCATTAGTTCAATGGCTTTAAATTATAATGAAAATTAAAAGTTCACTGACATATTTAGTGCTCCTAAAAATTTATTCAACCAAAAACTTAACGGAAGGATCTCCAATATTATTAATGCAATAGATTACTGATGGTTTATTTCTTGATCTTATATTTATTTTTTAGATTAGGTTTTAAGAAAATGTTGAAACTTTATTATAAGATCTTTTAGTTTTTTTAGACATTAATCATAACTTGGGTCACTCATGGTCAAAACTGGCGTTCACTTGACTGACATAACAATTTTGACTACATATAATAGGGCCAATGATTTGCCTGTTTCAACCTGTGATGGTATTGGAAATAAATAATTAGCATATATATTATTACCTTTCTTTATCAGCATCATCTTTAGGGTAATCAATATCTTGTTTTGATATAGATACTTCGGGATACGTATAATCTATGCTGACAGGCCTTCAATAAAAAAATTAATTGTATTGGTTAATAACTATAATATCAACATTTCGTATTTTTTTTTTCTACAAGCAAGACAAATATGATTATTGGAAAACAATTAAAATTATTTAGTAACTATACAAAAAATACTGAAAAAATGCTTAGACATTAATTTCTAATTTCAGGAATATTATTTATTATAAGTTCATACCTTAAAATTATTAATACAATCTTATAATTAAGTTCTGTTATGATAAAAATACTGCTGAAATATTTTTTTGGAAAATTTTTTTTTGTAATAAACACCATAAAACAAAAACGCCGCAATATTTAATAAACTTCAAAACAAATATGTTTGCCATGAATACTTAAAAAATAAGTACTTACCTAAACGTAATTAAATTATCCCATTAATATCCAACATGTTTTCTCACCATGTTAAACACAAACAAATAATAAATTACTGAATAAAGTTAATAATCTTTCAAATTAAAACCCTGGAATTAAAACGAATCACGACGGCACGACCTTGACAGTCTCCAACACAGCTGTTTTGTCGCCGTCAATTTATTTCGACCAGGTTCATGGAATATTAAAATGGTTGCATTCTGGTAATGAAGTAATGACGTCACATCAAAATTGTTTGCACCTATTTTGAAACAATTATAGACATGCTTTGAAATAAGTGAGCATGAGCACTTCGTCATTATCGTATTCATGCGTTCGGAAATAGTAATGTCATTTCAAATGTGTTTCAAAACGGATCCAAACATGCTTTAAACCAGGTAACCCCACGAGAAAATACCTTATGATTCAACAAATAGACAGAACGCTTCTAATTGGTCCATTTAAATGTCACTTTCTGGTGGGGATCCATCATGGCGGTCAAGCGAGAGGGGAATCGTGCTTAACTCCGCCTATAGAAAGAGAGGGCCTGCTCCTCGAAAACGCTCCATCTCTTTTTAAGCGTGAGCCAACTTTTTCTACAGGATCCGCGGTCTAGATTAAGTAATAATTAGTTTATTCTACGTCTATGCTGTAAACCAACTACTCGATCAGTTTCTAACCTAAAACTCTTTTCATAATAACAAATATTAAATTTTATGAAAATACTAATGCCACATCTCAATAGCAACATCTAGTGGTCATTTGCAGAAACCTAGAAGTTTGCCTGCATATTTGAAATATCTTTTAATATTTATCAATATTTGAGCATTTTGGTTTCTTCAAACCGAATTATAGATTTTTGCTATTTTTTGTATCCTCCAGTAAATGAGAATTAAATTTTTCGATGATAACTTCAAATTCGAGCCAGCTAGTTCTTGTTTGGTAAATCAAACGCTTTCATCTTTCATACAATTTCGAAAATCTTAGTACATGAAGCATCAAAATAGGCAATCCAGTATAATTATCAAGTTATACTTTAGTTTTGAAGAGTGTTATAAGGAAATAAAGTTACCAATTTGTTGGTTAACTGCTAAACGATATTTTTTAAGTAGGTCAAAAAATTTTAATTTGTCACTTATCCTTGCATTACTCATATAAGACAGTTTCAGTTTATTTATGAATATTACTTTAAGTCCAGTGAGGTCAAAATATGTGTTATGATTATTTCGTAACATGGTATTGTGTAAACTTAATTTCTCTAAATTTTAAGAATGCAGTATCTCAGTAAATCTTCCAACAATCTGAGAGGGATGCTTTTGTGGGTGTGAAATATAACACAACTAAAAAAAGATATAGTGTTGCTTGGTATCTGCATATTTTTCATAAATTAATATTCAAATGATAAAGAATGTTCATAATATATATTCTGTTAGGAAACGGAGGAACCCACCTTGAAACAGAAAAGTAATTAATTAATTAATAATAACTAAAAGCGGTTATAATGCGGATATGGATCTAAAATCGTTACACATTAAAAATATAACGACAGCTTTTCAAATTGCGATTTTTTTATAGAATTAAAAAATATGCAAATTATTAAAAAGCATAATTACCTCCATTTAAGCTACAAAAATAGTAATAACGTAAAACTCAAAAATATTGGACTTCACCTTTACCCTATACCGGAAGATAACTTAAAATAATAGATTTCGAACATAAGTACATGATCAATATTTTTTTTTATTTTCCAAAATCATGAGAATAAAAGTCTAAAAGTTGTTAGTTTCCGGAATACAGGATGTGAAAGTTATATATTTTTAAGACTTTCTTGTAGACATTTATCTTAATAGTAGCTAGATTTGCACTAAATTTGTTTTTTTAGGATGAGAAATCAAGATTATCAAGTTTAGAGTTTCGATGTACATTTCTGGGAGCTCTACAATGTCAAAAGCTTTATTGTTTATTCCACTCAACATTTTTTTTTCTTTCAGGATCCCAATGGACAAATTTATTATCATTCCTCACTTTTACATTTTTAATCAGATAAATATCAACTAAAAACAATCAATCGGCAGCAAAGAAGATTAAAATTCTTTTCGAACCAATTTATTGGGCTTTAAAATGTATCACCTATCTATTAAACTTTCTAAAAGTAACCTGCCTCCGATTTGAATTAACGTGGCCCAAAAAATCAAATCGCATTATTTTTTTTTCTTATCAAAATAAAGTAATCTATGTGGATTTTGCGAATTTGCTTTTATTTCTTATTAAAGTATTCTAAAATGAGACAAGGTTATTCATTAAAATTCTTTATGTTAAGTTGTAAGGTAAATTAAATTTACATTATGTTAAGATTTAATTTATTGAAGCACTTTTATCGAAAAATAGGACAAAGTCATTTTCGAAAGCAGAATTTTTAAAAAACACTGAACAAATTGATTAAATAAATTATTGCGCCTACTTACGAGGACGGAATAGATAAGAAACAGGAAAAATACAAAAATTATTTACCACTTGCTCTGCTTCATAATCTCCTGCTATATAAGCGCTGTACTCCAGTACTTAGACCCCTTTTTTGTGGACGCCTTCGTATAAGTCTACAAAATACATGTTCGATATAACAACAGTTTTTTCCAAAAAGGAATTTTCTAAGGTTTGGGAAAAGGATGACCTCCGGACAAAATAAAACGCATGTTGTCAACGTTAAATTACAATTTGGGGCCATCATTATGATAGTTTTGTAGCTGGGAGTATTGTTCTGATCGAAATATATCATTTGATTGATTGATTGATTGGATGATATAGTAGGTTAGGGTTAACAAGACCTTACACTGCAGCTCAGTGACTTATGATCTTCCCTATTATATATGTTCAATGTGTAGGGGTTGGCAGCCTGTTTATTAGTTTGTCCGCTGATTATAAGCCTTCCAGATTAATGGCTCCTTGACGGCGACTCCAGCAGGTTAGAGTCTCACTTATGTTCATTCTCGATGTAGCTCCGTATATTCCGAATCCCATATCATGATTCGTTTTGCACTCATCTCTAAACCAAACGAGATTTCCTGGCTGACTAAATGATTTATCAAGTTTTAACTTCCAATGAGTCTGAATGTTGTAGGGCCTGTCAAAGTTATAGACGCTTGACGTAGTATCACTGTTCATCTCCAACAATAAATTCGTCACCATGCCTTTAATGCCTGGTGTGTCTGAGGGTAGGTTCAGTCCGCCAGACCTTATTTTGTTTCAGCCTATATGTCCCTACCCTTGTCTTAGCCTTAACTATCATTTCAAGGGAGGAGGGGGGGGTAATTATGTAGGGTTTTCGTAGTTGCCGTCGGAATGCTTGTCATGATTCCTATAATGCACAGACAGGCCAATACAACCAGTATACAATGTATGGTTTTATTCCTCAAGTTTTATCCAGTGCTTATTTTGCTGCCATGAGTTTGAATTCCAAATAAGCTTTTCGCCCAAGATTATACCTAGATACTTAATCTCGTGGCTCATCTACAGTTGTGTGTTTTCTTATTTCAGTGAAGGGTATGGGTTTGGCTTCTCCAAGATTTACCCAAAGGTACTCTTTAGCGCTCCACTCCTTTACTAGAGTCAAAGCTCGTTGCATGAGTTGTCATCATGTTTTGCCATGCTTCCTCATTATGAATATGACTAGATCATCATTTCTGGTGTTCTTGGTCGTTTGGGTTAACCGGAAGTTCGTCGATTACCAAACGTCACAAGAAAGGGATAGAACCTCCCTCTGTGGGTAGCCTTTGGCTACCGATACTTTCCCGGTTTTCTCCAACAGATGTCATTGTACTCTACCTTAAAGCAAGTTTGTATCCACTTGCATAAACTATTATGAGTTCCATGTCTTCTGGTGGACATTATCATGAAAATGAAGGAAGTAAGGTGAAGTGTCTCTTCAATGTCAAGGAAAGCTGTTGTGTGTTATTTTCTTATTATTTATGACATATTCTATTTTCCTTACTAGGAGAGGTATAGCAGACTCACATTATTTTCCTGATATGAATCATACATCAGCATGCCTATCAAGGCAAGCTGATTGATGATGTAAAAGCGTCTGTTTTAGAGAAGTTTCCGGAATGGGCCCGTCAACTAGTTTCTTTGTCAACGTCAGCAAAAAAGATGACATGGTAATTGGTCTAAAGGAATTCGCCTCTTCCAGGTTTTGATGTAAAGATGATTTAGACCTTTTCCTAGCTGGGGGTAGGTAACTTGTTAAAATTCTACAGAACACCGGAACGATGAGATCTTTAGCCTGTTTTAGAGACACTGGAATGATCTCATCGGGTCTCCGTACCTTGTAGCTCTCAAACGATTCTACGATACATAGTATCTTGTTGTGGGTTATGACCTAGTTATTAATTTGTCAATACTTTTTTGATGCTCTTCTGGTGTAGGTTGGAATATAGGTTTCACTATTGATTGTAGCGTCAGGGATAATATCAGAGTCTAGCTGATGCGTCCGAAGGAGTATCTCCAAGGTATCCCTGCCGGTCTCTTTGAGAAAGAAAGATATCATAATGTGCGATGTTATCGTCCAGTACTGTTTTAAATAATTTACGATACATTTAGCGTCAGAAAAACATTAGTCATAATATTTTTTGGAAATAGGATACTTTTCGCATTTTTCGATATTAGTTCTTCCAGTCCAAGGTTTTAATTGTTGTTTGATGTCAAACGTAAAGCTATAGGTTGTATTATTTAATATATTTTATGTGGCCTGTAACAACATTTTTAAAACTTATTATTGCATATCAAAACTTGATAAATTAAAGCAGTGCAAGCGGATCCTCTGTTTTACATTAGGAATAGGAAAAGATATGTTAATATTCAAGTTTCTCATTTTCTGTTGATGTTACTACAAAGAAAATTTTTAGAATACTTATAACAATAGCAAAAAATATCATTAAGGAACAACTCCAAAAGATTGTTTTTATGTTTGAAATATTTTGCCAACGTACATAAAGAAGATTTTATATAGTAAATTATTTTAATTCAAGACCTTACGTCTGCTCGGGATCCAAGCATGTCTATCCGTTGATATTTATTTCACAAATCGCAGATAAAAGGCTTGACGCGTAGGTGTAAATGTGGGTGTACGTTTGTTTGTGTTTTCACGAAAATATTATATATGAACGCATCATATTTCTAATGATGGAATATTATATCAAAATACTTCTAAACCACGTAACTTCCCCAATCTGTTAGTTTTGTTTCACAATTTCGGTGTAATATTATTTCTTATAAAACGTCTTTGTACTAAAACATCATTTTATTGTACGACAAATAGTTTGCAATGTTGAAAGTAACATTTTTGACAAGAATTACGCAAAAAAAATTTACGGAAATGTGCATTAAAATATTGTTAGTGCAAAAATTTTATGCATCCTGTTCAATTACCTGTCTTTGAAATATTAAAAATCTTCCTTATTGCCTTTTTATACTTTCGTACCGGTTATATTTAATTTTATTGATCGTTCGACTTTAACAAGGTTGCAGTAATTCATTTAAAGAATTTATTGCAATTAAGATGATTTAGCTTCTATCGCTAAAATAGGAATTATACGGGAAGTCGTATAATATAGTACGATGGAATAACGATTAAATCATAAAAACAGAGATAAAGAATAATATCAGGAAATTCATAAAATAGAAGTCAATGAAGGATGGTTATCCGAAAAATGTAGAAAAATCGAGGCGTATATTTAAATTTATAATTACCACAAGATGCATATACGAATAATAGGAATGTTTAAGAGAAGAAAAAATAACCCAACTGTTATTATAGACAAAAGTGGGAAAATTGTATCTGATCCCTAAGAGATTTTTGATACATATAGTTGCATATATGTATCTCCTTTGAAGCAGATAAAGGATCAAATATACACAAATGGTTTATTTCCTACAAATACAACTTTAGTGCTTTCTTTATACGCCTTTCGACCACCTGGTGGTCTCGTTGGTGGAGCTGTATCGAACTGAGAGCAGCATAAGTAGGAAATTATTATTTATATAAAATATAAATTCAGAGACTTGTCAGCAGGATATTAAAACTGCCGACTCTTCGATGTCAGACTTAAAAATATTGCCAGTCGAATGGCATTTATATATTTACCGGAGTAGTGCGAAACTTTTACCAAATTTGCAAGCACATCCTTCTTACTTAGCACACACGTGGTTTCAACAAGATGGTGCGACTCCTCATACGGCCAGAACGCAACAAAACTTAATAAATCAACAAACAATAAAAATGAACGAATAAATGAAAAAGCGTGGTGATACTTGACCCTTCATGCTCAGGTCTCGTTGGGCCCATTAAAATTCACCATGGTCACAGGTCATTTGAGGCCGATCGTTTGCGAATTAAAGCAGCTTTGTCACCTAACTTTGACTAACTACTTCGGGTAATATTACTGTATTCCCGAAATGTCTCTGTCACAGTCCGTTAAATACCGAGCACTCTCTGAAAATATAGTCAACAGTTTTATCCTACTTCAAGCATCATCCGCAAACTCGATCATCCGCGTCCTCACTCCTATTAAGATAGCATTACAGATGACAATGACTCGTCAGCAATCCCAACACGATCGGTAGTTTTTTCCTCTTTAGGAAAAGGAGCTCCTTAGTAAACCGAGCATTAGATCCAATTATATGTTCCTTGATCCATCTCATCCCAGGGATTTCCCTCCAGCATTCAAAAAGTTTGCTTTCTAACAATAGTTTCAATTCTCTCTTACCAATAGTAATTAAGCCAGATATAATGGGTTGGATCAGCTTTCTCATTTCCGTGTATACCAAGTGATCGGGGACTCACGTGAGTCTAATTATGCTATTCTTTATTAGAGTTCCTGTATTCAGACACCAATTGTGAAGCTTCTACCTTGGTCCTCGGGGTCAATATTGCTACTCTACTATTCGAGCACATGTTATTAGTCCTATTTCTGTTTATATCCCTCTCACAGAGATCAAATTAACATTGGATACTGTCCCAGAGAGTAAAACTGTCTGACAAGCGATTCTAACGAATACTTCAGCTCTGGTTTTTTACCCTGTATAAATCTGTCTGTAAATCACCAGAATCAATTTCTGGGAAGAGTTTACTCTTTCTTCCAAATCTGCCGTTTAGATAAATATGTCCTAAGAGAGTGGTTTAGTTTCAAAACCGGCACTATATAGTATGTTTACTTAGGGAAATATGAACATCCTTCCACAACGCTCCCTCGGCTACACTAACAGCCGTTAGTGCCTGCTCCGAGATGCTCTAGGTAACCAAACTGCCTTCGAGGCTTAATTTTCTTTAAATAAGTGAAAAGGAGGGAGATTCATATCCTAGTGGTGGCAGTCCTCATCGCACTCATCATTTCTACATTAACCCTTCTTTGTCAAATTGGAGATGGTGTTTGCACTTGACCGTACTGAGCAACCATACCATTGTGGCATATATAATCATAGGACGAATCATGATGTATATCCCGCGTATTATTTTTGTGTCAGTTCTTATGTGCAACCAGAAGCTCGCTTATAAGCTCAGAAAGTACATATTGCCTTCTGAGCTCGAGCTTAATCGTGAGTCCAGAATTATTTCAATGAATTTAACAGCTCCCTTATATTGAATAGTCACTCCCGATAGCATTGTAGGTAGTCGTCCCATTTCCTCTTTTTTGTAAAGAATAACAAATAACAGATTTCGTGAAATCTTATATATACCCGGAGATAATACCCGACTTGTCTTCCTCCCTCAAAGTAAGATTTTCTAAATGTTACTAATTTCGTATATGACTAAATAGCGCTGAAACATGGACAATGACAGATATCCTGCCGAATATGCTTCAGAATGTGGGTGTATCATCGCATTCTTCGAATTTTATAGGCAAATCATGTCACCAACGTGGAAATATTTCAAAGAATGGATAAAGAGGAACAAATTGCTCCAGCTGTAAAAACGCGGAAACTGCAAGATCTTGGCTCTACTATGAAACATAATAAACATCGCTTGCTGCAGTTGGTAATACAGAGAAATAGTAAAAGAGGTTCGGTAAGAAAAAACATTCGTGACTGCATACTTTATGGAAATGGTTTGGACGTACATCAGTTCATTTTATTAATAAGTGTTATCAACGAAGTTTGAATTGCCATGTTGATAGCCAACGTCCAAAACAGACAGGGCACAAGAAGAAGATAAATCGTAATTTTCACTATATTGTTGGGCATAAAAAACATATAAGAGCATTGTATGTATTAATCTAAAATAGTCATGACACTATATTTCAATCAAATTATGATAAATATGTGCTTTAGATATGTAAAAGAGAGTAAATAAAAAAATCAAAATCAAAGATATCCTCAATGACCCAGAATCTTTTATAATGTTGATTTATCTTGCTATTCTTTGTTCTACTTCCAATTTAATTAAAACCGGTGTTAAACTACACCTTTTGCTAATAATGCGTGCTTATTAAAAACGGCGAAATCTGAGAAAATAATAAAAACTCCGAATTAACGTAATTAAAAATTGTAAGGTCGCGAAATGTACCGGCGTTTCCCTTTTGCACCAGGTAAAGTTCCCAAAGTAAGCAGCTTTCTGTTTTAACCAGTGAAGTAGGTGTTAGAATTATGCTAAGCTGCACCAAAAACTTAATAGTGGAGTTAATTAAGTTTTAGTTTTTAATAAGCTTTTGTTTCTATTTTTGCTATAATTGAAACGTTCGTCTCACTAAGTAATCATTCATTAGGATGTTTTTATTAACCTACATATTTTTCTTTTCAGTACGTATCCCACCTCTCTTTTTTCTTAATCTCTACTCCTGTATCAAAAATCTAAAGAATCAAAAATAATAGACAACCTACCAAGACATATTTTGCCTTATTGGGTTTGGTAGCAGATGTTCTCTCGATTTTGATATACTATAGCAGGATAATCCACTGAATAAACCTACAATTATATGCTCACTATTAGATAATTAATTACTTGATAAGAAAAGACTTATTACGGAATCCTTTTTTTGTTACTTTCCTTTCTTCTTCGCACTTACAATTTTTCATCATCAACCATAATGTCTGCGATGGAAAGAAGAAGTATAACTTAACTAGCAGGATCTAACCGAGTTTTCCTGATTTCACCTAGATTTTAGAGTTCAGAACATCTTAACTGCTTACTCTATTTTATTGATATAATTGCACTTATGATTTTCCTTTCTGAGACAACAGGCAACGTTCTTTTAACTAAAAATTTATGCTATTCTACAATATGGCCATCTCTGCGAGACGACTATGAACAAGAATAAAACAATAACCTTAGACTCAGTAAATAGGGCTGCAATATTGGCACTACAGTCTAATGTAGCTTCACGACTAGGGTCTAAGTTTAAGAACGTACTAGATAGTCTAATGTAGGACGGCTTCCGAGTTACTCGAGTATATATATATATATATATATATATATATATATATATATATATATATATATATATATATATATATATATATATATATGTATATATATATATATATATATATATATATATATATATATATATATGTATATATATATATATATATATATATATAGGAATTAGTAAGTTTATCGGTTGCCAAAGATGGGTTCCTGGAAAGCAAATTTATGGAATCCTTGAGAAAGACTCCTAAAATAAAGTATTCCAAAGAAAGTTTCATTGGACGTAACACGCAACTTACTAGAGAGATTCTCTCTCTGGAGAGAAAAGAAATGCGAATCATATTGAGATTACTGACAGGACATAATCACCTGCGACGCCATCTGCATAGGTTTGCATCATAAATGACTCGTTGTGCAATTAATGTCTTGAACAGAATGAAACTGTTGACCATGCCAGACTGTGATGCAACCATGCAAGTTCGGTTAACTAGGCTGCTTGGATTTGCTTAGGAATTGCGTGTCACCACTTTTATCCGTTCATTTATTCAAAATCTTGGCTAATGTAAATTAAAATTAAATAGAGCTGTACAAGAAATAATTTTTGTTTTAATTGTAACGATCGTATCATGGCATTTGTAATTAACTGTAACTATTACACTTAATAAAATTGCGTCGCACGGTATATCCACATGGAGAGGTCTCGAAGATCGACGCCATAGAAAGGAAAAAAGGAGAAATTGGAAACTCCATAGCTATCAGCATTTTACTGTTCTGTTGCCTCTGAAGGTTCCGATGACAATAGGTAACCTTAAAGCAGGCAAATCACAAGTGCTGGATAACAAACGTCAAGATTTTCTTTTATATTTGAGTAAACATGCTTATTTGTGACTCGCTTGCTTCTTTATTTACATTTTACAGGACGGAGACATATCAAGGACATTTGAACAAACTCAGATAATTGTCATCTTGAAATGGAAAAAGCAAATGATTAACCTGAAAGCTATCACCCAATAGTATTACTAAGTATATACAATAAGCCCTTGAGAGAGTCCTACACAACAAAATCAGTCCCAAAATCTTGAAACGCATACATCTACAACGGGCAAGCTTTAGATCTAGTAGAAACTGCTCTAATCAAGTACTTTCACTCACAAGTTATATAAAGGTAGGATATGAGAGAAAGCTTAGAAGTAAGGTATTCTCTGCACACTCCTTCGCGTCATCTCCTGTAAGCTAATTTTGCGGCTTATGAACAACATATTAAATATCAGAGTTTTCTGGCCATATTAGGCATTACAATAAGTAATAAGAAAAAAATATATCATAGTTTGCCACAACGATTATTATCACTCACGGTCCTGTTCAACTTATATATCGCGGACATGACCAAAATATAATCTAAGAAATAAGGAAATGCTGATTATTAAGCAATCATATGAAAAACTGAGCCAGCTTTTACATCCGATTAGGATATACTGGAAATTTTTTTCTCAAACTTAATGTGATTTACAAGAACAAACAATCGAACCACAGTAATCACTCAAAATAACTAGAGACTACCTCGAACAGAACACTTTCTTTTAACAGCAATTCAAAGAAACACAGCTAAAACTCGAAACTTCCGCCCCAACTATTCGCTTTTCTGTCTTAGGTCTGATCTTCTCTGCGGCTGAATATTGTGCCTCTGAGTAGCTAGACAGTATGCACATGATGATGGTAGATACGCAGCTAAACCATACCATGCACTTAATCTATGGAACATTCAGATCTACCCCTACAGCGTGATTCCCAATATCTTTTCTAAACATCATAGACAAAATGCTCTCCTCAGAGAGCACCAAAAGACAGATCTACAACTAATGGGGCACGTAGAGTGTGATAGGCCACACATGGACAGACTCCCCTCAAGGCACCCTCTACTCGAAATAGCAGAACAGCTCTTAGCCAATTACGCTATAAACAAATAGAGGGAAGAATGGAGGTATACTAATCCTCACAAGGTCACTATTCCTTGTACTATGTAGACATCTGGTAGAATTGAACTAGATCGCAAGACATGATTCATACTAAACAGAATTGGAACCAATCATGGTAGATGTGCTGATATTCTTTATAAATGGAATAAAATACTCCCCCCGAGTCCAACTCTGGTGTCGAGCAACAAACGATACGCCACATCTTGCAGGAATGGTTCCTGAGAGCTTCTGGAGGAGACCCTCAAGATTTCTTGTGTCCAACACCAGCGTCAATTGAATATATACACCAATTAAATCTAAATTCATAGTTAGATCACATATTTATTATACAAATTGAAATGTTTTTGTTAATTGGTTTTATACACTCATCATGTTGACTTGCTGCTTACTCATCATATTACTGTTCTTGCTTTGTCTTGCAATTGTATTGTTAACGCCATACGCTAAATTATATAAATAAATAATAGTACCAATTAATTCGAAATTAATAATTAAATTAATAATGCACGCATTAAAGTTTCATTATATGTTGCCCAAAAAACGAATGAACATTTCTGCACGCTCTGCATATACCTTTACATGAAATCTTTTTAAACGTTAAAAAACCTAAATGTCAATTTTAATGCAAAACAGAAAAAATATGGACTATAACATGTCAAAGCTAAAAGGTGCTAATTTGATATACTATACAATAAAATTAAAAATTAACTTTATGTTCTAAAACGTTACGCTTTTTCACCACGCCACTGAAACAGGTCCCTTTACAAACTTTCCTAATTTTTCTTTGGCAGTTTTCCCAAGTTTATTAATCTTCCAGGAAAGAAGGCATCTGGCGGGATATTTTTTACTTTATATATTGCTACCTCGGGTACTCCATCAATTTATTTTAACTTTTATTATTGTTAGACACCATATCTTTTCAGCCTCATCGTAAAGATCGCTTATCGTAGAAAATAATGAAAAAGTTGACGTTAAGTTTAGAAAGATAAAGTTTGGAAATTGAATTAAAAATGATTAAAGAGCCGCTTTTATCGTATTTTTCCTCCTTATTGTATTTCTCACAACTTTGGGGATCAACAATTAATTTTGTATACTGCACACTTCGATAACCGAGTATGTTCTGCAGTAATAGTGGACATAGGCGTCCAAAAAGGATCAAATGAGGGCATAGGTCATTATCGGATAACAGCAAGTAACAAACAATGCCAAAAAATTTAGCATTACATTGTAGTATCAAAAGGCAACCTTAAAGAATATCAAAATTCCTGTCTATCTATGGTATACGTATTCATAATTAAGCTCCATTAATCTCAGAAATTGCTTCCTAGTTAATTATAAATATATTCATGGTAATATAGCATATTATCAATTTTAACATTCCTAACTCAAAAAAAAGGAGCCTAATAGTTTTCATGCGAAATTATCTTAGATATAAAAAAGTTAAATACAAAATATTAATTTATTTAATTTCAACTATACAGGGTGTCCGGGAAAATGTGATAAATCTCCCAGATATGAAAAAAAAAACACATGAAAGGAATACTTCAAGTTCAAACTTTTTTCGTATAGGCCTCCTCTTCATAGATATGGGCCCCCAAAGAGCTGCAATGAAATCAAGCTTTTTTACACATAATTATTGAACTACCAGGTATATTTCAACTTTTTCCGATATGATATAAAACAGGTAAGACCCTTCAAATTACTATCCAACTCATGGCCCCATTTTTTTACGCCCTCTATGATAAGAACTTTAGACAACGTTTTTTAAACACCTTCAACTATTGGCTAAAATTAAGTACTTTTCATTCATGTCGCTCCTAGCCATTTTCGAAAAAACGTCATTTTATTTACATCATGTATTTGGCCTATTTCGATAAAAGATACTTCTTTGTTCCCATCAAATGTTAAACCTTCAACATTATGATAAAAAAAATCGATCCTAAATTAGAGTTTACCTCTTTAGTTAAAAACATCTAATTCTGTAGACTGCAGTTCGACCTAGGTTCGCAAAAAATTTGCATTTTATTTTATCGGCACCAAAAACAAAGTATTGTTGTTGCAAACTTTGGTGGGTACGAAAGAAATAAATATCCTGTATTTTAGAACTTGTCAAGTTTCACATCGCTGACACACTGATTCTTTACTTGGCTATTAATTTACTGATTTTTGGATTTCATGGTGAAATGAATTGTGAAATAATTCTAAATATGGAATACATATTTATTGAATATGCAGATATTCAGCTGAAGTATGGTCTTGCATCTTGCAATGCTTTGGAAGCCAGAAGGTTATACACGACAGATATCCTAATCGTACTCTTCCAGATCATAAAATACTTCAACGAGTTGATAAACGTCTAAGGCAGAATAGTATGCGATTCCATTTAATAGGGTGATATTATAAAATTTCTTTATAATTTTAGGAAATTTTGGGAAAAGAAGTACTGATGCTTGTCGGGGAAGAACAGTACGTACGCCGAAATTAGAAGACATTATTTTAAATGCTGTAGATGCCACAAGTTCAGCGAACACTCGAAAATTATCAGTGTAGTTTAACCCATTGAAAACAATAGTACATGAAGTTCTTCAAAATAGCTGTTATATCCATATCATTTGAAAAAAGTGAAGGAACTGACTCCTGAAGATTTTCTCCGTAGAATGTAGTTTTCAATCTGGCTATTAGATCAGCAAAGAAATAATGTAAACTTCATTAGCACTATTCTCTTCACGGATGAAGCAGGTTGTACCAAAAATGGTATCATAAATTTAAGTAACTTACATGTATGGCTGATGACAATCCTCATACAACTATTGTTTCGTATCATCAACATCAGTTTCAATCAATTAATGTGTGGCGAGGAAACATTGGCAATTTTTTGATTGCCGGTACAACTGAATGGAGAACTTTATTTGGAGTTCCTCCAGACCGAAGGATTTAGTAGAGCACTTACCACTTGAAACCCGCTGAAACATAGGATAGGACACCACCTCATTTCAGCGTTGCTGTGCGGAAGCATCTTGACAACGTCTATCCAAACCATTGGACTGATAAAGGAGGATTTACTGCCTGGCCTCCTCGATCTCCCGACCTAACGCCGTTGGATTTTTATCTGTGGGGACCCCTCAAAACCCTGATGTATTTCACTCGGGTCGATAGTAGGGAAGAACTTCTACGGAGAATCACGTTTCAGTATGATCAAATAAGGAACAATGCTGAGTTAAGGTGGCGGGTATAGCAGGCCTCTATTCATCGTTGTCTTGTCATCCCTAGACATCCCCATGGGTTGTTGCTAGATTGTGCACAATTTTCCTAACTCGTGGAAAACGTAAATTTAGCGACGTCGTATTCCGGTATATTACAAATTATTTTTTAAAATAATGTAATTAAAATGTTAAACAATTTTTGCTGAAAAAATCATAACTCAAAAGTCTTACGTGTTAGAAAATTTTTATCATCATTAGAGACCAAAAATTAACCATAGACTGCCTTCTACATTGCAATCGCAAATTGGCTTTAAAATAGTGTTATATAAAGGAAACTTCATTTAGCTCTATTTTCTCGCTGCGATTTTTGTAACTATAGACTCAACCATAATAATTATTTAATCCTTTGTTTGCCACATATAAAATGGTTGCTACTGAAAAATAGTAACAAACACCGCACATTCTTAATCTGAATAGGATGTACTAAAAACTGTGCTTAAATCCATGCCGAAAAGAGCACTTCTATTGCGCCAAAAATAGGACGCTGATTAAAATCTGAAAATCATAGTGTAGAACTCGATAGAAAGTGTAGTTCTTCTTCTTTCTTCTTATATATAAGTATTTTGCTTGTTATTCTTCGTCTTTTTGCTTGGTTTCAGTCTATTGCGAGGTTGTCACTCCATCGTTTACGGGGTCTTTCGGTACTCCTACGTCCTATTGGTGATTTGTCCCTCGTGATCTTTACTATTCTGTCCTCGGTCATGCGGTTGATGTGTTCGTTCCATTCCCTTTTTCTTTGTAATACTCAGTCATTGATGTTATCGACTTTACACACTCTTCTTATGTCCTCGCTCTATTCCGATCCATAAGTGCTCGGCCAGCTATCCTGCGCACCACTCTTATCTCTGTTGTTTCCAGAATTTGTTTTATTTTCGAGGTTTCTGGTCTGGTTTCTGCAGTGTATGTTAGTATGGGCCTTATTGCTGTTTTATAAATTCTGGATTTAACTTCGATTCCTATATGTTTATTGCTTCATATGGTACTGTTAAGACATGCGGCTGTTCTTACTGCTTTCATGGCTGTAGTTTTAGTCATAAAATGTCAAAAATGCTATTTTTATTTTTTCATCGGGCTACGAGAAATCACTACGTAGAACACTATTTTTGAATAGAGCGGATTACGTGTTAGTGCAGGTCACATACATCTCGTACGAGTTTTAGGTTCTAAAACCTGTATCCATAACCAAAGCCCGAATGGTTGCTATAGCATCTGAAGAAGCAAAATATGAAGTTAAAATTTAAAGGAATATATTTTGTTAAAACAAACTTTAATATTTTTTGATAGATAAATTGTTCAGTTAAGAGTTCGTAAAATGTTGATAATGCATATAAAAATACGTAAACCATTTGAAAACAGAAAACTTTATTTCTCAGAAAATCTTTATTTAACCAATTCTGGACCCAGTTGCACAAAACTAAATAATTTATAACATGCCTTCATATCAAACTCTTATTTAATTTTAAAATAAATAATACTACCCAATGAAACATTGGACAGTACTTATTAAAAATCTAGGTTTCGGAGTTCTTTACATGATTTTTTCCTAATATGTTAAGAAGAATTACTTCACAAAATATAAACCCTTATAACAACACACTAGATATAATATAATGATATTAAACTGGTTTATTAGGTACGGAATTGTATTTCCCAAATTTTAACTAATTAATAGCAACTCCAAAGCTTATACACCTGAGCACCATTATGATTAAATCTGTTCTATATTCTATAGCAAAGCACTTAGCGTCATATAGGTTACAAGAGTAACTTATAATCATAATGTATGTAATTTCGTACTGCTGAAATAAACTCTATTATAATTCCATTTATAGCACTGTTTGAAATATTATTTGTATCTAATTTTGTAAAATCGCATACTAATTACTGGGCCAAACTTATCTTAATTTCAAATGCAGACCAACACGGCAAACTTCTTTTCTATCTCGAATTTTTATACATAAAAAATTCTTAATTTAAATACTAGATAATAAAGCCCAATTAACCATGAGAAAAACAATTGACCTTCGTGCAATTCAATTTCAATTCGTTCAATTTCTTGTTATGTGGAGTGCTTTGTATCTAAGAAATTAGTTTTATGATATTAGAACGTCACAATGTCATAACAATGGAGTGTAATTATCTTAGAAATATCCCGCATAAGTAACACTAGTCTGCATTTTGAAATTTTTTGTCGCTCTCTGATAGTTTTTGGGTCTTTTATGTCGACTCTAATGTGCTGAATTCAAAAATGGGCTCAGTTTTTACCTATCACCCATAAATTTTTAGAGAAAGAGAGAAGAATATAAAATATTAAGAACTCAAACCATAAGCAATTTAGCGAATTTTCAAAGACTTAAAAAAACACTTTTTTCCCAAAATATACTTCATTTTATATTGAAAAAGTATAATAAAATTAAATAAATCATTTTGTTGTCTTTTTTCGCTTGTATTTGCCGACATCAATTTCACGTTTGAGGGTTCAACAGAGGTCCGTTAATATGTTTGGGTTCATTTTCCACTAAACCGCTTCTCTATATGACCAATTTGCTGGTGAAATCTTTCGCCGTGTTCGTCTAAAATTGCACGTAAATTGTCAGAAGAGATTCCAAATGATAATAAAGAAAGATTAAGCGACATATTGCAACCTAGCGATTGGATAAGTTCTTCAACTAGATCATTGTAGTTCTTCAATTTCTTGTTACCTAGGAAATTTTTCTGTCACTCTACTAAAGGTTCTTCAAGGACGTTTTTCGATAAGGAAAATGTTTTCACGTAACGGCCATTCTTTAAGGAAATAATGTTGGTTTCTGGTTCTGCTGTCTCATTCGTATAAAAAACAATGTTCGTCGTAGCCACACTGCAGTCTTGTAAGTAGTGCAATAACTTTTAGATCGGTACATATCTTCGTATTTTATGCTTTGAAGTAATTTACGCATGTTCTCGTACGTTTCTTTCATATTTACAGCATGACTCACGAGATGGTTGCTCATATCCATTAAACAATAAAACTGACTTTAAACTTGTCTTCGAAGACTCAATGAACGTCGCCACTCGGTAGGTTTATAGAAAAAGTCAAGTTCGTTGATTAAACCCAAAATGTCATGACAGTAAACCAAGTTATTTGCCATTGTGAATAATACTGCCAGCATAGACTGCCTTTTTCAAAACATTGGGATTTTCACTCCATTTTGTTAGATTTCACTGTTGTAAACGATAGCCAAGCAACTGTAACTTTGTTTTGGAGATATCCAAATCATAATTAAGATCGTTGAGCTCTTCCTGAGATATAAAATGGAGCTGTTTACTACTACTATATTCGTAATCGTCTTTTTCTTGAAAATTTGGACCGGCTTTAGTTCATTATGATATGTTCATACAAGTGCGAGTCGATTTCATATTTTTCTGGAGACTTAGGGAGAGGTAAGCTAGAAGTGTCATGAGGTGCAGGTCTCATGGTTGAGGGCATATTAGAATATTCAATCACTATTCGCTCCTTCCACTTCGCTCGTTTATCCTATACTGATCCATCGACGACCGGCCAGCTGCTTATATACCCCTTTCATACATCTTATGTTTAATAGAAACATTGGTGTCAGAAACGACGCCATCATTCCTGTATACAGGGATCCTTCAGTAAGTAGCCGACCTTTCGACGACTACGGGCCATGGTGAAATTTGGAATTACATGGAGTTTAATGGATATCTTCGTTATTTTAAGCCCTAAGGGGTTGAGACGTCTCCAGACGCCTTATGTGCAATGTTGCTAGATTGTGTACAATTTCCCTAAATTTAACGAAAACGTAGATTTAACAACATCGCACCCCTATATGCTATATCAGCATTAGTAAGTACATCCTTAACCCTGTTTTGCAATCAATCAAAACACGTTGTTGATGTATTCTAGATTTTGGTACGTGATACGACGATTTATAAATCAGGGTTGTATAGGTAGAAATTATCGAAATAACACAATAGAACAGTTTAATTGGCGTAGCTGGACTCCATATATTAAAGTAAAATCTTGGTTAAAATATTTTCATTGTGGTCGTGAATCCATTGAAGATGACCCAAGAAGGCAAAGTCAAATGTAAACTATCTTTGTTTACAGGAAAATGGAAACAATAGCTCTCGAAGATAATCGGTGTCTATTATAGCTAGAATAGTAAATATATCTAGACCAAGTGTCTTGATAACTCTACATGACAAAATAATCTTGAGGAGGAGGATTCCCTAACAAAAACTGCTTAAGTACCTTGTTTATCAAAATTTGAAATCTTTGGATACAAACCCTAATGTTTTCTCTAAAATAGTGATAGGTGATGAGACCTAAGTACATTCCTGGCATCAAAAACTAAATTAACTCATGCAATTGGTCTATTAACATCGTTCTTATCCAGGAGAGGATAGCAGCATAAAAGCTAGAACTATACGAGGTACAGTGGACTGGATCTGCCCTTGGGCACACCAGCATCAAAGGCAAAGTGACAAACTCATTTCCATCCCAAGAGCCTATATTTTTGATAGGCTCTACACTATTCAAACAGATTGGAAAGTAGTATCTGATTGATCACTTAGTCGGCTAGGAAACCTAGCTTGGTTTAAAGATAGATACAGAGGCCGTCATACACAGAGCTACACCCAAATTCAACATAAGTGAGGCACATTACTGTATATTAGGCAGCAATACATGATTCTTATATTAAACAGAATCCGACGAGAGGTTACAGGACAGGACCGTTCTCATTCTCTCCCACGATCAGGCAGCGCTGATAGCGCCCGCATGTCATCAAATTTCAAAGCAGGTCTGTAATTGTCTTCAAAACTTTATCACTTTAACAAACATAGTAAGAGTATTCCAACTTGCAAAACAAACACCATATATTGGATCTGAACCTTTGTGTGGCAGTATTGAGGTTACTATTCGTGAGAACTTATTTTGGTGGATAAACCATTGACACCAAATTCACTAGAAGACATTGCGGGCCACAAGCATAGCAAACTATTGTCAATCATACTATCTGGTAGATTAAGTCACAAACTCTTGAATTTAAACAGACAAAGGATTAGGCTGCTTATAAATCATCTACACACAATAGTCATCTATATTGATGAACCATCATGTAAGCTATGTGACGACGAGCAAGAATTAGTCAATCCCAAAATCTTATATCTACAGGACAAACTAGTAAAAAGGTTGCAAAACCTGATCAAGGCAACTCACCTGTTCACATAGAATCGATATAACAGACGAAACAATAACTCACTAAGCTTCAATGTAAAGACTTCTCAACCCTGGTCTGCTATATCCATAAAGATTATGTGCCTTCAAAAAAGAGCCGCACACATTCTTAAGCTTAAAAAATCTTGGCCATCATCTTTTAGAACACAGCAGGAATTAGATTTGTTGAATACTTAACGAAGAGCACCAGTTACCTGCTGTTTGAACTAACACAATTACGTTCGGCTATTGATCAAAAACGTACTGGTTTATCTAACAAAAGCATTCTGCCCATTCGCGACATTATGTTAGTTCATAAAGCAGTCAAAGTTCAACCCATCATCCCCCAATGTAACTTCTACTAAACCATTCACAGAATATTTCAGATTTGGCTCGCTCTGTGCAACTTCTTTTTACTCATAAATTTGAAAAAGCACCTTTTTGTGTGGATAACCAGTTAAAAATGCCCATTTTGAGATTCAACACGATTTTTTCTTCCTGTTCCAGAACATATTGACCACAGTAGAATAATAAATTTGTATTGCCTTGCAATAATATTCCACTACTCCCGATAAAATATAATCAGACTGAAGATAATAGCTGATTCGAGAAGGATCTCATGTGATACTACACCACTGATATTGCAGCAACTCTCTAAACCATAATGTTCTTGTATATCATGCATCTTCAACAATAGATGAGTAAATCCTTATAGTTTTATATGTCTCTGTTTCCAGAGTCAAAAATACTCAAATTTTCCTAAAACATGGTTTTCTTACAAATTTAAAACTGTTATAATATAAATCCTACTTCTCTTACATTTAATGTAAACGATTACATAAAAAGAAAAAATTTATACGTCAAAAATGACAAGTGATGATTGGCTAAAAATTATCAACCAATTTAATGAAACAATACTATTTCCAAATTGTACTGGAGCCACATTTGATTACATGAAAAAAAACTTGCAATGAAATTACTTCATAAAAATTGTTAGAAAATTTAAATAGCTTTATGTAAAGTCAACTAAACCACTCAAAACAACTCTCGTAATCTGTTGAAAGCAAAATTATACAACAACTTTATCATGACAAGTCGAAATAGATATATCATTTGATAAGCTAAAATGGCATTGTTTCATTACATACATAAACACAATAGTTTAATTGGTTACATTCTTTTATTCGCTTGTATGCATTCTGTAAAAAACAGGTCAAGTTCATATTAAAGGAAAGGTTATAAATGTGCTGTCTTTAAATTTTTATTATTCTCATAAATGGATACCCACAGAACAAAATTTAGTTTAGTTTAATCTTTATGATTATTAGAAACGAGTTTTCATTGACAGATTAGGTTGTATCTCTAATTGTAATCAAGTATAAATAAAATGTTTTGTCTTAAAACCACAAGCTTATACATGAACTGTATCCACTAAATCAGGAGGTTTGGCGTGACTGTACACATATCAATGATTTGATGTTACAAAGTAGTGACTGTCAAAGTGCAAGTATCTCAACACTAGTATTTACTGTCATTACGTTTATTGTAAGGTCCTCCTTTAAAGTTTCTCTTTTTTAATTTGGTTTCCATGTATATTGCTACAGCTTCAAACTGTCTTATTTAGTATTGTTTGTCCCAGGGGTGTCCTGCCATGCCAGATCCCGATATTTCACACTTTTGTATGTTTATTAATTACAATATATTCTTTCTTATCGGTGCTTTTAGATTTTGTTTTTGTTAAATGAGCTTATCATGTATCGCTAGATTTGATGTTACAGCTGCTAGCATTTTATCTTATTTTTTCTCACAATCCCTTAATATAAGAAATTTTGAGAATGGAATGTGTTTCTGGTCCTCCAATAGTATTTATCTAAAGATTTGTTATAACATCGTCTATTAATTTTAGGAGATAACTATTCTATTGTAAATTTCGATTAATATTTATTACTTCTTTTTCAAGTAAATCAATACTGTTATATATAGATATAGGTCACATATAATCCATCGTTTGGTTAGAACCGAATGATTAGATCCAAGCTTAAGATATTGTCCAGTGTGTGTTGTTCTGTATTCTTCTTCTTCTTTCTCAGCCCATTGACGTCCACTCTTGGACATAAGCATCTCCTATGGTCCTCCACTGGAATCTGTCTCTCGCCTTCTGGAGCCAGTCTTTTCCAGCAAACTGTCTTATATCATTTACCCATCTGCGTTGTGGCCTGTCACGATTTCGGTTCGTTTCTCGCGGTCGCCATTGCAGTAATTTACTCGTCCATCTATCGGGCTGTTGTCTAGCTATGTGCCCCGCCCATTGCCACTTTAGTCGTGATATGCGTTCAATGACGTCAACTACTTTGGTTATTGATCTTATTACTTGATTTCGTATTTTATCCGGTAATGAGATTCCTAACATTTGTCTCTCCATGGAGCGTTGACTCGGAGCCTATTTGCGTTTTGTTTGATTAGTGTTATCGTTTCCATACTGTAAGTAGCAACGGGCAAGACACACGTGTTATACACTTTCCGTTTAAGGTTGATTGGTATGTTTCTATCTCTTAATACGTACTGCAACTTTCCAAAGGCAGCCCATGTCACCACTATTCTCCTCGTTATTTCCGCCGTTTGATTTTCTTTGCCCAGTTTCATGACGTGGCCTAAATAGATGTACTCTTGGACATCTCTGTTTGAACATTTGCGTCAGGGCTCATTAACTTAGTTTTCCCCAAGTTCATCTTATGACCCACTTTTCTCGCTTTTTCATTGAAATCTTAAAGCATTTGTTTTAGCTCTTCTAGGTTGCTAGACATGATAACAACATCGTCGGCGAAACGAAGATGACTAAGATAAGAACCCTCGACTCTCAAACCTTTCTCATCCTAATTTACTTTTTTAAAGACATCTTCCAAAGCTAGCGTAAATAGTTTCGGAAAGATGACGTCTCCCTGACGCATACCTCTCATAACGTTTATTTTTTCGGTTTTTGTGTCTTCGTCGATTTTAACCTGTATAGTTGCGTTGTTCTGTATACTGAAGGTTTAATAATTTTATTTATTTGAATGGATGATCATGACATTCAGGAAGGACAATCTAATCGTAGATCAAATGGAATTTAGATGTGTCAAGAAATCATTTAGTTCTTGATCATCATCCCCCTAATGATATATATATATATATATATATATATATATATATATATATATATATATATATATATATATATATATGAGATGATATATCATCGCCATATCTCAACCAGACAGGGTTGGATAAAACAAAAAACTCATCAGAAGCTTGTTATTCTGAAAGTAAGCACTACGAGGGCAACATTCCAATAGGTCCATCACCACGTCCAGTGATTAAGTGGTTCGATCTGATAATATCGCATCTTTCGAAAGTCTTGTTTTGATTATGTTTAGTTTTCTCAAATGACATATTTGTAGGGAAACTTTCCACATCAAGACTGATTAGTATTGGCTGGTTATTACAAAATTCCATGTAAGGGTAGTGAAATATACATTAGAGAATTCCAGCGTTGACTGAAGGTTAGAACTAAAGAACAGAAATCTAATACATAAAAAGGGGAAACATCGGGATATAATATTGCACAACACGCCTGGAATAAACAACTCCCACTAAAATGGCCTGAAGCTGCGGCAATATATATGGAAACCGACATGAATATTAAAAGATTTAGAGATGCAGCTTATATTAAACATAATAATACACTCTTCAGTAAACGCAATGTTGAAATAACTATTTTGTAACATCAAATCATTGAAGCATGTACAGTGAAGGGAAAATTCACGCTTCAATGGCCACAATTCATATCTAAGCTGAATAAAAATAGGTTTATACTTGAAAACAAGAAAAATAACCTAATCAAAGCTTCATATAAACGAACGAAAATAAAGAATACAGTCCGACAACCATATTTTACTCTACATCGTCTACAACTTTCAAACAGATGATATTACATCTTTGAGATTTTAAGACTTTGCACAATGCACATATCATTTTACTCCAAGTAGGTATTAGGAGGAACATTCCTATCTAAAGTTAATTCACCGTGAAGAGCAGAATATATTGCAAATGTAGAAACTCACATTTAAAGTATATTTAATTACATGAGTTTAATATTAGACATCAAAGCTAAGATAAATAAACGGGCCCATCCACACGTTAAACTGTTTTTCTAATTTGCCAAACAATAGTTTGAACTGCTTTTTGTTAGTAATACATAACCTATTAAACTGTATATATTTATTATAAACTTTAGTCAAAATACTGATGAATGACTTGTAAATTTTCTTAATTATCCTGCCAATTACACTGAGTAAATATGAATTAAAGGTGCGGCTATAAACAGTTGAAGGTCAAGCGTACGAGACAATTTCGGTTATTGACTACTTATTACAACTTATATAACAAATTTATTTAAACAATAACCTTATTTTGTTCCTGATATTTTATATTAAATAGAATCATAGTCATTCATTAAACAGATATCATGTGTCACTCCACATTGTATGAATTTTTTTTTATAATTTTCTTTAGGCTAATTTTAATTTTGCGGTTAGTTTTTGCATAAAAAATAATACATTTTCTTTAAAAAAATTTCCAAAAGGCAAAATTTTATTGCTAAACCACAAATAATACTCAAAATAAAATAATTATGATTATTCTCAAAGTTAAAATTGAAACTGTATTGATATACTGCAAAAATCTTGATAAATAATTTACCTATCTGTTACCAGACGCGGAACTTAAGCATTGTGAACACTAGCGAGTTTTTAGTGATTACATCTAGGGTCAATTAAAAATTACTAGTTACTTTTTGTAATAATACTTTGGTTATATTTTAGTTGTTTTGAAGTTCAATCTGTTCAATATAGATCTCCTACAAATTACATATATTTGTGAGCTCCATCTTAAACGAAAAAGAAAATTATCAGTCTGTTCAATATGGGTCCCCTACAAATCACATATATTTGTGAGCTCCATCTTAAATGAAAAAGCAAATTATCAGTCTGCTAAATATGGGTCCCCTAAAAATTATATGTATTTGTGAGCTCCATCTTAAACGAAAAAGAAAATTATTTTGAGTTCATAAGCTACTGACTTTTAAATGTCCATTTTTAAAGCTTAATACAAATTAATTTTTCAATTATTTTTTCTTTATTGATAGTTTCAGTAAGTTGTTGGTGACCATGGGATGTCGTAATTCATACCTAAATACAAATTTATGTCTAGCTATATCATTGCAAGAAAGACAGTAACTCAAGAAAACTAAAATCATCACTAGACACAAATATTTATTTCATTTTCCTGTTTACTGTAAAGTCAAAAGAATGAACTTATGATGTATTTTATAATGAATGTATTAGATGATATAATTGACTGCAAAGGGCGAAGTGGTCTTTATTGATGTCCTGGAACAACAGTTTAAAAGTATTTTAATGTACTGTTCTGTTCGGAAAATTTGCAATGTACCCAATTTGTCTTTCATCATTACTTCCTGATAAATGTATATGCTGTATAATATTCATAATTTCCTTTCATGTCAGGAACTCTTGACTTTAATTAAATTTTTTAAATGAGAGAAGTACAGATAACACAAAATATTTGTTTTCGTTAATATCCGTGTCTACATATATTTCCTTTCTTAAAGTCTGCATCAAAGATTCCTCATAAATTGTATGGAAAGTCTTTTAAAAGTAAGATATCAATTTAAGTATCGATTTTCTACTTCTACAACATCATTTATAAGCTTTTGTTGCTTAAAGTGTTTCTATTCTCTACCGCAACACGCAGAAATTATAACTGATTAATCAAAACAACCATAATTTTGCCTCTTTTGGATCCTGATCCTGAAGATCCCTTTTTTTGTTCATCTTGTTCTATTTTAACACACGTTCTTAAATTCGTTCATTTTTCTTGCAAGTCCTGTCCTAAAAGAAAAGAAAACTATATTTTTTAACTTTTACAGATATTATGACACAGCTACTGCTGGGATGTCGGTACCATCTTGGAAGAGATGAGAAAGCAGACGAATGCAAATAGACGAACTGTCGACAACAGAGAGATAAAAAGAGCAACGAAAAGATAAAGGGAAGGAGAGGAAAGTAGATAGCCGAAAGATCGAGGACAGATCGATGAAAGAGACCTGAAATTAATGTCCAAAATTAGTGACTGAGTTAACCAATTTCTTGCAAAGAAAGCAAAAGATAAAAATTAGCTTTAAGCTGGTAATACAAGAATGAAATTTCACTTAGCATGGTCAACATGTAACCTCACATCTGATTGCCAAGTTTTAAGACATTTGTGGAAAAATAGCCGAAAAAATTACATTTCAGCCTTAAACAGGAACTACGCAACATAATTATTAAACTATAACTGTCCACTGGAAAATTTTGCTTTAAGATCAAATCAGTAAAAAGCCGTTAGAATAATGCACGTACACTTCGCACACGAGACGTTCTCGGAAAAGAAAAATATCTATCGGTTAATCTCTTTTAACGAACAATAAGCCCAAAAAAAATGAATCCACAACTGGCAATCCAACTATAGCTCTAAACCCAGTAATAATTCACTATTCTATAATTAGCAACAATGTATGCTGGTATCGTCTCTCAGAACCAACATATATCAGGAAATTAAGGGAAATATTCTACCTAAGCGAAAATATTAACTTTTACTTAAGATACATCGCGGTTACACAAATAACAGGATTTCTGTCATTTCGGATGTCGACAAGCGGAATAATCATACGTCAATATGCTAACAAATCTAGGACATCTATCATCCGGATAGCTGTCAAATGCCAAATCATTCAGTCATCCAATACGCTGAAGTGATTTCAGCCTAATGTAACCTTGAATGATAAAGATTGCTGAAAATCTTTAAATGCAAAAATTGTATTTTTAAGAATTTGAAATGTTCATTGACCTAAGGCTTTCTTTGTAATGCGGAAAAATTAAATAAATGGTTAAATAACTATATTATTTTGTTTACAAATATGTGTTTTGTCCAACATAAGAAGACTAAGACCAAAAAAAATGCCAATCATAATTAACTATTCTTTAAGTGACTGTTGAGATATTAAGTTAAAAGATACATTTCTAATATCTTTTTATTGAAATTTAGCCTGGTTACAAACAATTTAGATAAGCAAGATGTTCTTATTAATTTTAACTAGAGTAGAACTTAATGTGGCAAATATCTACATTGGAGGAAATTAATAAAAAAAAATTTGCCAAATTACAAAACTGACAACATTGCAACTTTGGCCATGAACTCTAATTACGGTTTTATTTACGTAATGATTGAGGTTTTTTGGTTCATCAACTGACTGAAATATTTTGAGAAAGTCGACATGTTCAAAATCATTTCAAGAACAATTTTATATAATGATTGAAATAGAAAATCAATGTCTTTTGTACTTGTAGAAGATGAAGCAGATGCTCATTCAGAACTTGTATTGCTACTTTACAAGTCAAGTGTTAGTAAAGCAAAAATAGATAAATCTCAATATTGTTCAGCTGTATGCATAACATTATTTGTTCTTTGGCATTAAAATCAATCATATTTTTGAACAACGGTTTATTTTGTAAAAAGTGCAGTAAAAGGTTAATAAAACCTGTTTTTAATGAGTTATTTTTTTGGTGTTCCGATTCATGTATGTAACTACTAATAAAAAATTGAAATAGATTAGATAGTTATTTGTAGGAATTAAATTACCTTTAGATCAAGTTTGATGAATTTTAAATAGAATAGTTTTTATTTGCTGAAAAAGCAATTATTCAAAAAAAAACTATGTAATAAAAATACATTCTAAAACTGACTAGTATAAAAAATTATTTTATATAGGTTTGTTGAAAGGGCTCCGCTTAGAGCTTATGGAAATCCAGTTTCCATTAAAATGACTAGTATTGCACTATGTTGTGTATTTTGGTCTCCCGTCTAAAAGCCTCAATGGGCACGAAGCCCGAAAACCTCAGGTTTTTGGAATAGAGCATACTGTCCTTCGTAAACTGAAAACTATAATTAGGTCAACATTTTATCTGCGAAGTATCAACGAGTTTCATTAGGGTAAACTAAAGTTTTAGGAGTCGTTGATTCCGAATTCAAGGTCGGCTAACCTCCATCACGTCAGGATCAAGGTGATTTAAAGTTCCAATCAAGAAAAACCGTTAAAAACATCTACAAAAAATAATATGAATGTTTTTTAAATCGATCAATCCGAATATGTCATTTACTTGATCCTGCAAGGTTATCCGAGAGTCATTTCAAGGTTATTTTAACCTTAATAAGCGTCAAGTTCCTGTTACACCAGAATAGCATCAAAATCACATTTAAACCCTTAACAATAATGAAAGCCTAGGCCCGTCCTGTTCGGGGTTCCTAAAGATCTGGTCTACTCCACCCAGTTCCCCAAGGGATCCGCCGTTAAACCAGGGTAAGACCGAGCAAATTCCAGATTTAAATTCAATGATCTGAAAACCTTGAGGTAGAACTGATTGGGATTCATTGAAAAGTTTTTCGCAGCGAGCTCGGAAACCTTGAAATGGGTATAAAATGACCTTGAAATTACTTCCAAGTGACCTTGTAGGATCAAAAAAATGACAGCTGGATTTAGCGACTCAAAAGATATTCATGTAATTTTTTTCAGATTTTTTCAACGGTTTCTCTTGATTTGACCTTCAAATGACCTTAATTCTGACGTAATCGAGGTTAACCCATCTCGGATTTGAAATCAGCGACCCCAAGATCCTTAGTATGTTGACCTAATTATTATTTTCAGTTTACAAGGGAATATATATCTTTAAGTGACGATAATAATCAGCGGATATTAGAAAAACGTGGGGTTTTCGGGCTCATGCACATTGAGACTTTTAATCAGGAGATCAAAATGCACAACATACTGCAATACCAACCATTTTAACGGAAACCAGATATCCTTAAGCTCTGAGTGGGGTCCTTTGAGTAACCCAAAAATGTATCAGGCTAATATAAAAATTAGAAAAAGATCTATTAGAGAATTCAAGTTTGGCAAATGAGTAGAGAATTTTAAAAACTGGCACACTTTAGGGGGCATTTCATCTGAAACGTCCCTGCGCGGCACGGCAAAATAGCAGTATTTTCAACTCGTGTTTTCGATACCGAAATTAATCTAAAAGTCTTTTTCAGTGGAAGTTTCCCATGTATTTTTCGCTAAGCTTTCCACTGATGGGGTCAGATTTTTTGAAAATTAGGCATTTGACTTTGAAAATACAAAACATATTATAAATCTCGAAAACAGCATTTAATATTTTTTCGCTACCCTAGATCGGAAGCTAAGGATTTTTTGCATCAATAAAGATAATTTTCAGATTTAGGCTTTTTAATATTATCGAAAAATGAAACAGCAAACATAATAAGAATCACCTACATAACGTACAGTAACCGAGCTACTGTATTTCCAATTGCAATATATTTTCAAGGAATTAATAAACTTAGACACAGAGGTATGGCTATTATATCTGACAATCCTGTTAGTTTAATGATGTCAAGAAATTTTAATAAGCAACTAGATCACTACAAAAATTTACTGATAGATTAGGTCAAGATTAAGAATAAATCAAATTAATTTAATCTTCTTTTCATCAAAATATATTCCATATCACCGCTTAATAGTGGTGAATAATACACATGGCAAAAGTGCTAGTGACTGTATAGATGCGAATATTAAAAGAGGAGTAAAACAATAAAACTTTCAGCCAAAGAGAGGATTGAAACAGTAAAAGATCAATTGGGCCCAGAAATACTGCATGAAAATGAAAATCTTTGGTAGAAGTAACGAAAACAGAAAAAAACTGCTAGAGCAATACCAGATTCCTGATAGTACCACGCCATTTGACGACAATCCTTCCCTCACAGTCCTTCCCTAAAATTAGAAATATGAAAAAAGTGAAAATATCGAAGAAAATTTCTTCACGGGATGAAATCGGTTCAAAAACAAAATAAGAAACTCGAGAATGCAGTTCTGAGACCCAAGAAATAGTAAAAAGAATGAAAACAAAACCGTTTTAAAAATCATTCACTATAATATTAAACTACGATATTTTTATGGAGCTGAATACAAGGCAGGGGACATATTATAGTCTCGCCGTCCGAATATCCCCTATACATTACGCTAGACATTATTTTTTGTGCAACATCTAAGGGCAAATTTAAAATCACCTAAATCAAATAAATAAAAATTTCCCATATATGTCGCATCATAAATTCTAGAAATAATTTCTTGCAAAAATCTCACAACTGTGGAAAATTGTTCAGTTAAATTTTATAAATGATATGTTAAAGAAGAACAAGCTTAACTAACAATAAACAACTAAAATGGGAAAATTATGTTGCGATGTTGAAAGAAAAGTTTGGGTGTAAAAGTTTTCCGTTATTAAATTATTTTTGAATGTACCTAGCTGCATTTTAATCCGTAAACCAGGAAGCTAAATTATATTTCGTTATATTATACAGGATGACAAGCCGAAGAATCTTTTGACGCATGTAGTTCACATGAAAATAATATATGTTCATATATTTTTTTCAAAAACGTCTCTATTCTGAGATTATCGCCCTCAAAACTGAGATGTGAAAGATAGTTTTTTTAAAATAACTTTTAAAACATAATAAAATTTTGGTCAAACTTGAAATGAACACCTTTAGAATGGTTGAACAATTTATTTTATTACGGTTGAAGTGAGCGGGGGGTGTTGAACCCTTGTAATTTTTTCTTTAATTTTTTTAATCCTGGTCTGAGTTTTTAAATGTAGCAAAGATTTTAAACTATCTAATATTTTCTTAGAAAAATATTCTTTTTTAATTTCGAAAAAGCCATTTTTGAGATAAATACTTTGAACATTTTACTGCGTTCAATATGAATCGAGTTTCGTAATAAGAATGCTCTTATTTTACTTCCAGCAGTCATTATTTTTTCCAAAAACAACAACAATTTAAAACCAATAAATGTTATTGTTACGAAATACATTGAAACTGGAGGCAATGAAACATCCGAATGCATTTATCTTGAAAATGGTTAATTCTTTAAAAATAATTTTGAGAAAACTAAATGTTTGAGGGCGAATATCCCAACATGGGGAAGTAGTTTCGTAACTATTTCAGAAAGCATTGTCTCTATTGCTTGGATCGGTGAATCCTTGTGTTCCTCTATAGTAACGGCTCTTATTTTTAGCCTTGACACACATATAATAATAAGCTGCTTCAATTTCCAAAGCCCTGTCCAACGCTTTACTACAATAATTAAACTTGCTTATACTCAACATACGTTGTATTTCCTAATCTATAATTCTATCAATGAAATACCATATTGTAAGCTCTTCTCGAAATTCTTCCGTAGCTCCTGAGTAAGCCAGATGAACAAGGTGTCGGGTATCCATTTCATATTCTTGCAAACTCTCTTCGTTTCTTTGATGTCTTGATTGATATAACTTGCGTTGATGTTAATCTCCCAATCTTCTTTCCAGCGGAACACTAAGGATCTCATTTTCTTTTTGTCGGGTGACAGGAATTGTTTGAAATAATTCCAGTGCTGGTCCACGAAGGGCAATTACTAATGCAGTAGCCATCTCTTCATAATTTCAGTTATTTGCACTAGCGGCAGCTTCAAATTGCCGTTTGAACATTATCCAAGATATTTGATCATCGTAAGTTGGAGGTTTGATGGTCTGTCCGGTGGTTATTACTTTATCAGAAAAGTCATGCTTCTTTATTTTAGTGACTTCTATTTGAAGGCACTTCATTTGAGATTCTATCCCGTCTAAGACTTCTTTCATTTCTTGTTGCACTTCTTTTACGTCTTGCCGCACTTCGTGGCATACAACTCCTACGAGTATGTGGCACAATAGATTCAATGCTATTTACTTCTTGACGTAATTTCGTCTCCGATTTCTGTCACCTGTTGTCACACTTCTCCTATGTCTTGTCGCACTTCGCCTATCTCCTTTGTAAACTTTTGCATTTGTCCCTGTACAATTTGATCGAATTTTTGCTATTTTTGTACAATGATTTCTCGTATCCATTTGTAAACTTAATATTTATTTTTAATACAACGTTCTTCTTCTTGTTGACGATGTTCTTCTTCTTCTAGTTTTTCTATTGGCGACATGCTTCTTCTTCCTGGTTTTCTTTTAGATAACATTGTTCTTCCTTTAGGCAACTATTCTTTTCTTCCTTCTTTTCTTTTAGATGACGTTGTTCTTCCTCTTGTTTTTTTTTGTTGTCGGCAATCTTCTTTTTTCTGATGACGTTTCTCTGCTTCTGGTTGGTTTTAAAAGGCGACGTTGTTCTATACGTTTCATAAAATTAGCCAATGTTCATTGCTTAATTTCTACTGTTTGCTGTCTGGTATTTACCATAAAAACTTCTAGAACACTCTCGAAAACTCTTTTCTAAACTTCTTTCTTGATATCAAATTCGATTGTGTCCGTTTTTCGTTCTCTTTAGTTTTTAAATAAAAGGTTCTAGAACTTTGTCAAAAATTCGGTTCAAGGCTTCTTTTCTTTAACCACAAATCCGATAATGAATTCCGTTTATCGCTATCGCTTTTAGTATTCAAATAGAATGTTTGCATCGTAATACTTGTATACGAGGGTGTACCAATAAGTTTCCCTTAGTCGTTCGTAACAATATAAAGAGCTAAGTTACCGTCGATATAATTTTAAAATAAAATAGAAACATTTCTGCTGTGCGGACATAGATTGCTAGTAAACATTACTCTGGTATTAAAAAGTGCGGAGAGTTCCAAGACAATGGGGAAGTTCGGGGCCGAAAAAATGACTATAGTGCTGTTCCGTCCTCATTTGGGACCAATGAGGCCATAACTACCGATACAATCCAGCATCTCGCAGTTGTGCCCTATATACTGTTCTTAAAGTGAAAAATCAAGAGACAAGACACGAAAATCAACATCACATGGCGATTTTATACAACATTGTTAGTGAATGATGCTCTTAAGTTATTCAGTGATCCGTCGATATGCCACTTTCCGTGTCTTGTCTCCAGTTTGTTCATTTTAAAAACAATACATAGGGCATGACTGCAAGATGATGTAGTGTACCAGATATAATAACCAGATAAGTCCAAAATGAGGACGAAACCAAGCTATCATTATTTTTCGGACCCGGAGCATCTCCATTGTCTTGGAATTTTCCGCACTTTTTAATACGAGAGTAATGTTTAGCGGTAATCTATGTCCTTGCAACCGTAAGTTTTCTATTTTATTATATATATATATATATATATATATATATATATATATATATATGTATATATACATATATATATATATATATATATATATATATATATATATATATATATATATATACATATATATATATATATATATATATATATATATATATATATATATACAGGGTGATTCAAAAATCGATCACGAAACTTAAGGGGGTGATTTTACTTGACAAAATAAGGGTAGAGCTTCATATAATTTTTTTTCAAAATGTCATTCGTTTTCGAGTTACAAGCCGTCCAATTTCAAGTTTTTATTTTTTGTTTTTTGAATTACTCGCTTACAGAAAAACCGATTTGACTAATATTTGAAAGATAGGCTAAGTCTTCTGCGCTTCATCATTTTAGTAACAATTCACATTGATTGTTTGCCGCTAGAGGGCACTTTACCTACATTGAAAATTGTTTTTTTGTCATAATTTTTTAGTGTTGACAGCTACAGTAGTTTTTGGCATAATTTCTGAAAGACTGATGCCAGGCCTTTAAAAAAGGTGCTCTTTATTTACATCGCTAAACCCAACGGTTTAGACGTAAATCACCCTTAAAAATTAAGTGGTAAATTTACTTTTCTCATTTCATTACCACCAGCTACCAGGTAAATAGCTATCAAAGTATACTAGAGCTGTCAGTTTAACATCAAATAAATTCGCTTTTTAAACTATTTAATTTATAATCTTAAAATAACTAATAATGGCTAATCACCAATATTCAAATATCGAATATTGTGATATCCATTTTTGTTATGGAAAAGCAAATGGTAATGCAGAGTTGGCAAGAAGATATTATATGGAGAGTTATCCGGAAAGAAATATCCCTCATGCTCAAACATTTTCCAGTGTGCACAGGAGGCTTGCGGAATGTGGTTCCTTTAAAAGTTATAATGGAAATAGGGGAAGACCTAGAACTGCTAGAAACGTGCAACAAGAAGAAAGAGTGCTTGAAATTATTGAAGATAATCCAGGTATTAGTACTAGAAAAATTGGGAATGAAGTGCGGCTCTGTCAGGCTAGTTCATGGAGGATACTAAGAGAAGAACAACTCTACCCGTTTCATTCAAAAAAGGTGCAGGCTCTTTATGACGATGATCGGCCGAGACGGTTGGAAATGTGCAATCAGATCCTAGCTAAGTATGAACACGATAATCGATTAATTGGCGTCATATTATTCACTGACGAAGCTGGTTTCACTCGTGATGGCATAACAAATCTACACAACATCCACACATATGCTTACGAGAACCCAAACAATGTGGTAGAAACGAAACATCAGCGTAGATTTTCACTAAATGTGTGGGCAGGGATAATAGGAGATTACCTTATTGGTCCTCATTTCTTTGATGGCCCATTAACTGGTGACGTATACTTAGATTTTATCCAAAATCGTCTCCCATTGTATCTGGAAGATGTGCCATTGGAAGTAAGGGCCAACATGTGGATCCTCCAAGACGGAGCTCCGCCCCACTTTAGTATACGTGTCCGACAGTATTTGAATGCAACGTATCCTGAGCGATGGATAGGACGAAGTGGACCATTGGCATGGGCAGCGAGGTCACCAGACCTTAATCCTATGGATTTTTTTTTTGGGGTCATTTGAAACAATTGGTGTACGATATTCCAGTAATCAACGTCGAGGATCTTCGCTTCAGGATAATCGAAAAGTGCCAAATTATTAAAGAAACACCAGGAATTTTTCATCGAGTTAGGCGACATTTTTTGAAGAGTGTTAGGAAATGTATGGAAGAAAATGGGGGACATTTTGAGAATCTTTTTTAGTTTGTTTAGTACTGTTTCATTAATTTTTATCAATTAAATGTATATCGCAATAATTCATAATATGAATATTTACTGATTAGCCATTATTAGTTATTTTAAGATTATAAATTAAATAGTTTAAAAAGCGAATTTATTTGATGTTAAACTGACAGCTCTAGTATACTTTGATAGCTATTTACCTGGTCGCTGGTGGTAATGAAATGAGAAAAGTAAATTTACCACTTAATTTTTAAGGGTGATTTACGTCTAAACCGTTGGGTTTAGCGATGTAAATAAAGAGCACCTTTTTTAAAGGCCTGGCATCAGTCTTTCAGAAATTATGCCAAAAACTACTGTAGCTGTCAACACTAAAAAATTATGAAAAAAAAACAATTTTCAATGTAGGTAAAGTGCCCTCTAGCGGCAAACAATCAATGTGAATTGTTACTAAAATGATGAAGCGCAGAAGACTTAGCCTATCTTTCAAATATTAGTCAAATCGGTTTTCCTGTAAGCGAGTAATTCAAAAAACAAAAAATAAAAACTTGAACTTGGACGGCTTGTAACTCGAAAACGAATGACATTTTGAAAAAAAATTATATGAAGCTCTACCCTTATTTGGCAAGTAGAATCACTCCCTTAAGTTTCGTGGTCGATTTTTGAATCACCCTATATATATATATATATATATATATATATATATATATATATATATATATATATATATATATATATATATATATATCTATATATATATATATATATATTACCAGTTCTTAAAACATTTTTCGGTTATTATTTGATCCTAAATTTATCATATTTTATAATCAGCGATCATAATTAGATACGAATCCTCATAAATCCAATGATAAGAATCACCATATAAACCTAAATTTCTTATCACAAAATATTGCCTCATAACCATAAAGATACAAAAACAGAAAACAAAACACAAACCCAAATAATACTTTTGCACGAGTATTCTTTCTTAGATAATTATTTATCCTAATGTTCCCATTTTACACTCGGATTTATCGGCCTATCTGGAATGTCTGTAACAACACTTGGCATTTTGTTAAGAAGGTTTGCCACGCGAAATGCTCATTTTGACAATTCATAGACCCACCATTATTATTTTTATTTTTATGAATTGTATATTGTAAAGAAAAGGTAATAGCTACTTATTTGTCACGTACATAATTGGAAATTAATTTTACCACTGTATAGTTCAAAGAGTTTATTGTGGTTTGCAGCTAGAATGATTATACTAATTTAATAATGAGAAAATGTTTAAAAAAAAAACTACGATTCGACCTTATTGTTTATTGAACTCTGATACCTGCCTCCTAATGATCTAACGATGACGCCTTAGATATAAAACGATGGAAAATAATTATTTTTAATTAAATAAAACAGAGGTACAGAAGATCGTTTCAACTACACTAAGAATATTATTGATCAATTAAGTTGGGAAACTGTCGGTGTTTTCGAACCGTTTCTGCAAACAGGATCGCATTTCATCAGCAAAGAAAATAAGAGGGTTTAGCTGAATAAGCATGATGAGTCAGCTCTCAAAAGATAATCTATATCGATGTTTTAATATCGACTTGACATACGAACGTGTTTTATATATATTTGGTCGCCGCAGTCCGCTTTAACTTTGAGATATGGAAAATAAATGAGGGTACGTATGACTATCGTTCAAAGATACTTATCTCGAAAATTGATTGAGCTAAAGAGCTGAAACTAACGCGGGGTTTCAGTTAATGTTAAAGAGCATGTTTTATATATGTTTTTAACTTTTCGAATAATTACCCACATCGTTCTTTGTTTCGATAGATTTAAACAAGAATAAATTTGTTTGAAGGCTATTTATTGTCGATGGGGAAGAGGCTTTTTTGATGTTTGACAGACATAAACATTTACACTTATCTTTTCTTTCAGTTTAACTGCTTGTCGTGCTTTTTTCAGTGTTTTTAAGTGTTAGAAATTATTATAAATGCAAAGTTTACAATTAATATTAACAAAAAGAGGATTTAAAAACTTTTTTTTTGGTAAATATTGTTAGATATTGTTTACATATTGAAAATAACAATAATAATAATTTAGTCAACCATAAATTCATTTCTATATATATATATATATATATATATATATATATATATATATATATATATATATATATATATGTGCAAAATTACTGTGTTTTTAGTTACACTATTCAACTTGATTGATTATACTTTAATATATTATAACTATACTCTATAGTTTGCGAGCTGAAGGGTAAAAAAATTCTTATTTTTAGCCGCTTAATATCATTTCGTTTCGTTAGGAACGTATTTTCTAATAACAAAATGTATAGTTAGACCGCGCGACTACGTCGTTGTTAATAATAATATCGTTATGAATGAAAAAAAAAGGCGAAAAATTTAAATTATTTATAGCAGGCCGATATTGAAGCAGGACATTGTTTATGATTGGATAAACATGAAATATATCGTTTGATATGTTATCAATGTCACCTTAATCGTCAGATCGATATGTAACAGCACAAAAAAAATAAATTTTTCAAATTATATATAAATATATATATATATATATATATATATATATATATATATATATATATATATATATATATATATATATATATATATATATATATATATATATATATATATAGTTAGTGATGTTACGTCAAAACTAACTAGACATTCTTTTTCTTGTAAACGTATGTTTTTGATTATTTCGCAAAAATGTGGCGAGTTTTTAACTTAGGAGGCCGTTTTTTCGACGAAGGGTTGGAGAATTTTGGCTAGATGTTTTGCTAGGGCCTGAGTTGGAGAGCCAACAGAGCTTACAATTGGTCTCAAGGGAGCTCCGGACTTGTGTATTTTGGGTAAACCATAAAACGAAACAGATTACAGCTCGACAACGCAACCACAAACACTGGCAACAGGGCCGATGACGCGCAGCAGGTCTCGCAACCTGATGGGCTGGAAACATTCGGAAAACGAACGCGTCCGACGTGCACATGGTACCGATAGCACCGGAGTCGCAGGCGTCAGTTCGCTCGTAGACGCCATACAGTGAGCTTTGAAAATGGTGAATGAGATTTCACCGAAACGTCAGCTGCCTTACAGTCCTAAGAGGGACCCAGCATATATATATATATATATATATATATATATATATATATATATATATATATATATATATATATATGTCTGAGATTGATATATGTTATAGAAAATAGGTAAACATGCACAAAAATAATCGTTGACTACTCAGTGTTGTCGCAAAAGTCGTCAGGCTGCGATATGAGAGCGACCTGCCTGACCTGAGCAGAACTCTTGACGACATATTTATCTACGGCTTACGACTTTTGCGATCACTCTGTCAGATCTAATGATTATTTTTATGCTTTTTCATCTATTTTCAATAACATATATCGATTTCCGACAGCTATATATAATTTCATGTACCGTTTTCATGAAGTGCAATGTTACAACATACTGTAAAATAAAGCCACAAACGATTTCAAGTTTGTTTGAAGGTTGTAGACAATGTTGAAGATTTAAAAAAAAATCAAAATTTCAGTAAGAAATAAAGAAATCTTTCTGCCGTATTTAAATAGTTTGTTATATATCTTATTGCCTTTTCAGGCACAGAATATGAAAAATATATACACAAACAGTTTATTTCCTACAATTATCGCTCTGGGCCTCTCTCCATATGCGTTTCGATCACCTCATGATCTCGTCAGTAGAGCTGTATTGAACCGAGAGCAACATTAGCAGGAAACAACTGATATATGAACCATAAATTTCAAGGTATGTCGGCAGGATATTGCACCTGCCATCTACCAACTTCGATGTCAGACTGAAAAATATCGCCAGTCGAACGACATCTATGAATCATCGGAGTAACGTGAAATTTTTAAAAAATCAAAATTTCAGTAAGAAATAAAGAAATCTTTCTGCCGTATTTAAATAGTAAATAATATCATATATCATATATCATATATGTAAGATCATGAGGTGATCGAAATGCGTATGAAGAGAGGACCAGAGCGATATTTGCAGGAAATAAACTGTTTGTGTATATATTTTTCATATTCTCTGCTGAAAGGAGAATTACATATATAACAAACTACTTAAATACGGCAGAAAGATTTCTTTATTTCTTATCGAAATTTTGATTTTTTAAAATTTCACGTTACTCCAATGATTCATAGATGTCGTTCGACTGGCGATATTTTTCAGTCTGACATTGAAATTGATAGATGGCAGGTACAATAATATCCTGCCGATATACCTTGAAATTTATGATTCATATATCAGTTGTTTTCTGCTAATGTTGCTCTCTGTCCGATACAGCTCCAATGACGAGATCATGAGGTGATCGAAATTCATATGGAGAGAAAACCAGAGCGATATTTGCAGGAAATAAACTGTTTGTGTATTCTCTGCCTGAAAGGAGGATTACATATATAACAAACAATGTTGGAGATTGACTAAAATGTGGTTGTTGGACTTGCATTGTCTTTATTTTTATTTATTTTAACGACGTTTCGATTAGGTTGTATCTCTAATCGTTATCAAGTACAAAATGATCACGAACTCGTTGTGTGCGCAGTTACCGACTGGACGTGTTAGTTCGTAAACGGGGTACGTTTGTTTACAATGTCTTTTTTTCGTTCGTCACATTTTGTTATTGTAAAAAATGACGGAAAAATTAGATCAACGAATTTGCATCAAGTTTTGCTTTAATCTTGAAAAAACTTGCTCGGAAACAATTAATATGATGAATAATGCATTTAGAGAGGAGTGTTTGAGTAAAACAAAAATAAAAGAGTGATACAAGCGGTTTAAAGATGGCCGCACGTCAGTTGACAGTGATTCTCGCTCTGGCCGACCTTCGATTTTTTTTAATAATTTATTTTAATTTTTTTTTGTTACAATTGGTCTTGAAAATATAACGTTACTAAAATGCACAAGTCATGCCTTCATAAAATACGTTTTAATTTTGTAGAACCTTTGAATGGATAAAAAAAAATTAAATCAAGTATAGAATATTTCTATTGTTTTCAGATTTATAGTTCTGTCGATAAAATGAGATAATTTTTACACAAACACAATCCAAAATTAAAAAATATACTAATAAAACAGGAAGTGTATTTTTCTTAATTTGAACTAATCAAGATTAAATGTTAAATTGCATCATAATTAATCCATCATATCGCCAATCTTAATTGTTGCGTGTTCTTTTTCAGCGCATTTTTGATTTGCAATTATAATAATCTTTTTAGTTAAAGGTTGAAGTGAGTTTAGAGTATTTGGTTTAAAATTACCTAATTTTGAGATAGTTGTAGGTCATCAGCCTGCTTCAGAATACTTAAAGCCTCTGTGAAGAACAAATGAATTTATCAGAAAACAAATTAAATAAAAAAAAATTAAAGAAAAACGATTCTCTTTCATGAGAGTCGTGCACTAAACGACATAAAATAAATTTTTATTTAAAAATATGGTAAAAAAATATACAAAAAATGGTGACACGCAATAGATTAATATTTTAGATTACTAGTTATAAAATCACGGGCGCTTGCTTTGTATGGCTCAAATTGTTCTATCAATTGCTAACCCTATTTTAATTTGATAGCCACATGAGAGAGTGAATTTCTTAAGTTGATGCATAGACCCTTGCAGATCGCAATCGACCCCTGAGGATCTATATAAACTACTTGAAGATCAATAATTTAGACAGAGCCATACTCCTCGAGGTATACTATGCGATTATCTACTCGGCCTTATTGGCTTCGTTTAAATCGACGTTTTTCAAGCCAGCTTCAAACTGAGGCCACTTGAAATATTACTTGAGGTCCAGGCGTTTATATCGCGGGCTTCAACATCATTTGACCTTGACTTCAAGTCAAATTCAAGCGTTTCTCATAGACTTTATGCGCAGACGCACGTTTTGTACCTAACTTCATGTTGACGCTTATGACATTTTATTAATTATAAGGTTAGAAGGCATCTTGTGTCATTTTCTGTTTATCTTTTGTGTTTATCGTCCAGTGATTCTGATTTACAAAGTGGATAAGAAAAGAAATGTTTGGAGCGATGAGGAAGAACGTTTCTTCTTGCATCTCCTGAAGGAGAAAAAAATTCTAACCCTACTGGATGGGAAGAGATTCAGGGCACAAGAATTGTTTAAGTCTCTTGAAAGCCCAATGATGCAAAATGGATACCAAAGGGACTGTTTTCAACTGAGAACAAAACTTAAAAATCTTAAAGGTAAGAAAATATTTTTTCTTATAAACTAAGGCAACTAAACATATGCAATTTATAACTAAAATTATTAAGGTTTAATATAAAATATATAAAAATTGATTATAGACCTAAATTTTTTGTGATATAAATTTTATAAAGGATATCTGTTGTATTCTTTAAACAAAGCTGTAAAGTCTTTTAATCTGCATATAGCATTTTATTACTCCTTATTTTCATCAGCAACCAAAATACCTGCATTATTTTCTAAAATTTCAAATTGTTATTAACTGATTATTTCTCAAAATTAAAGTTTACTAAAGTTTTACTTGCTAATGAATTTTTATTATTTTTTTTTATATTCATCTAGTAATGTTTTCTTCCTTTTAGGGGAATACCAAAAGGTTAAAAGATACAATGAAAGGAGTGGTGTGGAATCCATGACATTCCAGTTTTACGATCAGGTAGAAGAATTGCTGAGGGACCATCAAACTGAAAGCTTGGAAGGAATCGATTCTTCCCAGCCAGAGTTAGATAGTCCCCCAGAAAATCCTCCAATGGTTAATGAGGATCAACCCTTAGCAGAAGGGATTTTTAACATAGATGAAGGAGATATGCTCTCCCCAGAATGTCATATTCTTGAAGCTTTACCTGAAGGGGTAGCCTCAACCTTCCCACAAAGTGGTATATCTGGTAGTTCCACACCAGAACGAAGAAGTATCACACCTGCACGAGGACATAGTGTCACACCAGGGCCTTCTAGTAGTAGGAATACCACTCCTCCAAAAAGGGGAGGTCAACTGCAAGCAGCAATTTTAAAGGTTCAAGAAAATGTTTACCGGGCAATTAAAAAAATCGAGGAAAGTAATGATGAGGACAATGATTTCCTCGATAGATTGTTAAGAGGCCAGGAACAAATACTGACAAATTATACAAACCAATTAATACAAGGAATGAGATTTCTTTACAAAAGAAATAGAAAAAGAAAATACTCATCTTCATCATCATCGGAGGATGATCAAAAAAAGAGAAAGTAGTATTTAATATTTGTAATGTTATTGTTGAATACTCTATATATTTATTTGTTTTTCTATGTAAACTTTTTTTTCTTTATATGTATGTTTATATTTTTTCCTTAGATTTTAGGCCTTAATTTTAACCTTGCACATAAATTGTTCTTTTAAAACAATAAAGCATATTTTGATTTATAAATACTAATAAAACATATTACACAAAATATATTTTTTGTTTAATTTTCTATAAAATTTTAAACTCAATACAAATATTAATTTAACTATTTTGATTAACACTAATACATATTTTTGAGTAATAGAAACTTATCTATAAAAATAAAAAATAATATTTATATATTGCGACACTTTCTTAAAGGAAATGTAGTGCTTAAATATTCACATAGAAAATTTCTTAAATTGTGTTCATCAAAGTTATCATATATCCTTGCATTAGGTTGTGATGGTTGGGGGAAAATAATTTCTGCATTTTCAACTTCATCCATCCAATTCTGTGGAAATTTATCTTTTCTACTTTCTATTATATTGTGAAGGGTGCAACAAGCCCCTACAACATTAAGTACAAAAGTATACTCTATATCACTACGTTTCAAAAGTATTCTCCACCTAGCCTTAAGTCTACCGAAAACAATTTCTACGGTGACACGTTCCGCATTCATATAAACATTAAAAGAATCTTGTACTGGTGTAAATCCACGACTAGAGTATGATTTTAAAAGCCAAGGAAGTAAAGGATATGCTGGATCACCCAAAAGCACATAAGGTAAACTTTGGCCCTTTAGCTCAACTGTGCTCTAAAATTCCAAAACAACTATTTAATATAGTATTTAAAATAGAACTTGAACAAAAAACATGGATTATATTAGTTTTGTTGTCAAAAATGTTTTTAAAATATATTTTTACAAGTTGCTATAAAATATGTGTTTAGTTTTTGCAACATTATACTATACCTTGAGCAATATATCCATTATATTTTGGTATAGTTTAGAATTCGCCAAAACAGCTGCATCATGGGTAGAACCTGGGTTTTTTACACATATCCCTTGAAACATATATTTATGGTCCACGACACCTTGCAGCACTATTGAAGCCCATCCTTTTCTGTTAATGAAATCTCGATAACCATCACTAGGTGGTAATATAGGTATGTGTGTATCATCTATTGAACCAATAATATTGGGTAGATTTGACATTGTTTCAAAATATGAAGCTATCTCTGCAGCTCTTGCTTCGTTAGGCATCTGTATATACTTTGGTAATAAAACCTTATTTACTGCTACGACAAACTCATGGATAATATCGTGGACAGTGGATTTATGGATGCAAAATGCATTTGCAGTCACCCTGTATTCACAACAGCTTCCCAGAAAATACAAGGAAACTGCCACTTTCTTATCAACAGTTGCAATATTCCTATACGAGTTCAAAAAATTATCTTTAGTTTTTAACATTGTTTGTAACTCTCTGACTATATATTGGAATGTATCTTTGGCAATTCTAAAGTTCTCCAGCCAGTCTTCATCTCTAAATTCATTTTTGACTATTCGTTCCCACCAGTCACTACTTCGAACTTTATTTTTTGATTTTATTCTGGTAGGAAATGTTTGTGAAGCGATCAGGTCAAGTGCGCCTTGATAAAATACAATATTTTCAACAACCTAAGAAGAAATCATATTAAAATCAAATAAGAAAAGTATGTTGACTTACCTCTGTCTACGTTCTTTCCTCTTCTTATAATGAACAATCGCCAAATTAGTATTGGAAGTTATTTGTACCAATAACTGTAAATAGTAAGCACATACTGTTTGTACAACGTCTTGTTCTTTCATTATACTTAATAAAAAAAAACTGAAAACTGAAAATGAATAGCAATAACAAAAGGATTTTTTAATTTTTGACAATTATGACATTGACGTACGACGCACCGTTGTGAAGTTGGAAACAAAATAAACAGCTGATTTCAAACGCGCTTGAGGTGTTTATTTCACATTCGAAGCGCGCTTGGGTCAAGTCAACCCTAAATCGTTTCGGGCTTGAATTAACAAATCCAAGCCGGCTTCAAAAATAATCTCGTCCATTTAATTCGTGATTTCCAAGCCGCTTGTAGATGGCGCTTGACGTAAGGCGCGCTCGAAATTGTCAATATAAAGGTACTGATTGTAAGACGAGGTGGTACTGTTAGGACTAATTCAAAAATGAATCTCTGTAAATAATGACATTTTAAACTTATTCGGTAGGAACTTCGACTTTATAAGACTTGTTAAGTAATATTAACTTAGTAGTTAGTATATTTGAATTTAGAATGATATTTAAAACATTATAATATTTAGATTCTATTGGTAAATATTAAATGTGAAAGAATATGCCAAAATTTTCTACTGATTTACTCATCTATCAAAAAAATCGATTTTATGTTTTTGATGGAATGCTAAGGAACAATCCAATAAAGTACATTAAGGGACCTAAACGTCTGAAGGTTATCACAAGCGAAGCGAAATAAAATTAATTAACCTGCTAGGGTAGCACAAAGGAGTTATATTAATTGGGGAAATAATATCTGCCTAGTAAGCAGACAATGAAGCCAAATAAACTACTCAAAGTTTTGGCTAAGAAGCTTAATTAATTGTCACCATTTAAACAAATGCTTTGATAAAGCTGATTTAATTTGTTTAGTCTGTATAGGAATGAAACATTTGTTAGATAGACTAATAAAGGAATCTTATAAATAATACGGGTACATTTATATTATTGTCATTAATTTAACTTTGAAATATAAATCTTGTTGTTAATAATGTATTATTCTCTCACGATCAGTATACAGAAACCAACCCTTCCCATCGCATGATTTACTCAAAATGTTTAACGTATACGTTTGACATTTATTTCTGCAAATTTTAATATTTTATAGAAGGATCTAAAAATTTTAGATACAGGTTGTCCATAAGTGACCGCTATGAAAATAAATACCACATTACAATTTTCCTTTTAATAAATGATTATTGCATAATTGAGAATGGATTACGTTTAGTTGTTAATTTTCATGCAAAGGGAAATAATGAGTCAACTGGTAGTATCTTCGGGACATTGCCTGAATAAACCATATGAAACTATGTAGACAAGAAATCAAATTCTCGGAGATACCTGTAGTCCAAAAGATAAAAACATAGATTTGGGAAAGATTACTAGAGACAAACTACAAAATGTACGAGGGTGGTCCGATAAGTACTTAGGCTCACCGTCCGATAGCGCCACTATCGCAAGAGAAATTTACTAACGTGTAGTACCGGCTACTGTCAAAATTTCAGCTGAATCGGACTCGCAGTTTTGTTTTGACCGCGTGTGGAAGCGGGCGTGTCCGCGGATTTTAGAAAAATGAAAAAAGAGCAATATCTGTCGGTGATTCGATTCTTGTTTTTGGAAAGGAAATCGCGCAGCGAAATCAAAGAGCTTGGATGCGGTGTACGGTGACTCTTTTCCTTCGATGGCAACCGTCAAAAATTGGTTTAACGAATTTCGATGTGGTCGCACGTCGGTTTTTGATGAGCCATACCCAGGTGCCCTGAAAAACGCTATCACGGAGGATAACGTGACAAAAATCCACGATCTCGTATTGGCAGACCGCCGATTGAAGGTGCGCGAGATAGCTGAGACAGTAGGTATCTCAAAAGACGGCGTAGGTCATATCCTACATGAAATTTTGGGCATGAGAAAGCTGTCGACGCGATGGGTGCCACGTTGACTCACTGCGGACAACAAGCGCAACCGTGAGACCACTTCAGAGCAGTGTTTGACGCTGTTCAAGCGCAATCTGAAGGAGTTTCTGCATCGTTTCCTGACTGTCGACAAAGCATGGATCTATGATACACATCAGAGACCAAGGAACAGTTGAAACAGTGGACTTCACCCGGCGAACGTGTTCCGAAGAAAGCGAAGACTATCCTATCGGCCGGAAAGGTGAAGGCCACCGTTTTCTGGGATTCACACGATGTGATCTACATCGACTACCTAGGGAAGGGCGAAACGATCACAGGGCTCTACTATGCCGAATTATTGGGCCAATTTGACGCCGAATTGCAGAAATAACGGCCCCATTTGGCGAGGAAAAAAGATGCTCTTCCACCATGACAACGCATCGGCTCATACCTCCGCTACGAACTGCTGTCTCATCCACTGTATTCTCCAGATTTGGCCCCGTGCGACTTGTTTTTGTTTCCCAACTTAAAAAAGTAACTCGCAAGGCAGAAATTTGAGTCGAATGAGGAGGTTATCGCCGCCACGCAGGCCTACTTTGCAGAACGTATTTTTCAGACGGGTTAAAGAAGTTGGAGCATCGCTGGGTCAAGTGTATCGAGCTAAAAGGAGACTATGTTGAGAAATAAATCGCCTTTCGTTTTTCTTATATAGGCTAATTACTTATCGGACCGCCCTCGTAAATTGTCCATTTATAGCAGCTTTTAAGAGTTTAATGGGCGAGAGGTTGCCTACGCTCTGCAAAGAACTATACTCTTCACATAAAAATTAGTTAAATAACTTATTTTAAAATAGTATTTCAATGATTATAGTTAATTTATTGATGAATTTAATAGTAATGATAAAATTTTCAGAACTGTTTTACATGAAGTATACTATTACCAAATTTATAAATCATTAATTATACGTATTCATTATGATTTGTCTGATTCAAGATTCTTTTGTAAGTAGTATTAATTGTTCATATTCTTTATGCCGGTTAAACCAACTTCCAAATATTGCAAATCTAACTTGTGAAGGGAAGTCACAGTTACTCCAGCGAATATAATCAGAAAAATAAACCAACCATTATGCTACAGATTATCAAGAAAAGGAACGACGTAAATGATTTGAATTAATTCAAGTACTAATCGAGCCCAGCGGCTGTTAAGTTTCTTGATCACACGTGGAATGGCGTGGCTACGGAATGAAACCGCCACCAAGAAAAAAATATATATAACTTGATAAAATGAAACTTTAAAAATTGAAGAACTAGCTACTAAAATTTAAAAAAAAAATAGAGCTATGTAAGTAGCACGCTATTTGAAAAACAATTAATGAAATTAACAAATATAGGTAGACAGCTATCTGTAGGATTTATGTAGCACCAGGGGAAAATTTAAATAAAACTGAAATAATTTCGATTTTTCTATTTAATATCTACATCACTATTCTTTAGATCATGAATAAGCATTCGACTTTGTTTAAACATGATCGAAACAACAGTCAAACGGAATTGCAAAATTGAACATATCCAAGATATTTATCAGGAAGCCACAATAAACTTGAAACTATCAGAGATAACAACACATCAAATCTCAAAATAGAAGCGAGGAGTTCACCAAGATGGTTCGTCACCCACAAATTATGAATCATGGCCCTTGAGGATGATTTCAAATGCATGAACTGGAAAAGTAAATGAATAAACACAAATAAAAAGTATCTAAACAGTATAATTATTAGCCCCAGAAAACATTAAGCTGAAATCAATGATTCAAGAACTAAACGAAAATTCAAAATGTCAGGCTACAAATTAATGTGGAAAAGACAATAACAATGACAAACACAGAAGATATAATGAATATTGAAATAGGTAGAAAAGTTTATATATTTAAGTCAAAATATCGCACTGAATAAGGACAACTAACAAATTGAAGAGAAAATGAAACTGGAATTGGCCTCATTCCATAAACTGAATCACATACTAAAAGATTTAAAAATTGTTTAATATCTTGGGACAAAAGTCTTTGCAAAATGTGTATTATCAGTATTAACACATGGCGCTCAAGCCTGGACTATGACGAAAACAGACATCTATCGGACAATAACGTGTCGCATTTCGCGGGCCGAAATACCGTGAAATACGCTCTAATAATGCCCACTAAAATAGGATGTTTCGTCCTCGGCGTCGACGGTAGGACTCATCAGTGGGTCCGTCGACGCCTTACCCAGACACCCTTGATACACCTGTGTCTACTTTCTATATGTTTGAAACTAATATTAGTACTCATTTTCGATCGGAACATACCGGTAAGATGTACCGATATGTCCGTTTCTACAACATGCCCCCCTAAGGCAGTCGCTCTCGCTTATTGAGACTCCACAGTCTCGATATAGAAAGCGGGTAACTGAAAGTAAATGTAAGAACGGACATCCTGAGTGGTTCCCAGATCCGGGTGCTGCATTAGCTGCCAATGGTGCCAGCAACCCTATGCTGTGCACCGTCCTGTCACGGTCACCATGTCGCATTTCGTGGGCCGAATACCACGAAATACGCTCTAATAATACCCACTAAAATAGGATGTTTCGTCCTCGGCGTCGACGGTAGGATTCATCAGTGGGTCCGTCAACGCCTTACCCAGACACCCTTAACACCCCTGTGTCTACTTTCCATATATTTGAAACTAATATAAGTACTTATTTCTGATCGGAACATACCGGTGAGATGTACCGATATTTCCGTTTCTACAACAAAAGACATAAAGAACTAAGGAACGTCAAATGTTATCCACAAAGCTAAAAGACAGGAAAATAACAGGAATGAGACATAAAAAAAGATGAACCCATTTAAAATGGTAATTCTCCGATCACAACGCCTGATCAACAGATAACAGGTAGAATGCATGGATTCTAGATTGGCATCAACGGCGCAAAGAGCAAGAGATAGACCCCAGATAAGTCGAGGAAACAATATAGTACGTCATGCCGAACATGCCTGCAAAATTAAAATGAAATTGAAATTGCAAAAAAAATTAAGTCTGTCACATAAACTTAAACTACGTATCTTGAGAAAATGGTGTGTTACTTATTCTCAGGTGGTCCAAGTTTTTATTATAAATAAACAAGTTAAAATATTTTATAGAGCCTCTAGATTAGACTAGGTTAGGTTAATAGTGAGTGAACCCCTGAGTCTTACGCTTTTACTGATAGATGTATCTTATCTGTATCCTGAAAAGTTCATCTTATGTCCAGTGTTTAACAAATGTTGGGCCAGTACAGAAAAAATTGTTTTTTTCTCGACAGCATTTATATATTCGTCTCTTCTAGCGCTTATTTTACGTTTGGTTTGACCTATATAAGATGAGTTGCATTCTCCGCATTGTATTTTGAACAGGCCTTGGTTTTCTAGAGGGATCTTTTTCTTTAGGTGTTGGCAGGATATCCTTTCCTGTAAGGTCTGTGATAAAAATGGTTTCAATGTCGTATCTCTTAAGAATTTTTGCGATATTGTCTGTGGTGCCTCTGATATAAGGAACAAAAGCTTTGGAGTTCTTCTCTTGACTTTCGCCATTTTTCGGGACCAAGCGTTTGTTTTTTTAGATTCTTGTTCATTTTTATAACCATTTTTTGTTAGGGCGTCTTACAGAATGTTCATGTCTTTCTAGTAATTTTCTTGAGCTGTAAAAGACTGAGATTGAAACGCAAGTGATTTCACTACGGCAAATAATTGGGCAGGGTAATGTTGTGAATCGGCATTGATGTATTTGTTGGTGTGAGTGAGTTTTCTGTAGACAGTATGTGAAATCCTTGTTTCTTTTCAGTAGGATATCTAGAAAAGGTAGTTTTCTTTCCTGTTGGGTGTATACTGTTTACGTACTTTAGGACATTTTTGAGATTTTCTTCTCCGTGTTGCCAGATTACGAATGTGTCATCTACGTAATGCAGCTTCAGTCGTGGTTTATGTGAGGAAGTCTCTAAATCTTTTGATTCAAGGTCTTTCATAAATAAATTAGCGCGTGCAGGAGATAGCGGCGATAGCATTGGGGCTCCCTCGACTTGTTTATGTCGCTGACCTTTATAAGTAAAATAGGTACTATCGAGGCAATATTAAGCAAATTCGAAGATATATATTTTAGCATATTGTATTTATTTTTATTACAAAAACAGCTTCTTTGACTGGTATTTACATCGAAACTAACTAGAAAATATTTTTCTTCTAAACGTATGTTCTTGATTATTTCGCAGAAATTTTGAGAGTTTTTAACGTAGAAGGCTTTTTTCGAAGAAGGATTGGAGAATGGTGGCTAGATGTTTAACTAGAGCCTAAGTTGGGAACCAACAGGGCTTACTATTGGTCTTAAAGGGGCTCTGGGCTTGTGTATTTTGGATAAGCCATGAAGTTTAGGACATAGAGATGGTTTTTCTCATGTATTTAGAAATGTGATCATAATATGCAAATATTTTTTGTACGGTCGCATACAAAGTTTAAAAAAAATATAATTTGTGCTTCTATTTATCAATGGGACATATAAAACACCAAATCAATCATTTATTAATGAGAACTGTCATCGCTTCTAACGCAGAGTTCTAATCCAATCGGACCGGTCCGACGCAGTTTCATCTACTTGAAAGTCGCGTAATAAACAGTTCTAACTGGTATTTACCGGATGCAACATTTCACATGGTAGTAAAAAATATTATATTCCATAAAATCCTCAATCAGAAAGCTCCTCTAGAAACAAGGCCAATAATGGCATACAAGCTAAAATAATATTTTGTAAATTAATTTTTTGAGATACCTGGTATATTAGTTTATTTGACAAAATTTGCATACATTCTCATATTTAGGGAAATATTATTTTTAAACATAAAAAATGTTAACATTGCATTTTTAACCATGAATAAATTTGAAACGAGCTATAATATTAAAATTTGCGATATTAATATTTAAAAGTTTTACCCAAATAATTATTCACTGTACTTTAACTGTAAAATATTTTAAATTAGCGTTTTATTTTTAAATAAATCGTCGGTTTGTTCCATATAATCACCATGAAAAGTCGAATGAAAAGCGGGGTGGATTTTAGAACTCAGCATATAACACGTTCAACTTTAAAAATTTTGTAACAACAATCGAATGAGCAATAGCACGAACGCTTTTGGGGATTTCTTTAGATGATCTTAATCGGTGTAATTCTTAAATCTCTTCAAAATCAGTGATGACAAGTCGTGACTTCCCCGTGTTAAATATATGGGATCTTTGTAATGAAGTCTGACTGGGTCCATAGATTTCTTTCAAATGAAGCGTTCCATTTAAGGCTAGAGAATGAAAGGGATTCGGATTTTAAGCTAGTTACTGGTATGCAAAAGAACCTCAGTTTAATGGCAGAGCAACCAATTAATAACAAATCGGTGACGCTGCTGTTGTGAAGCTGTGTGAGATTTGTATGAGCTCGTTTATGGAGTTCTACTCTCTGTTTAGATATTTTGTTATTAACTTGTAATGAAAACTGCAAAGGTTTCGCATCTAAAAGCGTATCATATGATAATCGGTACGTCAATTCTAGAAATGAATTTATGGTTGCCTAAATTATTATTATTGTTATTTCCAATTATGTAAACAGTATTTACCAATAAAAATAAGTTTTTAAATCCTCTTCTTCTTAATATTAATGGAAAATTTCGCCTTTATAGTAAATTTTAACACTTAAAAACACTGAAAAGAGCCACGACCAGCAATGAGATTGAAAGAAAAGATAATCTGTCAGATCTCATTTCTAACAGAATACTTGGTTTTTTGCAAATGAATAGTCAAATTTTTGGACCAGAGGTTTAACAAAGAATGTCCTTTATGAGATATTCCTAACAATTTGCATATCTTTGGGCTACAAACAAACTTTGCTTACTAATTAACAGTACTGAGTAAATATATAAACAAAATTTCGAGAACAAAGTCACTCAGACTTTTAAAAGTTTTTAACTAAGTGGCTTAAAAGAAGTAATTTAAAACTTAGGGTGATGGATTGAGTAAAACAAAATAAAGATGTTGCAAAGTCCTCCTCGGAGGGAAAGACTTTAGCAAGTGATATAATTACGACCGAGATTGTTTGTTGAAGTCAGCGATGCAAATAATTCGAAGGCGTTGATCAAGTCGAGAGGCCATTATCACGTTTAAATGTTAAGGGTTCATTATTGTCAGCTTTCATTGTCTCCTTTTATAATGAACTTCGCGAGATTATGTTAAAAATTAAATTTTCAGAATCGTATTGACACAACATGAAATTTTAATAAAGCTGTCTTAATTACAACTTTGTTAAATAAATTTTATCGAGTAAATTTAATTGTATATTAATTCAGTGAGCAGTAGCGGTACCTATTACTTACATAGGCTAAAGGTAAATTAAGTAACCTATTATTTACATAGGCTAAAGGCAAATTAAGTAAACCATTAAAGTGAACAACAGCCATTATCTCGGTACATTATAGTTTTAATCTGTCTATGTTTACAGCATTGAGATCTACGATTTGCTAAAAATATTTAGGAATTAGCGCAATACAATTTTTAACTAGATTCCTTATTTTCACGATTTGAAAATATTTTAACAGAAATATTTTCGAAGAGGAAAATGCACTAGGATCATAAATTATTAATATTTGTCCCAATAATAATAATAAACATTAATTTACGTTTTGAAAATCATGTTTCTTTTACTATAGCACACTTTATTAGTCAGCTTTTCTCCACAATAATTATTTTAGATTTTCTTATAATCTCCAAAAGTGTGATCACAAGAGCTTTGGGAAGACAGATTGATTAAATTATAAAAAAAAACCTTTCCAGTTATACTATTTAAAGTTAATTTACAGTAATATCTCCCCTATCTGTGCCATATTTACCCCGAAACACATTCTGAGAATAAATCATCTATCGGCTACTCAGGTGTTAAGGTAACGTGGTGGAGAGATGTCCATCACTCCCCATGCAGACAGATTACATGGCGCCGCTGTTAAAAGCCAACTGCTCTCTGTATATATTTCTGCCATATAAAGAGAACTAGGAGGGAGAGTAAAATCTTCTGAGAAATGGATCCTGGTGGTATACGGATGGATCTCGACAAGATGAAAAAGCTGGGACCAGAGTGTTTAGCAGGAGCACATGAGTTAGAGAATTTTACTTTCTCGGACAACGTGCGACGATCTTTACAGCGGAAATTTATGCTATTCTACAGTGTTCCTATCTCTGTAAGAGGGATATAAACAGAAATAGGGTAATAAACATATACTCAGACAGTAAGGCTGCGATAATGGCACTGAAGTTCAGTGTCATAATTTGGCGACTGATGTCTGAGAGCAAGGATATACTAAACAGTCTGACAAGGAACGGCTGCACAATCTGACTCATCTGAATCCCAGGTCTTCAGGTATACCTGAAAATGAGGAAGTGGACCGTCTGTCAAAGTTGGATCCTGGAAATGAACCAGATGACCCCAACCAATCCTACCTGTCCCAATTGGCATTGGTAAAAGGGAATTATATACCAAGGAAAGTATAAATGAATCTAGAGTACGCCTTAATAAGGGCCTTCTCTCCTTAGGAAGGAGAGAGCTACGAATTATGATGGGATTGTTGTAGGATATTATCACCTGAGGGACCATCTTCGTAAGATCGGTGTCGTAAACGATCGAACGTGCAGATGGTGTCTAAAAGAGAATGACACTGTTGACCATATTCTCAAAGAGTATCCAACACTCAACGTACTGAGACAAAGATATATCAGAGACACAATTTTGTTACCGGAAGCAGTTAGGCAAGTTCAGTTAACGAGGCTGCTGAGAAGTAACAAGGTTCGATACCGCCCCATTTCTTCATGTGTATGGTTTTATTTATAATAGTGGAAGATTCTATAGATTAAGCCAGACGGTTTTCGTTCTCTTTCTAGGGAAATATTTAGTCATCTCAGATATACTCAGATATCATAAGGATAGATCCTCTCCATCTCCCATAAACTTCCAGACAGTTCGAGCCGTCCCAAGCAGCACTGCCTTTTGCATAGCTTTATACAGGTGAGCGCTAAGGCCCAATCCCTTGATATGAACCAGAAGACAATTCAGTACAATGCCAGTTGTTAATAGAATAGAACACTTATAAAACTTATAATTCATTTTTATTACAAAAATTACAAAGAAGCTCTGTATCTATTTATCAGTTTATCAGTGTTTGAAAACCTTTGACGTCACAGTGGTCTCTCTCTCTCTCTCTCTCTCTCTCTCTCTCTTTGTCAACCTCTGTCCATCCACTCCTGGATGTAGGTCTCTCTCAATTGTTTCCATCTTTCTCTATTCTTCGCCAATCTCATCCACTGTTTGCCCGCCACTATCCTTATGTCATCCACCCATCTTTTTTGAGGTCTTCCCGTGCTTCTTGTTGTCTCCCTCGGTCTCCATTCCAGGATTCTTCGTGTCCATCTGTTGTCCTCATATCGGGCTATGTGACCAGCCCATCGTCACTTCATCTTTGCAACTTTCTTCACGATGTCTTTGACCTTCGTTCTGCGTCTTATCTCGGTCTTTCAACTTCCTGTCTCTTAATGTTTCTTTCCATCGCTCTTTGGACTGTTTCTAATTTTTTAGCAGATTTTTGGTGAGGAACATGGTCTCTAATCCATACATACACACCGGTAATATGCATGTGTCGTATACTTTTCTTATTAGATTTATGGGAATTGAATTATTTTTCAGGATGTATGCAAGTTTACCGAAAGCGGCCCATGTCAGCTGTGTTCTTATTTTTATTTCAGCATCCTGGTTTGATTTCCCTAGTCTGATGTCATGACCCAAGTATACATAGTGTTCGACGTTTTCTATTCTCTGATTCTGTATTGTTATGTGGTGGTCACGTGACAAGAATTGAATTTTTGGAAGCTATTAGTTGTATTAAAAAATGATAATAAATATTTTGGGCTATATTAAGTATTTACACATGGTTTTAAACCCATTCCCAAAACAATCTCTATTATGGGGATCTTCCAAACGCTACTTTCCCCACTATCTGCGTAACTGTACTTTCAGCTCTCTGTATTTGACGATCCTATAGTGTTTGTTCTTAATTATAATTCAAGTCAGTTTTAAATGCTAGTTTTTACAGTTTGTTAAACTGTTCGTAATTCCTTCAAAACTTACTCTATAATTGTATAATCTTGCCTATTTAATTCTGTAATATGAAATGTTTTTTAATGCATTAAATATGAGTTGTAGAACATTGAAAATGTTGGAAAGTTAAATTATTAACACGGAATAGTTGCCATTTCCCAGTAGTATGAAAGTTTGCGACACAAACCTTCAGGAGTACTGAAATTTATACGCATGGGAAATAAACATTTTGTTCGAGTTTTGTAAAATTTCTAGGAAATTAAAACAGCTAATTTTTTTGTAAGTTTCAATTACCTGACACTAAAATATAGAAAAAGGCCTGTAATGATTAGGTGACCTTATTGGTTTTACAGACCATTTTTTTGTGTATTAGCGTTATGTTTTTAAATTATAATTTTTTTCACACCTATTAGTATTGACGAAGCAGCATTTATTAATTATAATCCAGTTTAAAAATCTTAGCGAAAATCTAATCATATATAATAACTCGCGCATAATAACCCATTTTTCAGTATTAATACCAACTAAAAAGTGGATTTATATATTTTTATGTGAAATACATAAAAGAAAAATAAATCCTAAACATTAGTTTCATTAAATCATTTAATATACACTTCAGGTCAAAGTGAACGCAATTTTACAAATACTCTTAAATTAAATAATTTAAAATTTTTCAAATTTTGCGGTGCCATTTTGATATCAAAAGGCCACCTTTCTCCGTCGTAATAAAAATTATTAATTTCAGTTTGATCTGAGTACATTTTGCTAAATAATGAAAGATGATTTAAAGTAAAATTAAATGTCACATGGATCCGTAACAGCGGTTAAATCCAAATTTATCGGAATCTAATATTTGATTGATTTATTAAATGACGTAACAGGCCAGGGTCGAAAAGCTCTTATGCTGCAACTTTCAGACTTATTGTATTGCCTTCCATATTCATTCTAGGCAAACAGGTTGGTGGCCTTGATTCTCTACATAGTGGTTCTTCGTTGAAAATGGTATGTCGATGTTTCCTCAAGCTGCAGTGGCTAGTTAAAAGTACTGATGCCAGTCTGCTGAGACGAAAAATTTCATGGCTTAGTTTGCCGAATGATTTTCTCAGTAATAGCTTGCTATGCCAGTGGCCCGCAAGGTGATTCCAGTGGGTTTAGTATTGTTGATTTGTCTATCAGAACAGCCACCCACGAATAGTAGCCTTAATAATTCCAAATACTGGCTTTGCTCCAATAAATGAAGTGGCAAACCCTTGTCTTGAAAGCTGGTCCGCTTTCTCATTATCTGAGACACCCCTGTGCCCTAGCACCAACGCAAGAGTAACCCTGTTGTATATTCTGGTGCCTGTACCATAGTCCGTGTACCAGACGAGGTTTCCTGGCTGACTCACTGTTCAATCAGACCGCGCCTTCCAGTCAAGCTGGCATCATTTCTCATTTCTAGAAATGAGTTCATTACCACGCCATTGATGCTGATGTGTCCGAGGACAGATTCAGTCCACCAGACGTTGTTTCTTTCCAGCCTATAAGCCCTCATTCTCTCCTCAGCTCTGATTAACGGTTGAAAAATAGTAAATAAGACACAATGGCGACATCACTTAAACTGTTAAATTGTTGGTTTGTATTATTCTTATGTTGTTGAGTGAGCCATCGAGCTGTCGTTACTGTGTCTTATTTACTACTTTTCAACCATGACATCTGTTTATAAGACACAAATGCGAGATGATAGTTTATACCGAATGCAATGACCTGATGAGTCCCATTCAAGAACGAAACAACACTGACGCCATTTTTCGGACCCGGAGTTTTTCCATGATCTTGGAGTTCTTCGCACTTTTTAACATGAGAGTAATATTTACCAACGGCCTTTATGTCCTCATAGCTGAGAATTTCCTATTTTATTATTTATACGTATATATATATATATATATATATGAGAATTTCCTATTTTATTATTTATACGTGTATATATATATATATATATATATATATATATATATATATATATATATATATATATATACAAACTGTCAAGAAGCGTTCCCAGTGCTTCACAGTAGTTTGCACATTCTTTTAACGATTCGTTAGTTCTCCTATATAATCGATGATGTCTGTTTGAACCAAAAATTCTTAGGAAGAGATGCATGAATAAAACAGTATTTTTGATATGTGGCTACTAATACTAGAACTTGTATAATATAATCATATTATCAATATCCTGTTATCAATTCTTATATATTTTTATATATTTTGATTTCTTGAAGCCGAATCTGGTATTGGAAAAGTACCGCAAAAAACTTTAATTTGCTAAAATTTTGTATTTTCAAAAAGAAAAGAAATTTCGATGACATCTTCAGCTGATAACCACAATACGTAAAAATGTATATTTATATGTAGGAATAATTCGAAATACATTACATTTATTATCAAATGCCAACCAAATACTTTCAAAACTTGAATAAATTAGGACTAATTTAGTATACATTATTTAAATAATTCGCATTGTTGATCCCACATTATGAAACTGTTAATAAGGCAGGCAGTAGTAAATAAATGATACATATGTTAAACATTGTACAACGTGTTATAACATTGATTAAACTGGGATAAAATATGAAACAATATTTCATGTAGGTTTTGTTAATTGTTGGAGAGATGCAAAGGCTCTTGACGAAAGATTGTGTAAACGTATTGAAAATTTTAATGAACTTATTTTAATTAAATCAATTATCATCAGTATGATAAGGGTTACTGCAAATAAGAAAAGGAGAAGTAAGGTACTTGGCAGACATAAAGATAACAAGGTAGTTGACAAACAAAAATAGAATGTTGTAAATTTTTTTCTGTAAATAATAAGGTATAATAGATTATTATTAGTTTTCAATGAAACCGGAATTTAACTAATAAAAATAGCTTCTTAAATTTTAGTTATTATTGAAGCAAATGATTCTTATGTTCAAGGTCAGGATATTTAAATATTTTTAAAAAAATTGAATGTATCAGTGGCTGTCTATAATTTGAATGTAATGTATCGAATATAGTGTGTGCGTAAAAGCCCAATTTTAACAAATTTATGTTATTTTCAGCTCAAAAATTACATAGTTTGTGTTATAACTGAATATCTTAGCATTCTAAAATGAAAGTAATTTGATAATGTGAAGTAGTGTTTCGTAAATTTTTACTAAAGTAAATAAACCATAACACAATCACATAGATTAAATTTTCATAAGCAAATATAATGACAACTATTTTGCTGTCTTTTACTATTATAGACTGACATTTTTTAACATTCAACTATATAGATTGTAGATCTTTTTATGCTGCTTTGATCTGATAAAGAAAGCACTTTTATTCTTTATTTGCCTATTTTATTAGACAGCGATCAAATAAATATACTTTTTAACAATGTGGATTATTTTTTCGTGCCAAGTAGGGTGACCTTGCAAGGTTATGCGATCTGTAAAAAAAGTCACTCTCTACGTTAATTTAAATGTAGCAAAGCTAGCCCAAGCACACGCGCAGAGAGGGTGGGTACCGCTGCATGCTGTTTACTTTGCTTCGAATGCGATTAGCGGACGTGAGAGGCACGCGCTTCGAAAGTATGGACATAAGAAAAGGAAAGTAAAAATAAACTGGAGGAGCGATATTCACCCTCTCTCACACTTTTTGATAAATAACGCGCCCGGAGTACTAAAATGCTAGCTCCAATAGTATCAGGCCTATGCAACCTTGATTGAAATAAACGCAGCCGTCAATACTGTCAATACTGTCATCCACCGGAATATCTGACCAATCAGAAAATTCAAGTAAAATTTAAATTCATAATTTATTTAACCAATCACATCGTTGCATTCTAGCTCAAAGATGGCAACTCTTTTTTCCTACTCGCGAAGCAACGTTTGTTATGTCGTAGTTGGGAAAGTTTTATTGTATTTTTTCTGGAATTTATCTGTGTTGTGATAAAAAAATATGGTAGAAGCTGCTAATTAGATATTTTAATTATGTTTTGGTAAGTATGAATCATTTATTTTGTGTACAGTGTTTGCATATGAAGTTTCTTAAACATGGCGATGAGATTTTATGGTGTACACATTTTTTTCAGAAAAAATGAGTCAAATAATATTATTATATTTTAACACAACATAATTTTAACATAGTAGTGTCAATTTGAAGGTAGTTACTTACTACACCAATATCATTGAACAGGAGAGTTGAAACTTTTGGCTTAGTATAAAAAAATTGCAAAATTGTTTATAAAGAATAACAGTTTATTTTATATAAAACCATAAAAATAATAATTTAGATACTTACTGGGAGATTTTAGTGGTTGGTTTAATGCCTAATAAAGTATAAGAGTAGTAATGTTTATAAGAGTTATAGCAACAATTTACCGATTTGTAAAATAAATATATTATTTTTTATTATATCATAGAATTAAAAAACGCCAAAATTAAAAGGAGCATGTGGAACTTTCACTATTATGCTATATAATTAATTTAGCTTTATTTTTTATTTGTTTTAGGTATTTATATATTGACTTTTGTACCCGATTTGTGATATTTATTCATTTTGTTACCGTATAAGATGATTCTGACCAATTTTTCTTTTGTTTCATGTTAAATGTCGACTAAACTTCACTATGATCTAAGGACCTGCACCTGAATTACTCCTCCAGCTAATGAAGATCTTTACCTGTACGTTGATTGCGACATCCACTATGACTTTACATTTGTGCGGTGCCAAAGAATTCAAGTTCCTTTTTGTTTTTAAATATATTTTATTTTTTCTATATAGTTATTTAAAATATATTTTATATTATTATTATTTATGTTGTTATATAGGAAAATATTTTTCCTAAAGGCAGCTAGAAATTATTATTATATTTTTAAAGATTTTTTTTTATTTTGCCAAATACATATGCTTTTAAATGTGGAGATTTGAGACAATTAGAGCAAAGTTGTGAAAATGAGTTGGTTTGCTCTGGCTTCTTTGAGTTTCTGTAATTAGGATCACCAGTGAATATAATATGTGTATTAAGCCGTTGACCTTATATAATTATTCTGTTTTTTTCTCTTTAATATGAAACAATATGTCCCTTAAAATTTGTGTTTTTGTCTTCTAGTATTATTTATAAATAACCTAAAAAGTTTATATTAATTATATATCTTTGTTGTTCTTTTGGAAAAAATTATTTTTTGTTTAATACATATTTTTGAAAATATTGTTTAATTTTGTTATATTTGTATATGATTGCAAATATGGACATCTAGAGAATTTAGGGCAAAGTTGTGAAATACTTGGCTTTGCTCTAACTGTATTTATGACTGGACACTTCATATAATGTGATTTTTTTATTTAAAGAGATTCAGTTTTTTATTTTTTACAAGATAAAAAGGCATTAACATTTTTTGTAAGTTATTAGGAAATCTAATATGTTATTTATTGCCTTATGTTTTTACAAAAACTAGATTGAAATTATCATTTCTTTGTAAACATACTAAAATCGTTATAAAGAATATTTGGTATTTGTATATAGACATATTTTGTATATGTAACCAAATATACTTGTTGAAATTTATCGAACCCTCCTGCCGATTTGTTTCGACTGTATATTTTTTTGTTTTTTTTTTCTGTTCATATGACATTTTTTCAATAAATTTTATAAATCGTACCCTGACTTTTACAAAAATATGATGGTATGATAATCTTTACACTTTCAAACTATCAATTTCAACAATTTAAATAGTTTTAATATTAAGATGGGTTTGATTTTCTTAATATAACTTCAAAATGCAATATAACGAAACAAAAATATATGAAATCAACAACAATTCAAAAGAGAGTTTGTTAAAACGTACATAGTAAAAATATTTTGTTTATATTAATTGAAATGTTAATTTTTGCAAGTTTTGACAAATTCATCAGGACTGTTATTTATAAATATTCAGAAAATATAAACCTAATAAAAAATTATTTTGTGTTATTTTCCTGAATATGTAGTTTTTTATGTGGTATATTAATATTTTGACGTTTTATGGTTTTGTTGTATTTATTTTTGTTAACAAACTTTTTTAATACGACAAAATATTAATATTCCATAATAAATAAATAAATAATCATTTCCCTCGTGCGCAATAGTTATAGCACCACCGTTGGGGCCGACACTATCGATTTTTTACGTCACAGCCGTTTCGACCAATTAGCACGTACATTACATTTCTTATATTTCATGTTTTGTGAGTAGTATCCTGCAAGACACTCAAACCTGATTTTTACAAAAATTTAGAGAAAATCCACATATTACTAGAAATGATTTATTTACGGACGCGGTTATAAGTTCCTATAATATACATTTTTGGTACGAAGAAAATCCCCATATAATAATACAGAATAGACACCAAAAAAGACTTGTGATTAACGTTTTGGCGGAGATTATTACTTGATTGGGCTTTCATTTTGAAAGAAAGATTAACAAGCGCATTCTATTTACAATTTTACATCAAATTTAAGTAACCTTTAAGAAGATGTATCCTTGCAAATCAAAACGTAGATGTAGTTTATGCTTGATGGTGCTCTACAACATTTTAACAGTTTAGTGCACTGGTGTTTAACAAATATTTTTAATAATTATTGGTTTGGTAGAGCTCAACCCATTTTTAATGGCCACTTAGATTTTCTAACCGAAATCTATTAAATTTTTTTGGGTAATCTTTAAGGACTTAGTTATTCACACCAAGACAGAACAATCCATTACTGCAATCTTATTCGAAATGATCCTGAAATGTTATTTCGCGTACACGCAAGAAAAAATCTGCAGGATCAAAATGTTTATTGAAGTACAAGGCGCTCATTTTTAAAAACTGCTTAATTAAACAAAAAAAAAAAGATGTAATTAATTTTTTACACAGTTTTGGGATAATTTAGTAATTTTCAAATTCAATTTATCAAAAACAAATTTTTCATTCTAGTTCTGCTTTATCTTTTTTTTTTGTTTTTCTGAACATAACTTCTTCTTGCCTGTAGAAAACTGCATATCTCCGTTATGAAGCACATTAGAAAAAAAATAATATGAAACAGTTGGGTTATTTTGACACCTTCTGTACACTGCCGAGTATTTAACATATACTTATTGGATACCTTGATATATAGCTTAAATTTTGGGTAAAGATGTCTAACTTTATTTGGTATATATAAATATTTAATTCTTTTCTAAAGGGTGTTTTTTATAGAGGTATAGAACTTTAAGTTGGCAAAATTTTTTATCTGGCGGCCATTTTGTCAGCTGTCAAGTGATTTATGTTTAGTTTGGTTTGGCATTTCAACATGAATAGACTGACGCCTGAACAACGCTTCCAAATTATGCAAATGTATTTTGAAAATCATGGTTCTGTTCGAAATACGTATCGCGCACTACGTCCATTTTAAGGTCAACATAATCGTCCATCAGAGCAATTAATTCGATTAACTATGGAACGTTTTCGCACCACGTTTCCTCTAAATGATAATACGCATCCAGAGAGACGTCGTCATTGTTCCTGTAGAGCGTAGCATAGAGGAAGACCCGAATCAGTCTATCTGCCATCGTGCACAGGAATTGGATATGTGTCTATTCACTTTATGGAAGATTTTGCGAAAAGATCTTGATTTGCGTGCTTACAAAATCCAACTCGTGCAAGAAATGAAGCCACACGATCACCTAGCATGGCGTAGATTCGGTGAATGGGCCCAAAACAAGACTGCCGTTGATCCCAATTTTCATAAGCGAATTTTGTTTAGCGATGAAGCACACTTTTGTTTGAATGGATACGTCAATAAACAAAACTGCCGTATTTGAAGTGACGATAATCCTCAAGTGTATGTTGAGACACCGTTACATCCAGAAAAACTGACTGTTTGATGTGCTTTATGGGCTGGTGGAATCATTGGTCCGTACTTCTTTAAAAACGATGCTGGTCAGAACGTTACAGTCAATGGTGACCGCTATAGAGCCATGATTACTGACTTTTTCGTTCATCAATTGAACAACCATGATGTGCAGGAGCTGTGGTTTCAACAAGACGGCGAACCATGTCATACAGCTCGTGCCACAATTGATTTATTGAAGGAAACGTTTGGAAACCGCATAGTTTCACGTTTCGGACCCGTGAATTGGCCTCCAAGATCGTGCGACTTAACGCCGCTAGACTATTTTCTGTGGGGATATGTGAAGTCGCTAGTCTACGCCGATAAGCCCGAAACGATTGATCACTTGGAGAACAACATTCGCCGCGTTTTGCCGATATACGGCCACAAATGTTGGAAAAAGTCATCGAAACTTGGACCTCCGGATTAGACTACGTCCGAGCCAGCCGTGGCGGTCATATGCCAGAAGTCATATTTAAATTATAATGCCAGAAGGTTGTCTTTCGAATAAAGTAAATTTCATGTCAATTTAAAAAATTCATCTTTGTTTTATTCCATTTAAAAGTTCTATACCTCTATAAAAAACACCCTTTATAAATATTGATTTGCTTTGTCAATTTGTTTCAAAGCATATATGAAATGATTTTTGGTATTTCTTATTACAATAATAATATTTTATAATGCGATTCTTAAAATGGCGGATTCAAGATGGAGGACTTGTAAACTAAATTTCATAATTTTGCCATGAAAGTATGCGATATGGGATTTAAAGTCCACAAATGTAAATTTGCATGTGGCTAAATAATTTTTAATAATACAAACGAAATTTCCTAAATTTTGAAATGATGGATTAAAGATGGAGGATTTATAGTAGACTATTCATCTGTCACTTTCAAAGATAAATTTAAATAAAGGAATTTTAACAGTTGTTGAATAAGAGTTTAAAGTGCTTGAATAAATTTACAATAGCTAAATTTCACTTAATCTATTTTGAAAATGATACATCCCAGACGGCTGTTTTATGGTATAAATTTCAATATTCTGAAAAGTAATGTGGCGATTTAAAACACCATATGTTAGAAAACTCCAAAATATAAGGATTCATAAATATATTTTGAATTAATATCTATCATTATTCGGCATTTTAAATGCCTTTATTTTATTACTTTTAAGTGTTACACTATTAAAAGAGGGCTATTGCTAAAAATTGAATAGTATTTTTTTCTGTATTTACTACAATAGATATTTAAAAACAATAAATTATTGCACGATAACTTCCTATTACTTTCTGTAACTTTAGTTAGACGGAAAATATACTGCCAAACTGTCAAAACTTTTAGACCATATTGTCCGCCGATATATAAAGGTGTAATTAGATAGTTAATTGCTGATAGAATTGAGAGAATCCCAGTGTTATTGGAGTAAGGGTGAATCAATTATTATTAATTGAGATCGTGAAATACTATATCCAGGATTCTAGGATATAAAATATAATTATCTAAGATAATGGAAATATATTTATCTGCGTCTTTAAAATGTGGAAGTGAAGAAGTTTATCATACAAATTAAATTGTTTTCATTTTATAAACTTCAAAGTGGAGTTCATTTCCGGTATTCATGCACTGTAAAAAGGAAATGCATTAAATTTAATGTAAATGTCCTGGAAGCAAATTTCCCAAACGTTTATTAAATACATTTAATGTAATGTATTAAATTTAGTAATTTACATTAATCTAAATTAATTTATTCCATTAAATTTAACGTAATCATACATTAAATTCAGAAGTTTGATATATACTTTTTAAGGTGACTATATGTATTAAATATACAGCTAGTGTTCATTGAATTTTAGACTACCAGGAAAAGGTAGACATTTTTCCCATAGGTAATATCTGCCATCTAAACCTGTTTGAAGCTCATTGGTTCCCGCTAGTACAGGCAGGCATGTACACCTCACCATAAGAAAATTGAGTCCTTTAAGCAATTTATATCGTACTAAACAAAAAGTTTAACACAAATTGCGCCATCTCCCAGAATCTCATATAATGTATTTATTTATTTACTTATTTATTTATTAACGTCAAAGTCCAACAACAATAATTAATAGGGCCGTAATAAAATATAACAAAAAAAAACATCCATTACAAAATAACAAAAATAATATCATAATATCACGAAATAAAATATAACACAAAAAAACGTACTTATCACAAAATAACAGAAATAATATCATAATAGCAGTCCCAGAACTACAATAATACTGAACAGGAACGTGAAAACTGGGTATAACCCATACTCAGATCACACGATTGCGACACCCTATTAAACACATACTACATTCGATATATTGGCGACAAACAATATACATTAGTCCTAGGTATCCTTAAATGAAAGTATACATCATGCCTGCTCGTCAATCGTGGCACATTAAAATTTAGCTTGCCCAAAAGCTAAGGACAAACAATTTGACCGTTGACGAGCTTGTATAAAAATAAAACTGAATGTAGATTACGTCTCATTTCAAGACTTTGCAAATCAAATTTGTCCAGCAACAGTCGATTGTCTATCCCGACCGGTGGGTACACTCCCTCAGTTCTCAACCACAATACTTCATAAACTTGCGCTTCACGTTCTCCATAGCCAAAATATATTTATTATAAATTGGAGCCCAAACAAGTGAACAGTATTCAAGTTTAGTTCTTATTAGTGCTATAAACAATAATTTTAAGATTTCAATATTTTTAAATGATCTACAGTTTCTAATAATTAAACCCATCATCTGATTAGCTTCAGACACTATTCTGCTATGATGAAGGTTAAAATTAGGTTTAGAATCCAATACAATACCCAAATCCTTAGCTGCATCAACTCTTTTAAGTAGGCCATTATTTATTTGATAACTATATAGGATTGGAGATATTTTACGAGTTAGATATTATTGAACATTTGGTCACATTCAATAACAATTGATACTCACAAACCACCTCTGGACTGCACTAACGCTATTTTGCAATCTATCACAATCCTCCTTCGACTGAACTTAGACATACATTTTTAAATCATCAGCAAACAGTAGGAATTCAACATCAATTGATTCAACGATATCGTTTATAAAAATTAAAAACAAGAGAGGCCCCAAATTTGAGCCCTGAGGTACCCCCGTAGAGGCCACAAAACACTTTGATTGAAAGTCATTATATTGGACATACTGAGACCTATCAAATAAATATGATTTAAAAAACCGTACAAATTGATCAGTAAAATCAAACTTCGCAAGCTTTGCCAGCTTGTCAAAGGCCTTTGAGAAGTCGGTAAACACCACATCGACCTGGCCGCCCGCATCCACAGCATCTGCTGTAAACTGCAGAAAAGACGCCAGATTAGTGGATGTTGACCTACCCCTCAAAAATCCATGCTGTTTTGTAGACAACAAATATCCGACTTTGTTGATAATGAAGTTATACAGCAGCATCTCAAAGAAAGAAAAACCACATATCAGAGAGACAGGCCTGTAATTTTCCACTTCGGTTCTATTTTTGCTCTTAAATACGGGACATATTTTAGCTACCTTCCATCTCTTGGGATACACCAGCCGCTTAAGAAAGGCATTAAAAATTTTACATAGAGGAGCAGCTAAAACATTTATAGTGTCTTTAATAAGAAAACTTGGAACAAAATCTGGCCCGCTAGACATTTTAGGTTTAAGCCCTTTCGTAAATTTTGTTATATTCTGTTCTGTAAAGACCAGAACTGCAACTATACTATTGCCCAAATCCCCCAGACTAACCTCTTCAGTAGACGATACTCCATTATAAACCCCCTTAAAATACTCGGCGAAAGCCTTAACAATATCATTAGGGTGATTGAAAATTTTGCCCTGATAAGACACTTTATCGGGAATAGCGCAGCAATTTTTTTTCTATTGAACATACCTCCAAAATGATTTAGGGTCATTTCCAATATCTCTCTCTATACGTTCAATGTAACGCCGATATGAGGTCTTTATCATCTGATTGGTCCGCGCCCTCAGCAATTAAAATTTGTTGAAACAAATGACACTTTTCGTTTTCCTATACTTTCTAAAAACGCTATTCTTACGTTTCAAACCACGAATAATATCCGCGTCATATCATACAGGAAAAGAGCGACCCCTATTTTTGAAGAGTGGCACGGACCTATCCAATATTTTGTACAACATTTCATAAAACCTGTCGCAACACATGTTAACATCCGAGTACCGATCCAGCTCAGCCCAATCAGCGGACGCAAGGTCACCATAAAGAGCATTAAAATTAGCTTTTTTAAAATTGTAGCACTTAAATTGACTGCTACTATCCACGAGGAAACTCTTCCGCTGAATTGGGCCAAGCTCCAACTCAACCGCCAGTGATATTGAATAATAATGTAAATTCCTAATAAATAATAAATTTTAATGTACAGAAGTTGAAATATCTTTTCAGTTACTCTGTTGAAATTTAAGATACCATTTAATCAAATTTGATCTTCAATGAACTGATATGTGAATGAATTGCTTTAAATTCAAAATAAAAGTTAATTAATGTATAGTGGACATTAAATTTGCATTAAATTGAAGGTTATTTTCAACAGTGTGGCGTTCACATCGCGATCCGTAAGCATCCCTAAATTGTCAGATTTAAACGTGAGAGTTGTGAATATTGTGAAGGGATTCCGGTCACCTTTTGAGGAATTCAGTTAATCTCAGCTAGTGAGTAATAGACCAAAATCTGTATTGGGATCTCGTTTTTCTCAAAGAAGACATTGGTAGCCATATTTGTCTATGAAAGGGCATAGCACGTAGGTGTGACTAAAAAAACGTTGTCTTTAGTAGAGAAGAGCAATTCCACATCTTCAACTGTATTATTCTAGACTTTTGATATTTTGTAAATATTTTACTTTTATATTAATTTATGAGTTTTCGAGGGAGTTTTACACAATACCACAAGAGGTGCTGAATAAGGGGGTTAAAGCGCGCAAAGGGAAAAAGCTGACAAGTTGCCTCGTGGCAGTACCATTAACAGAGACAAGAAGATTTTAAAGTGTTTTTTTATGTTAAGCATTGTTATTAACTAAATAATAAATAGCCTCTTCGAAGTTAAAATTCGTATAAATATCCAAGTCCTAATTTGAGAATTCATGGATAAAAATAGTCTCCTGAATTCATTAAAAAAAGGTCGATAGGGAGGGTTATGTATAAATATACGAACTTTCAGTTCTTGTCTAGCCATCAGTTTTGTCAGTATTTATAATTTTAAAACGAATTACCCCTTAAAACAAAAAATTATTATAAGTATGCTTTACTTGTATGTTAGATTTCATGAACAGTACCAAAATATTACTTCTGAGCTTTCATCAACTTTAATTCTTCAGCTACCAGTCTATGGTGACAAGCAGCCGTGTCTAATAGAACAAATTCTACTATCGACTTTATTCCCAACGCAAAATGCTGATTGAACCAGAAGTATCGGATGAGGACTTTTTAAAAGTAAATGTTTTTTTTTACTGCAAATTGCTGTTTCCGAATCACCAATCCTATTTAAATTCTTTACAATGAAACAAAGAAATAATATTGAAAAGAAAAAAGAAGCCATCTGTTATTCTCTCTTTAAATATGGCAATAAATGTAATCACTTCAGGTAGGTAGATATACCCAATTATTTTGAAAAAAAAAATAAAAGTAAGGTCAAGTTGTTTTTCCTTTACTAGACTAAAAAAATATTTAATTTCATCCGATTTCCATTCATTTCTTTTCTTACTTTTTTCTTTTCTTTCTGCTTTTGTTTCTGGCATTTTGTAAAAAAAATCTATAAAAATCCAATTACCTGTTTCATAAAAATGATAGGTCAAGCATTAATAAAAAAAAAAGAAGAAAGCAACTATTGACGTACTTGTCGTTTCAATTTGATGCCGTTTTTAACGTGCAGGAACGTTTCTCATCCGATGTATGTTGAAATGTTGCATTTATTATGTTAATACATCAGATCAGTCCGATCGGATCCGAAAGTTATGTTAGAAACAACGCCATCGATTAAAAGAGTTACTACCAAAATAACTAAACGTAAATGCTCACGCTTAATAAATACTTTTAAAACATATTTCAAAGTAGGAAGATGATTTTAATCCCCAAGAATATAATCACTTATTTTTTTATGAGGGTAAACCATCTATTCGAGCATGTAATTTAATTCTAAAAATTACGAAATTTAATAAAATTGTATGAAAATATTTTTTTCACGAATACCATAAGTAACTCAAGTTGACATCTTTCGGTGTTCCCAAAAATAAACTAGTAAAAAGGGTGTGTCACCCCAATACTTTTTTTTAATATCTCAAGTTCTAATCAAGATAATCTCAAAATAAAAGGAAAATTACTTGTTATTCAAAATTTGACATTAGGTGCGCATTTTTCCTTTATTTTTTTACACCTATTCCCCCCGACTTTTTAACAAAGCCAGATTGTTGCTCTGCGAATGGAAAAACTGTGTAATCCATATTTCTATAATTTTATTAAAGCTGAGGCTGAAAATTTTATAAATTTCTTGCCAAAAACCAACAATAACATAAATATGTACATATACCATATTATTTTAAAAAAATTGCAATGAAATCCTGTTATCTGTACTTTCAATCATAAATGTATTAGTACATACATCTGAGGTGAACTGAATGAGGACTTTGCAATGCTGTTTCAAAGATTCATAAAATAACACAAAAAAACTTAAAATTATTTTTATCTTAAAACTAAATTATATTATTTAGAGTTCGCAGGAAAATAGAAAAAAAATATTTTTACTACAAAGTAAATGTTTCTTGATTAGAGCCAAAACCTTTTAATTTACAGATCGGAACTTCAAGTTAGACATGTTCTGAAGTTACAAAAAATAACTTCGCCGCGTTTTCGCTGTATAAAGATGCAAAAAATAAAATGAGACTTTTTTTAATATCTTATACTTCTTTCGTTCAGTATACGTCGATCTGTTCGTATTGTTAAATTGTGTATAGTATCATAAAAAATGGCTCGTACAAAGCAAACAGCTCGTAAATCCAACGGTGGTAAAGCACCAAGGAAATAATTGGCTATCAAAGCTGCACGTAAAAGCGCACCAGCTACTGGAGGAGTAAAAAAAAACCATCGTTACAGGCCAGGAACTGTCGCTCTTCGAGAAATTTGTCGTTACCAGAACAGTACCGAACTTTTAATCAGAAAACTGCATTTTCAACTATTAGTTCGTGAAATAGCTCAAGATTTTGAAACTGCTCTTCGATTCCAAAACTCAGCGGTAATGGCCCTACAAGAAGCAAGTGAAGCATATTTGGTTGGTTTATTCGAAGATACCAATCTTTGTGCCATCCACGCTTAACGTGTTACCATTATGCCCAAAGATATTCAGACGGATCCGAGGTGAACGTGTTTAATTTGTCTTTTTTTCTTGTAAAGAATTTGTGCATGTCTCAGTTAAAATTTCCTTCGAAATTGACCAAGTAAAATGACTGAAATTACTGTACAAGTACGGTAATTACCGTACGGTTGGCAATAATTGTTGGATATATAAATACATTTACATAAAAGGGGCTCCACCAACTTTAAAACATTATACGATAAGGGCATATATACTTTGTTCCCCAGAACAAGAGTTAGAGAAGTTTTACAACAATGTATTTGAATCAACATAAAAGGCTTAGGTAGTAGCGCCATCTTTTACCAACTAGGATAACTAACTATTACAGCTGGTAATTAATTTAAATATTTTTAGCAGCTTTCAAAAAAATAAAAATATTTTCGAATCAATCATAAGAAGACCATAATTCTTTTTGAAAAATTATCTATATTTAGTTTCAGTTTTTTAATGAAGTTTTTTAACAAAATATTCTATTAAACAAGTTTGAAGGTGGTAAAAATATAGAAACTCCCAATGAATGCCTTAATATGCTATTTAAGACTAACTAAAATACCTAATTCCTGGAATGATTTTAAACAGTAATTATTCCTAAAATGATAAGATAATTAAGTGTTTCTATAGCTGCAGCTATATAACGTTTATAAATGGAAAATGTTTGCTCTTCTTAAAAATAATAATACTGTTTAGGAAATTTATAGTAAATATTATTTTCTACTTCAAACGAGTGCATGTTAGAAGGTATGTGGAAAAATATTAAACGTAAATTACCAGCAGTTATTTATTTAATATTAATTAACTCATGAAAATATTTACATATAATAAATTAATTCATAGAATAAGTTCCTATAGAAAAAAAAACTAATTACCATATTAATAAAAAGTAACTCTCTTATCCTACTTTCTTGACATTACCTTAAAATTAATGTGAAGTTTTTTACTGTGTATATACATCAACAATTAATATTTTGCAGTAATCTATCAAATTTCTGGCCTATAGCAGAATACGTGTGCTTTTGTTTCTGAATAACATTTAAAAAAGCACATTAATTTTTTAAAGGTAAACAAACTTCAAAATGAGAATTTTGATTGTAATGCATTGTTATCATTTTGCAAACAATGTCCATTAGTTTTTGCAATAAGCATTTTAATTGTGTTTTTGCTATGTCAGAAAAAAAATAGATAAAACGTATATTTTTGTTAAATTTACTCTCTTATTGAAGGTAAAAAGACTTTAAAATGCAATATTAAATACAAAGTATTTAATAAAGCAGTTTTAAAACAAAGCGTCACTCCTTTAATATAAAGCATAAACAACTTTAGGCAACCACGAGTGCACACTGCATTTTGTAAAAAGCAGTTTAATTGTGTTTTTACGATGTCAAGAAAAGTCACTTCGCTTTGTACCCTCAAAATGAATCTTGAGGAAGGAAAACATTTTCACAAAGAAAGTCTCGCATCAACTTGCACTTTAAAAGCTATAGCCATTGCACAGTGAATTCGGATTTATCATTGATGACAACAAAATGATACTTAGGTAACAAAGAATTCTTACAATGTTCGAATGCAATTAAAAATTAACATTGTCTGCTTAAAACGAACTAAAGGCCGTAATTTTGTGGTTACATATTTTAATTGCCTTATTTTTTTACTGGAGCTGTATCAAATCAGCAGCGAAATCTATAGCTTCAATTGTTATATAGAAAGATTGTTAAATACAATCTTACACATAGCTCTTGCTTCTTTGGTTCTGAAAATTATATGCCGATATGTTGACTGTATTATATTTATGGTGAAAAGTTTTCTAGTTTATGTTTGTATCATATTTTCTGATCTATCAGGTCGGCAAAAAACTAATTTCGACTTTCTAGTATAAAATAAAACTCATTTTTTATACAAAGAATAAAATTTGATCAATTATGTATTTTCCTTTTTTTTTTCAATGACCTTTTGCTATCCAAAAGAAATTACAGCATCATGATTTCGCGCATATAAAAATTTAGGTTCTTATCAGCAAAAAACTGAACCACGCGCATATAAAAATTTAGGTTCTTATCAGCAAAAAACTGAACCACGTGCGGTGATATCATCATTATTTGTGAAAGTTTTATTATTCAAACTATGCAAACTTCGATGAAAATGAGGTTCAGGTGATGCCAGATCAGGGCTGTAGAGGAGAAGCGGCATCACTTCCCAACCAAGGTATCTCACGAGTTACTAAAGATGAATGCAACTTTGCATTTTTATGATGGAACAATCGGATTCCCTAGCCAATTTTGGGGGATTTTTTTTCAACTGTTTAGTCCAGTTTAATTAGTTGTTGACAGTAAACATCTGAATTGATCGTCCGGTCCCTTGGAAGTAGCTTAAAATACACAACATCAAATTGATAGAATGACCATTTTTTCGACACAATTCAACTTTAGATGTGGTGCGTACTGATTTATCACGTATGGACCATGATCGTTTTCGAATGATGTTACTGTAGAAGACTCATTTTTCATTATCAGTGATGATTTTTTTCAAAAAAGGGGTAGGTTTCACTGCGCGTGAAATGCATATGGCAAATATTGAAACTCTTTCAATTCATGTGGAACCCAAATATCAAGTTGCTTAGCAAGTCCAAGATATTTCATTGTCGGACTTGCATTGTCTTTAATTTTATTTATTTTTACGACGTTTCGATTAGGTTATATCTCTAGTCGTTATCAAGTATAAACTGAAGGTTTTGTCTTAAGACTACGAGCTTATATTGGGTCTATGTCCGTTTCGCTTCACTGTACACCCCTCAATGATTTGATGTTACAAAGTAGTGGTTGCCAAAGATTAGGTACCTCAACACTCGGTTTACTAAAGATTCCATTATTGTTTTTAACGTAAACTGCTTCCATAAATTTTCTTTTTTTTATGTTGGGTTCCATATATATTGCCGCAGCCTCAGACCATTTTATATGGTGTTGTTTATCTCAGACGTGTTCTGCAATCCCTGATTTCGACGTTTTCCCTTTTTGTGTATGAATTTTATGTTCCTTAATTCTAACTTCTAGTGATCGTTTCTCCAATATACATTTCACCACACATGGAACTTTGTAAACACATTGTTTCTAATCGGTAGTTTTTGGTTTTGTTTTTGTTAAATGAGCTCTAAGTATATTTCCCGTTTTAAAGGCTGTTTTTATATTATAACTACTGGCAATTCATCTTATTTTCTCCGAAGTTCCCTGAATGTACGGAATTGTAAAGAAGGAATGCGTTTCTTGCTGTCCAGTGTTCGTTGTTCTAAAATTATTTATGACATCGTCAATTAATTTTAAAGGATAACAGTTCTGTTGTAAATCGGATTTAATATTTGCCACCTCTTTTTCCAATGAATCGGCATTATTGCATATAAGTATAACGCGATTATACAGGTTGCATATAATTCCCCGTTTTGTTACCACAGAATAATTAGAACTATGATTAAGATATTGTCCAGTATGTATTGGCTTTCTGTATACTGAAGTTTTAATAGTTTCGTTTGAACGGTTTACCATGACATCTAGAAAAGGCAATTGATCATTTACCTCTTTTTTCATGGTAAACTTAATTGTAGGTCGAATGGTATTTAGAAGTTTCAAGAAATCATTAAGTTCTTGATGATTGCCCTTCCATACGATGAAGGTATCATCGACATATCTCATCCAGACTTTCAGTTTTACTATTGCCGTTTCTATGGCATGAGTTTCGAACCACTCCATATATATATATATATATATATATATATATATATATATATATATATATATTGGCGACGACAGGAGAGAGTGAAGAACCCATTAGAAGCCCGTCATCGTGAGTGTAGAACTTATCCTTTACTTGATTTTCAAGTATTGTGTGCAATATATTTAACTTCGCTGAAATCTTTCGAATCATCATCACTTTCAGTACGTTGATCACTGCTGAGTGAAAATTTTTTTAACCAATTTTAATACGTGCCTTGTGTTATACAATCAACGCCATAAACTTCACACATTTCTTTGTGGGGCTCTGCAGCTTTCTTTACGGAAATAAAAAAGTGAAATATGCCGAAAACGTTCGTTTGCTCACTCCATGGTAAAATTGATCCTAAACTTAGAGCTAATAACAAAATTACGAACAAGTATATAAAGTTTTTACAATTCATCTTGAAAATTCCAGAAGATTGATAACATATTTTTTTAAATGTAAATTAATATTTCTTAGTGCACATTGAACCTTAATTTTTAAATTCCTAAAGATATTCAACCTCTCCCTAACGATCTTTATAATCGTGAACAACAATAAAACAACAAATCCTTCTCCTGAAAACCAAGAAAATTTTCAGAATGCATCAAATCATTGTTAATCGCTATTTTACGACTGACCTAGCCATAGCTTTTTATTATTGCTCTTAATAATAATTCACTTAGTGAATAACTTTGTAAAATGGTTAAAGTTCTGCAATAATTTTGATAAATTAATGAAGGAAATTAGAAATAATAATGCCGCCAGCTATACATTCATTTTAAGATGCGGAAACTTTGACTGTTTAAATTCGAGAAGTGCAGAACTTTTTGCTGGCTTATTTAGAATCAAAATACTCATTTTCTAAAAAACTTATTTTGCAGATGCTTACGTAAATTAAATAAACAGTTACAAAGTTGTTCTCAAAAAATAATTCTCCAACTATAATTGAATAATGGAATCACACTTTTGACGTCACATTTCAAATGGTTATAAGCCCAGTTTATTTTTAAAACATTCCTATTTCTTTTTTAGGCATTTGAAAAACGAAAATGTAAAATAAAATATTGTAACTGCACTACATTTATCTTAGGCAAAAGCTTGGGAAAAATAAATAAATATTACATTGGTAATATGACTAAATTTCATAAACCACATATTTACCATCTTCAGTTCTATCCACAGTAAGTCTTAACCATTTCTAAATAAGCCTGAAATATTCGATAAACATTGTAGGAAAAATCTTAAGATTTACAGAATAAGCATTTCAGGAACTCAATATACCTAGTAAGTACAATATACAGGGTGTCCGGGAAAATGTGTAAAATCTTCCAGATATGAAAAAAACACATGAAATGAAAACTACAAGTTCATATATTTTTTTTTCGTATAAGCGTCCTCTTCGGAAATATGGACTCCCAAAAAGCTGCAGTAGAATCATTTTTTTACACATAATTATTGAACCACCGGGTATATTTCCATTTTTTTTTAATATGATGTTTACCAGGCAAGACTCTTTAAATTACTATTCAAGAAAGTGTTATGAATTACTCACAGCTGCATGGACGGACTAGCTGTTACCCCCATGACCCAGTTTTTTTTACGTCCTGTATGATATGTATGTCCTTTTATTTATATTGTTAATCCCCTAACTTCTATCTGGTTAAATATGAAAAAGAGGAAAGTTAAATTAACTGCTTCGTTAAAAACTTCGTAAGTAGATTCAGCATGGGCTTTGTGAAGTCTGATACACTCGCGGGCACGGCGAATTGAGGACTGCTGTACCCGCCATATTAACTCAACATTGTTCCTTATTTAATCACAATGAAATGTGATTCGCCCTAAAAATTCCTCGACCATAGGTTTTGAGATGTTCACACAGGTAAGGATCCAGCGACGTTAGGTCGAGAGATCGAGGAGGCCAGGTAGTAGGGACTTCTCTACCTATCCAATGATTTGGATAGACGTTATTGAGGTGCTCCCACACAGCAACGCTGAAATGCCCCATCGTGCATGTAGTACATGTTTTGGCAGGTTTCAAGTGGCAAGTGCTCTATTAAATCACGAAAAGCGTTCTGGAGGAACTCCAAATAAAGTTCTTCATTCGGCCGGCAATACAAATGGTCCAATCAAAAAACTGCCAATGGTTCCTGCCCAGACATTAATAGAGTGGAACTGATGATGCGATAGTTGCTTGAGAATTTTCATCAGACCATATATGTAAGTTGTGTAAATTTAAGATACCATTTTTGGTAAACCCTGCTTCATCCGTGAAGAGAATAGTGCTAATGAAGTTTACATTACTTTGTTGCTGCTCCAATAGCCAGTTTGCAAACTGCATTCTATGGGGAAAATATTCAGAAATCAGTTCTTGCACTTTCTTGCAATGATATGTATATAACAGCTGTTCCTGAAGAACTTCATGTACTACTGTTCTCGACGTAGTAAATTGTGCAAATTATTTTCAAGTGCTCGTTGAAGGAATGTCATCTACAGTAATTAAAATATTTTCCTCTAATTGCGTCGAACGAACTATTCTTCCGGGACCAGCATCAGTACTTCTTTTCCCAAAATTTCCTAAAATTATAAACAAATTTAATAATATTACCGTATGAAATGGAATCAGCTACCATTCTCCCTTAAACGTTGGTCAACTCGTTGAAATGTTTTCTGATCTGAAAGAGTACGATTAGGATATAATTTCCTGGCTTTCAAAGCATTGGAAGATATAAGACTATATATCAGATGCATATCTGCATACTCAATAAACATGCATTCCATATTTCGAATTATTTCACTATTAATTTCACCACGAAATCCAAAAATCAGTAAATTAATATCCAAGTAAAGAATTAATGTGAAGCGATTTGAAAGTTGATAAGTTCTAAAATGCAGAATATTTATTTCTTTCGTACCTAGCAACATTTGCAACCATAATACTTTGTACCTTTTATCGAAATACGCAAAATACATAATGTAAATAAAATGACGGTTTTTCGAAAACGGTTAGGATTAGCAATATGAATAAAGAGTACTTTAATTTTAGTCAAGGTATATAAAACACGTTGTGCAAAGTTCTTATCATATAGGACGTAAAAAAATGGTGTCATGAGTGTCACAGCTAGTCCGTCTCTGCAGCTGTAAGTAATTTACAGCACTTATTGGATAATAATTTGAAAGGTCTTACATGGTATAATACATCATGTTAAAAAGAAAATTATAAACTTTTTATAAAAAAATTGAACCGACTTCTAAAAGTGGGCTAAAAAGTGAAAAATAACTAGACATTTTTATATGAAATTGAAATTTTTGAAGTCTGCGCCAAACTAATACCTGACAAAATGTGATTCGCATAAACAGACTAAAAATATTTCATTTTTAATTGCTTTCTAACCATAATTTGTATCTATTAGTAGTTATTTATTTCATTTAGAAATAATTTGGCGTCAACTTCAAAAATTTCAATTTCATATAGAAATTTATAGTTATTTTTCATTTTTAATCTCACTTTTAGAAGTCGGTTCAATTTTTTTATAAAAATTTTATTTTTCGATTTTTAGTTTTGAATTCATTATGATATTCCTAAATTATTTGAATTAAGTGCTAATCGAGATTCGTGTACCTTGCAATGACTCCAAGGTGGCAAAAAAGTACCCATTTTATCCATAATTGTAAATCACCCTAAAATGAACCACTAAAAATGCTTTGATTCTTAAAGTTCTCCAAATACCAATGAAATTGTGTCAAACAAACATTTAGTCTGTCTTATTAAATCCACTAAATTAAATTTCAAATTAATTCTTGATTGGTAATATAGACTCCAAAACCTTCCAGTATCGATATTTAAAGAATCTGGGACATAAAATTCTTAGCCCGATATATTCTATATTGCATATTGAGTTTGCATACGTCCCAAGAATCCCACAATATCAATTTTAGATCAAACCGGAAAATGCAAAATTTTTAAACCCTGATATTGTATCTTATCAACCTAATAGTTGTAAAAAATTACCTTCATATTCGTAATATACCACCCCCAACCCCCTAATACCAAATCTGAAAAAATGCGAATAAGGTAAAATTTTCAACCCACCATATTGGATCCGCCGTATTGAATTTCAAAAAAATTAATAATTTACACCCTCAAGAACCCTCTATATCAGATTTGAAGAAAGTCAAAAAATGTAAAATTCTTAGGACACCATATTGAATCCACCAAATTGAGTTTTTTAAAAAATATTTTAATTTCGTAATTAACACTAACAAAAATCCCGTTTAGACAAAATCGAGAGATGTAGAATATTTAATCCTCCATCTTAGATCCGCCAAATTTTATTTTTTTTTTAAATAATATCAAATTCGTAATCTGCTGTCATATCAACTTTGAAAAAATATCGGACAAAATTAATTTTTTATCCACCATATTGGATACGCTATATTGAATTTTTTTAAAATAATTTTAGATTCGTTATGTATGACCCCGAAAATTCTCTCGTACAAATTTTGGTAAAAATCGGACAAAATTGATTTTTTGACCGCCATATTGAATTTTTTAAAAATAATTTCATATTCGTTATGTGAGGCCCCGAAAACTCCCCCATACAAATTTTGGAGAAAGTCGGACAAAATTAATTTTTTTGCCCGCCATATTGTAAGCGCCATCTTGGTATTTACTGCACCAATTTCATCAAAAAAATATGGGACCACCGCAGCAACTTCCCGAATATAACGTAAAAAATTTCATTCAAATTGGTGCAGCCTTTCTGGAGTAATCGGTGTACATACATAAAAAAAAAATACATAGTCGGCGACTTGAGTACCTCCTTCTTTTAGAAGTCGGTTAAAAATATATCTTATGTATAAAAATCTTGATTCCATTACAGCTCCTTAGGAGCCCATATCTCCGAAGAGGAGGTTTATACAATGAAAGTATTTATGAACTTGTAGTATTCCTTTCACTTATTTTTTCATATCCGAGAGATTTCCCCCATTTTTCCGGACACCCTGTATATACTTGTTATAGAATACGTACATTCAAAGAGAAAAAATCCTTTCCGTTTCTCTTTCATTATCTTTCTTTTCCTTATTTTTGTTACAGAATCTTGGCCCTAGTAACTTTAAAGTGGATAAATTCAAAATTTTCAACTGATCATCGTAAAATCTAAATAACCATTTTATAAGAAACTAGTAACTCTCTCCTGCTTCGCACGTGAGTTGTTACTGTCATGTTATTGTTTAAACAACCAATGGTTCACCTAAATCTTCCTCGTGAAAGAATCTCTCCATAAGTAAAAATCGGAATAAAATCCTTTCAGTAGATTCTGAGAAAATTTTTCCCAAACACACATATAAAATTATCATAACGTAAACTCTCCTGAGATATTTAAATCAATGAATCATAATCGTTTTGTCACATTTCGAGCTCTATACCTTTATCCAAAGGTTGTTTAGACAAAGTTTATGGACCTATTAAATTAATAGTTTCTTAAAGGAATTTTAGTAGCAAAAACGTCCTAATAACACATAAAATGAACGACTCTACAGGATGTTTGGTACATCGATAGAAAGTTTGGAAGAGGTGATAGGGAATGTCATTTTAAATAATTTATGTCATATATGCCTCAGTACAAAAATGTACGGTTGTCGAGTTACAGCACATTTTATAATTTTTCGGTTTTCTGGCAATTGGTGATTGAAAATTTAATTTTTATGATACTGATATAATTTTTTTTTTAAATAACTTTGTTGAATTACCTTTACAGTGGTGTATCAAAACCCGTATCAGTAAAATATTACATACGTTAAATTCAGGGAAGATAATGATATTAACGAAATTAACAATTTTCTATATTTATTTTTACTATCCTAAAATTACCAAAATCACATTTAGTATTATTTTATATGATATGTTCGAAATGTGAGCCATTATTTCTAATACATTTTCGGGCCCTTTTCCTCACTTGGGTGGTGGTTACGCCTAGTCTCATTTTTTGCTTAAGTGTGACACCTGCTTCATTAATTCTTTCAATTAGTTGATTAAGGTCCATTATTTCAACTTTATAGACAAGTTCTTTCATATGTCCCCAGATGTAAAAATCTATAGGCGTCAAGTCTGGGAACCTCGCAAGCCACAATATGGGACCGTTTTTTTCATTTAAACAATCTCTTGTATCAAACCGATAATGTGCTGGACGTCCGTCGTTCTGGAAAATTATTTTGTCTCTTACGTTCAATGGTATTTTAAAAACTCTAAGTAATTGTCTCCGTTTAAATGTTCAGGAAGAAAATATGGCCCAATGAAAGTTCTTCCGATTACCGCTCCCCATACATTTACACTGAATTTCTGTTGAAAGCTATTTCTTTTTTCATTTGCGGATTCCTATCAGCCCAATAATGCAGATTGTGGAAGTTGGTGATTCCCAGCCGAGAAAATTTTGATTCATCGGACCATAAAATACTTTTTAAGAAAAGTCCATCTTCCATATCAGCTTTAACAAATAACGGCAGAACAGAATTATCCATGCTGGATCACCTTCTTCAAGGCCTTGATCCAGGGTGTAATGAAATGGATATTTTCTTTCAACTATCATAATGTTCCACACTTTCCAACTAGACAAATTAAGCTGATTAGCTACCTTTCTAGTGGTTGGATCTGCATCAAATGAGTGCAAAATTTGTTGTTCTACTTCGACAGCATGTCTATCTGCATGCAATCTTTCTCTGAAAAGAAGATTACCGGTTTCACAAATACTGCGATATGTGTTATTAAAAACTTGTACATGAGGAACTCTTCTTCCAGGAAATCGATCTCGGTATAGTCTTTGATCTGCGGCTGCATTGCCGTCTGCTCTATCATACATGAAAATTATATCAACGTTTTCTAAATTGGAAAAAGTGGCCATCGTTTTGTCAACAAGGCAATTTTAAATTTAGCAAGTGAACACGCAACTGCAAGATGTATGCGACCAGCACTAAAGCCGATATCATCTGTATGGTTGGCTAATAAAACTGGTTGTTTATGTATTGGTGTTTTTATTTTTTTTTATGTTTATTTTACAAATAACAATTACCGGCCTGGTGATCAGAAACACAAAAATTCATCTTTTAGGCGTTCAAAACATCCAATGCAATGCATTAGATATTTTGTTTTCGTTAATTTGAATATCTTCCCTAAATTTAATGTATGTAATATTTTTTTTAATACGGGTTTCGATAAACCACTGTAAAGGTAATTCAACAAAGTTATTTTTAAAGTAAATTGAATGCGTTTATCTTTCTCACTGTTAGAAAAAAACATCACTCAAATCTAAGAATGAAACTTGAATTTTCGTAGATGAATAAAATTTTTGAGTGCACAGTTTTCTGTGTGTTATTTTAATTTTATTTCTCTTGTTGTTGTTATAGTCTATGAACCAAAGAATAAGAAAAAAAAATATTTCAAACCGAAAAATTAGACCAGTATCATAAAAATTAAATTTTCAATCACCAATTATCAGAAAACCGAAAAATTATAAAATGTGCTGTAACTCGACAACCGTGCATTTTTGTATTAAGGCATATATGGCATAAATTATTTAAAATGACATTCTCTATCACCTCTTCCAAACTTTCTATCGATATACCAAGCACCCTGTATAGTCAGTCATTTTATGCGTTATTAGGACGTTTTTGCTACTAAAATTCCTTTAAGAAACTATTAATTTAATAGGTTTATAAACTTTGTCTAAACAACCTTTGTACAGGGTGAGTCAACGATTGGATGAAGTAAGTTTGTGCCTTTTCGATGAAATTTACAAAGAAACTATATTTATTGTTTGATACAGTTTATTTTTACGCAGATTTTAAAAATATTTAGGACTCTACAGGGTGAGCCAAAAAACTAGGACAGCATAAAGTTGTATTTTTTAAATAGAACACCCTATATACGAATCGTATTTTCGATTTAGCTTATAATTTTAAATCTTTTTTATTAAGGGTTTACTAAAACAAAACTTTATAGTTTCTGAGATAATTAAGTTTAAAGAAAAAAAGTCACATTTTCAAGCATCAATTCAATCCTAAATAACGTTTTCAATTTTGTGACAAATATATTCAAATTTGGAATTTAGCAAGGCCAAGGACAAGTTAACATAATTTTTACCTAATATTTGCAATAAAAGCTACAGGGTGTTGAACACATCGGCTCAAATTTGAACAAGTTTAAATGAATAAATATCTTTTTTTTAAATGGTACACCCTGTATATTTTCATGTTATTTAATAGAGTAATAAAAACCCTAAAAGTTTTGTTCAATATATCCTATACCTATTTATAATAGTTTTTGAGATATTTCAGTTTTTATAATTTTCCATACTTTTTTACAGAAATAGTCTTCATTATCATAGTAGCCATGTAAAATAATAAAAAGAAACTACAGAAACAAACAGAATGTGGTTAAATATGATGAAATACATTATTCGTTATATTACAATGGCAATAGTTTAATTAAACATAATGTGAAAAAATTAACACAACAATAACGACACGGCAAATACATATTTACTTTTATACTAAACTGAAACAAAAAAATTACCTATTAAATACTGAGATTAATTATTTCTTTTTAATAAGTGTTCGAATAAACGACCCTCTTGTGCAATGCACAAATTTAGTCTTTTTTGCAGATTTTCTCGGACCCTGGACAAAATTAGTGGCGTTATTGTTCTACAGGTATCCCTAATCCTGTTTCGCATATCTTCCAGTGTTGTTGGTGGATTAACATACACCTTATTTTTAATATAACCCCATAGGAAGAAATCTAATGGGGTGATGTCGCAAGACCTTGGTGGCCACTCTATGAAACCCCCACGTCTAATCCATTTTTGCGGATATCGTTGGCCAAAAACGCACTAACTTCACGATGGTAATGCGGAGGCGCACCATCGTGCTGGAACCACATACTGTCGAGCTTATCCCTATCGAGACCTTGAAGCAGTTGGGGTAGTTCTTCTTGTAGAAAGTTCAGGTAACTATGGCCATTTAGTGGTTCATTAAAAAAGTGGGGTCCAATAATTCGATTATGATGAATACCACACCAAACATTTAATGACCAGTGGTTTTGATGTTGCACCTCTCTAATCCAAAATGGGTTTTCTGTGGCATAATAATGCATGTTGCGTCTATTTACGGCACCGTCACTTCTAAAAGTAGCTTCATCACTAAACATTACCTTGCATAATGAATTTGGATTTAATTGAATCTCCGCATTTATTGTACGACAAAAGTTTACACGACTTTCAAAATCCTGTCCATGCAATTCTTGGTGTAATTCCATGTGATATGGATGATACCTATATTTCTTGGTAGTACGATTAGCGGTGGATTGTGATGTTTCACATAATGCTGCTAACTGACGGCTACCAATATAAGGATTTTCCTGAACATTTAACAATACTTGTAGTTCTTTTTCTTCATTAGTTACTGGTTTGTTGACCACTTTACGTTTTGTATAATCAACAGTACCAGAAGAATCAAATCTTTGCATTAAGTTTTGAAAAGTATGGGTATTAGGCTGGCGTCGATCAGGATACTTCATTTTGTAAATTCTTTGAGCAAGAAGGCAATTTTTTTGAGCCTCTCCTATTGTATAAATCATATCTATTAACTCATTCTTTGGAAAATTCATTTTACAATATAAGATGAATGCAAAAAAACCAAACTACACTACATAAAAACCAAAAGAAGCGATTGCGGTTATAAATTTGACACACAGAAAAATGTTCTTTTACATTGTTTTTGTCATGGCTACTATGATAATGAAGACTATTTCTGTAAAAAAGTATGGAAAATAAGAAAAACTGAAATATCTCAAAAACTATTATAAATAGGTATAGGATATATTGAACAAAACTTTTAAGGTTTTTATTACTCTATTAAATAACATAAAAATATACAGGGTGTACCATTTAAAAAAAAAATATTTATTCATTTAAACTTGTTCAAATTAGAGCCGATGTGTTCAACACCCTGTAGCTTTTATTGCAAATATTAGGTAAAAATTATGTTAACTTGTCCTTGGCCTTGCTAAATTTCAAATTTGAATATATTTGTCACAAAATTGAAAACGTTATTTAGGATTGAATTGATGCTTGAAAATATGCCTTTTTTTCTTTAAACTTAATTATCTCAGAAACTATAAAGTTTTGTTATAGTAAACCCTTAATAAAAAAGATTTAAAATTATAAGCTAAATCGAAAATACGATTCGTATATAGGGTGTTCTATTTAAAAAAATACAACTTTATGCTGTCCTAGTTTTTTGGCTCACCCTGTAGAGTCCTAAATATTTTTAAAATCTGCATAAAAATAAACTGTATCAAACAATAAATATAGTTTCTTTGTTAATTTCACCGAAAAGGCACAAACCTATTTCATCCAATCGTTGACTCACACTGTATAATGTTCTTGGGTCTTCCCAATTAACATAAAAAACACATTTTGTGTTTAGTAATTTTTGTCCAAGCCTTCAAAATTACAAACGGATTTAAACTACCTAAATACACGTGGCAAAATTTTTGAAGCTAAAAATACTGCCAATGCCGTATTATTTTTTCAGCAATTATAGTCGAAATCAGATTACGAGATTTGTTCTGCCAAATAACAATGTCCATTAAAAATTCAACATTTTTATTACTAAAACCAGAGAGCGGACAATTTTACCAAATTGCTGATGTAAAACATGATCTCTTTATGAATTCATATTCAGTAGGTATTTTTTCATACCGGGAGGTTAAATTTAGTGGAATATACATATAAATTTCTACATAGCCGTACCAAAATTCTAAATTTAAAAAATTATACCAAAATTTTGACCGGGTTTTGATTATTTAAAATGGCATTATATTCACAGTTCATTCAAAAAGTTCTGGGACTGATTTTTCCTACGAATGAAAACAAGAGTTAATAAAAAACATTTTATTTAGTTTTCAACATAATCCCCTCCCCATTCTATAAAAATTTTGTTGCTCCCGTATGGCCGCTGGAACGACCTGGGAAACTCCTCTTCTGGAATAGCTTTCAGAGCCCTGGCTACATTCCTTTGAATCGTCTCAACGTCTTCAAAATGTGCTCCCTTCATCATCATTTTCAATTTAGAGAATAAAAAAGTCTGCTGGAGTCAGATCTGGCGAGTATGGAGGGTGATGGATCCTGAAGATCGACTTTTGAGCCAAAAATTGTGTGATAAGTATTGAAAAATGGGCTGACGTATTGTCGCGCAATAAAAACCAGTCACCGGTGCGGTACAATTCCAGTCTCACGCTACGAATCTGCTTCAAAACTTGATTCAGACACTTCAGTAGAATTGTGCGTTCACTGTTTGGCCTAAGGACATGAATTCGTTATAGATAATCCCACGAGAATCAAAAAACGAAATGAACTTCATTTTGATTTGCTACTTTGTCGCTCAAGCTTTGATAGGCTATCCTTCACCCTTACCACGCCACTCAGCGGTTGGGCGTTTGGTCGATGGATCGTGTTGAAAACACCATGATTCGTTGCCGGCTACAATTTTATTTAAAAAATTTTCATGCTTGTCTGCCCATTTAACCAAATCGCGTGAAGCTTCCACACGGTGCTCTTTTAACTCTTCTGTTAACAAGTGTGGAACGAATTTTGCTCACACTCTTTTTCCGAGAACATTATGCAAAATATGGTGCACGCTTCCTACACTGATGTTGAGTTCCTCTGACAATATTTCAACCGTAATTCGCCGATTACGAGACAGTGCGACGCGCACACGCTCAACATTTTATTGCGTAGAAGATGTTAAAGGGCGCCTCTCCCGTGGATCGTCTTCCAGCGACTGTCGACCGTTCTTGAACCGCCCATATCGCTCGAAAACCTTGCTGCGGCTTAACTAATCCTTACCATATGCGCATTTGCAATAATTCGAATGTTTCCGAAATATTTTTCCCCAATTTGAAACAAAATTTGATTGCGGCTTGTTGCTCCATAGCGAAAATTGTGACGCAGTGGCAAAAACACGTCTAGTTCAAACGAACATTGTGCTCATTTCTCCACTGTGAGTATCTAGGATATGATATTACATAGTTCTGCAGTCGGATAATAGATAGCGCTAGTCGTAAATTTATACAAAATTAGTCCCGAAACTTTTTGAATGAATTTTGTATATTTTCTCTCTAGACAAAATATTTATAGATCTGCAAAATTTAATCTCAAAAATGACAAATTTACAATTTTAAAATGTAGTTATGGCCCCATACTTTTGAACACGCTCACTTCCAAATGGCCGCAGTAAGAATGTTGACTACTTCTGGGAAAGTATTTAATAGCATACCATACAACTGATACATTAAAAATTATGTATTTTAAATTCTGGTTCAAATTTCGCTCGAAAAAGCTACTACTTGTCACGTGACCGCTGTAACGTCACATGTTCCCAAACACTGCTAAACCGATAAGGTGCTACAGAGTTTTTCGTAATTTTTGTAAAAAGAAAAAGTTCTAAGTTTTATAAATGGTGGGCCGTGCCTCGGTGTACAAGTACTACAATTAAAACATCACGTTCTACTTTCGGAAAATAATACGAAAATGTTGCTTCAGCAAGCCCGCGTTGTGCCTATACAAGATCTACTTTTGTGAAGATTGTTTTGATGTAAGTTTCGATATTTTTTTTTTTTTTTTTTTTTTTGTAATTAGAAGTTATTAATTTTCAAGTTTTCAAAGATGAAAATTGCAATTTTGAGGTTAGAAGTGAAGTAATCAGAGTTGAAAACAATGCTTTGTACTTCTTGTAGAATATCATTTGATGGGCTTAATATCACAGGTTCGAGTGAGAACAGGTCGTTTGAAAAGATGAACAAAAAAAGTAATAGCTCAAAAGGCAAAGAAGTGAAACATAGCCCACATCATCGTATTCGTATGACTACCTTGAAGACCTAAAAAGAAATAAAACAATTTGTATCATAAAAGACAAAACATAACATCAAAATCATAACTATTTATTAAAAATTATTCAGTTGAATCTTTTGAGCATATAAACAACTATGGTTAGTATTATTTATTCATTATTGGTTTCAAAAATAACAATTCTTGGTATATTGCTTACAGAGAGGTCTTAATTCACCAAAGCAGAAATTACTGTTTGTTACGAAGAAATTCGAACTATTTGCCTTACTAAAACCACTTTCCATAACGGGAAAACTTCTTTGAATCATTTTTAAAGGGAGTAATAAGCAATTTTCGAAGAAATTGCATAGAAGTCATTACATAATACATCAAAATGTGAACCAAACAACGTAGCCTTTGACAGCGATAATTTTTGGGAACAACTGACTGCATGTAATTTGAATGGTGTGATTTAATAACATTTTGATTATTAAATAAATATTAAATTATTTAAGATAAAGAAAAATATTGTGATTTTTAGGATTTCTTTTATGAAAAGTACCGTTTTGATGCAAAATTGTATTTTTATTTTAATACAGTCAACATCCGTATTCGAATATCTATTTGCCCTTGTTCTGGCACAACGTAAGCATATACTTTATGGAACTCATTAAACTAAATAAAACACGCAAAATATAAATAAATAAGTTACCTGAAACAATACAAGTCTGTCGATTTACACCCAATTCACAAAACAAAAGCCACAAGAAACGTTAGAAAATTAACCACTCGATAATAGAAAATATATACGTATGCGTAAGTACTAATATTTAAAATAGGTATTCGAAGTGCGTTTGTGCCATTTTGCCGTTTTTGGCCTTAGCTGAGACGGAATGCTTCATGGAGTTCAGTGGTTGTCTCATAGTCAAAACATAGGAAATTTTACACCAACTACACTAGCTTTTCATGACTTATTTTACAATATTCAATAATCACCATAGCAGGTGTTCATCTAGACAAGCGCATGTTCTGGTAGGAGTAGTCCACAATACAATAAATCCAATACAGTATCAAAATTCTAGAGTTTTACTTTCTATGTTTTCAATTTTCCTATATTTTTAGGCTGAGTATTAAAAACTGACAAATGGAAGCTTGAAGGGGTAATATTTATTATATATTTCATAATTCATACGCATTTGAAATTGGAATCAAATACCTCTTTTGTTAGCTGAAAAATACAGTTATTTTTTTCAAGTCAGGATCCTAGTATTTTCTTAATAATTTCATTTATTTATATACCGATAACTGAGAAACTTGCATACATAAATAAGAATGTTTTAGCTCGTCATGACCTTCACCTTTTAGTTAAAAAATTTACCTTGAAAGAATAAATAATATCTGGAAGTAAATTTTCTAACAGATTATAAAATGCCTATGCATCCTGTTTTTAGTAATACAGTAATATAGTAAACTTAAAATAATATTTGGAAACATACATTAATCTTATTGTTTGGTTGCCAAATTTAAAATTTTTTTGAATCAGTTTTGCATATTTATAAGGTAAGAAACCATGCAACTTTGGGTATGTACTTTCACTTTTAAAATATCCGAATAACAACTTATGTTTTAAAAGCAACTTAACTAATTCCGACTTTAGCTATGTTGCCACAATTCGAACTATAAACATATGAAGTCGTTATTGCAAAAAAAAGCAGCATCTAAATTAAAATTTAAGGGTGAGAGTTATAGTTATTAAATTTGTTATTTATTTTTGTCTTAAAACTTACGTGCAAGCCAAATTTTAACGTCCTGATGTTACAGGTAGCTCCATATAGTTTTGGAGGACTTACCTCCTCCGCTTGCATCATCTAGATTTAACTTTTTGTTCAACTTTATTGCACCATATCTAAATACTCTCAAGCTTGGTTTAATATTAAGCCAAGAACTTTGATGACTTAAGTGGAGTTTATTTCACCTTGAGGTTAATTTATTGGCATTATTTCCTGTTTTCTAAAACTTGTAACACATATTGCAAGAGTAAAGTCACTCAAATACAAAATTGAAGCGAATCTCTTTATAACATATGCATCAAGATGACCCAGATATTTTGGACATCATAGACCTAGGTTTTCGGCGAAAAATTGATCATAAGTCGAATTATTTTAATAATAGGGACAACTTCATTTTTTTATTAGCGATTTAGTTAAAGAAACCAGCAGTTTTCAATTTGTTAAATAAATTAGAAAACCAGGTAATAAACGTCTAAATATTAAAAATAGATAACAGAACGGTGTTGTAAATGATTACGATGTTATACCTTTTTATACTAAAAAGACATGATTCTGTTTCTAATTTCAGGAAAGTCCATGGAATCAGTTAATAACAACATTTAGATATTATATGAAACATTGACATTTCTTTATTATTTATGTAGTGTCTTTTTTGGTATCCTATTGTGTACTTATTTCCATATTTTTCCGGGTGATGAGGGATATACTTTATAGTTTTTTTGTGTTCACTAATATTACTAGAGTAAAATTAAGAGCCCTATTGGTTTTATCTTTGTTTTTAGATTCATATTTTAATAGAATTTTGTTTTAAATTATTTGTTGATTTAAAGATAAGATCACAGACATAAAAGGGGTGGAATGTAATACAATGTTAAGTTGAATTAACAAAAAGAGAAAAAATTTGAACGATGCCAAGTTTATCTTGCCTCCGGCACGATTCTTTTGACATAGTGCAAAGAATAAAACTATAAGTCAAGCTTATATATTAAAACTAGCTTAGGTAAGCCAAGCTTCAGTTAAAAATAGTGCAAATGGATATTAGCTACTAAAATAAATTACACTTATGAACCAAATTTTCCCATATTTTTTGTTATCACAGTTGCTCGAAATTAGTTTTAAATTAACACTTAAAACTAAAATATGTGCTGATAAATTCACTTGTTTTCAAAAAACTTTTACGTTTAATTTATATGAATTCCATTTACCGTTTTAAAAGCAAGAAAAATTCTGATTTAATATAAAAATTAAGGTAAATTAAGTTATCTATATTGAAATAAGTGGAACTTTTCCAATATTTATAACAAAAGTATGATAATAGTAAGACACTATACGCAAATTGTATCACTGTATTACAAAGGTTATAGTCAAAAAAACATGATAAACTCACAAGAGCTCCATCTACAAGTTCGAATATTTAAATTTGATCAAGATCCTGTTGTGGAACCAACATCTTACCACCGCTTTCCGGCAAAATTGGACTTAAATAGAGGTCCAAGTTTGTGGAAAGTACAAGGATATCTGGGAATGATACCGGTGGATCCCACTGATGAGTCCACTACCGGTGTCGAGACGAAACATCCGTACATTTTAGGTGTTCGCAAATAGGTCGTTCGTTATATGCGCCTAACATCAGGGGCATTACTACGACATGGCGCCCGAGCAGGGAAGCACGGAAGGCCGTCGAGTCGTGGCTTTGTGCTAAAGCCGGTACCCTACTTTGGAACGGAACAAAAGATGTATTACAATTACGAATAACTATTTTTTGAAAGTTAATTTTACACGAAATCTATGCACTGAGCAACTAAAATTAATGTTAGCTCAAAAATAGCCAGAAACAACTTAGAAGCAGCTTGAAAGCCTAGACGGTCCGTTAAAATTCCACGTCTTTTTCAAAATCATAAAACTCAACGATTAGAATCTTCTGAAATACATGTTTAGTGAAACGTCAAAAATTAAAAAAATATCTTGTTTGAGGATGAGATTAGAATTCAATTATTGAAACTAGATAGATAAAACCATACCTATAAAAGAATTGGTGATGGTACGCTAGCTAGAATCTCTGCATTACGATAATTGCAGAAAACTCCTCTTTAAATTGGTTTTTGTTCCAATTACGTGCTTATTTTGTACTTACTTCCTTCGAGCACTTGATTGGAACTTGCTATCAATTTCTCCATGAAATCAGATAATCCTTGACAAAGACTAGTTTTTTATACGTACGTCCCTGCAAACATAATACAATTCCCAGCGCACATATGCATCGTTCATTCTAAAATTAAGGATAATTACTCCCTGTGCCCTTAAGCAACATTTTATAAATATGTATATTTACTACCCTGCCTTTGAACTCTGATAAATATTCCTGGTAAATATTTCAGGGTTCACTTTTTAAAATTACTTTTTTGTTTTTGATTAAAATATGGATTAAATGGAAAAATTTTAGTTCTTGTGTACTGTGGCTATCGTGTTCAACAAGCTTTGATTTTTAATTAAAATATTTTAAAACGGACGCTACCTAAGCAAACAAAAGTGTTTACTTAGTTACTCTCATCTGCATATTAAAAAAATTATTTTACATGCAGTATCTTCAAAAGTTACACAAAGTACAGGGAGGTGATATTTTGGATGCTTATAGTTATCAATTTCCCAAAATTAACTAAATGACTTTCATTTTTATAGAATTTCTACGTGTTGGCAATATATTTTACTATTTAATAGATAAACACTATCTCACTCTAAGTCAAATGTTAAAATATGGTGTTCACGAATAGAAAGATGTGATTTGGTATCCATCCAGGAGCATATTCATTATTTCACTTAAATGTTTCAATTAAAGCAACACACTCCGTATACTCTTAACGCTTTCTTATTAACATTTTAGTATATTATTGATGTCAGTCAAATCCAGAGTCTCAATAATCTGCGAAATAAATAAAAATTAACTTTTTCCCCGATAATAAAGCCTGGAAGTTGTAAAAAAGAACCTACAAAATATAACCTAATTCAATTATAGGATCATCAATTATTTTCCGTTTTCCTCTTGTTAACGTCTCAGCACGAGCTCTTCTAACAATTTTGCTCTAACAGCACTAACGCATGATTAAATAAATTGGATGGAGAATCGAGAGAAAGTTGTCAAGTCTAGACACGCACACAAAAAGGGGATATTTTTATTAACTTGGTTATGGATTTATACGCAGCGGGAGTTCTGTAGCTAAGTCACACAACAATTTTAATAGAAATACATATTAATAGTTATAGTTGTACTTAAAATTATTTAGAACAAATTAATAAACTATACCAAAAAACTCCCCCTCCAAAAATAATAGTGGTAGCAGATATTCAAAATAATATTTAGGAAATATAGTCCATTGGAATTTCAACATTGTTTTAATTGATAATATTATTATTAAGCAAAAACTAGAAATATTAAATTTTAGTGGTTTTCAAAAAATTAGTAGTTTTTCTTCTTATTACGTAGTATATTATCTTAAAAACTAACAATAGGACGTTTGATTTTCAAAAGAGATCTTATGCACCTTGATTTCTATCGAAGTTCGTGGCATAAAGACGCCATTTCACAAGGTCTTATTATTGTATATTCTGGATATTATGCCACATTCTCCCCCGCTCCATCTCCCTATTTTAGTTAAAAGAAGTTTTCGAGAAAATCGAAAAATTTACTAACAAAGAAGATACCTGAAATGTCCGGTTCCAATTTTAATGAAACTTCAATACGTTGCAGAGGGTATAAAAATAAGAGAAACGTGTTTTTTTTAACTGCGAATGTTCACTATAACGGGTTCGAAACCGCCCTTAAAGTTCACCCCTAAAAAGAGTATTTTTAAAATATCTCTCTGAGATTTCTTTAAAGAGCAAAGTGAAAATTACTTGTTATCCGCAATGATGTTAAACTATGGTATTTTCACCCCAATAATATTATCCCTTATTTTTTATTAGAATAAATCATATATTTACGCAGGTAATTTAATTCTAAAAATTATGAAATTTGATGGAATTGTTTGAAAATATTTTTGTAGCGAATATCAAAAGTAACTTAAATTGAGGTATTTCGGGGTTTCCAAAAATATTCTAGTAAAAGAGGATGAGTCACTCCCAAATACTTTTTTTAGTATCTCAAGTTATAATTAAGATATATCTAGAAATCCAAATGTAAATTACTTTTTATTCAAAACGATGTTAAACTATGATATTTTCACCCCAAGGATATCATCTCTTATTTTCTATCAGGGTAAACCATTTATTTCCGCACGTATTTTAATTCTAAAAATTGCCAAATTTACTGGAATTGTTTGAAAATATTTTTTTCACGAATACCATAAGTAACTTGTGTTTCGAGGTTTCTAAAAATAAACTAATAAGAGAGAGTGAGCCACCCCCATATACTTTTTCCAAAATCTCTATTTCTAATTGATATATCTTTACGAAACAAAATAGAAATTACTTGTTATTTGAAATGACGCTGAACTATGGTATTTTTATCCCCAAGAATATAATTCCTTATTTCTTATAACGGTAACCCATCTATTTGCGCACGTATTTTAATTCTAAAAATTATATAATTTACTGAAATTGTTTGAAAATATTTTTTTCATGAAGTAATGAACTCAAATTGATAAGTTTCGGGATTTTGGGGTAGTAGTAAAAGAGGGTGACTTATCCCCAAAATACCATACTTCAATATCATTTCAATTAACAAGTAATTTCTATGTTGTTTTGTAAAGGTATCTCAATTAGAATTTGAGATTTAAAAAAGTATTTAGGGGTGGCTTACCCTCCTTTACTAGTTTATTTTTAGAAATCTCGAACCACATCATCTTAAGTTACTTATGGTAATCATGAAAAAACATATTTGAGGTCTTTCTAAATTTGGAAGTACCATTTCATCCATTTCTCTTCTATCTAGTAGGCAGAACCTAACTGCGGAGATTATTTTTCAGAAAAATAAACAATAAATATGTTTCCCAGATAGTGCAGACTTTCTCACAGACACGGTAAAAAAATACACTAACTTTGGATAGTCAATTTTTGCTTTATTTTTATAAATTACAGAGTTTCAGCGCTAGAACTCTAAACAAAGTGAGCTTCTGTTTTGGTTTGATTGATTAATTGATTGATTAAATGATGTAGCAGGCTATGGTGAACAGATCATTTACATTGCATATATAATATAAAAAGAAACGAAGACTGTTTCAGATGGTTTTTTTAATTATATTTCAAATAGACATGACATGTTTCTTATTACTACGACTTGATCAGATGTCGAATTGGTAATGAAAAAAAGGTAAGAAATAAATATTATTGAAGATGTTCAGGTACCTATTTTAAAAATTCCAAATTTACATATTTTTATGGTTGTACCGTAATAAGGAAAACCAGAGCAATTCGTATTATTAAACAAATTAGACAATGGTGAATTATTAACATCTAGTTGATCATTCAAAATGTTATCTGCATTCTTAAGTTTCTTAATCTCTAATGATTCTAATAAAATCAACTTTTTGCTTTTATTTTCCCTATATAATATTTTGAAGTTTTCATCAAAGCTGTGGTTTCGAGACAAAAGATGTATTGCGTACGCTGAACTGTTTTTTGTGCTTTTAGGCTCTTTGACCCTAATATTAATGGTGTGACCTGTTTAACTCATGTAACTTTTTTCAAAATAAACCACTATTTAGTTTTTAAATTCCGCATTTTTGCTCTTTGTAGGTCTCATCTCCATTATTTTTAATATGTTTGCTGTTATTATTCGTTGTAAAAACATTATTAATATTTCTGTCTTCTTAACAGTATATATTGTTTCAAACTTCTTGTTGTTTTCTTTTATTATGGGATAAATTAATGGCATAGCTTTACTCTTTAGTTTATTTTGAAAATACTGCATTAAGATGTTGTGCGAAAAGACAAATTAGTTTACCTGAATGACGGGAATTTTAGAAATTCGCATGCCAGCATTTATAGAATATATCAAAACTATCATAACTCAGAAAAATACGATTTTGCCTTGACTTGTCGAACTAGTCAGTGCAGGCGTATATCATTTACAGTGCTGAATATGGAAATATTGTCTCTCTGCCGTTCTAACCCACTATCCCGTTCCGCCCCGCTTTGTCCAATATTATATTAATAAAACAGGCATAAACCAACTACTGACAATAAGTTCGTTCCAACCAAGGAACTTGGAAGGGATAGGAAAACTACAAAAATAGGCTAAATGCGTAAAAAAGTGTTCCACCATGCAGAAAATAAATGTCATAAATTGACATCAACTGGCTATGTGGAGCAAGCGCAAAAAGAAATTTCGTTGTAAATTTGTTGCATGAAGTTAGCAATGTGAGAACGGGAATCCAGGGCTGGGTTTGCGACACGATCGGCGTCCTGGCGTATTCTTTATGTTTAATGGGGTTGTTTGCCATCGTCCTCGACGCGTATTTTCTTTGTTGTGTGGTGCAGTATCATTAGTTAAACTTCGGAATTTATATTTGTGTATGTTGTCAAGACATTTGTATAGACATTAATTTATAACAATGTATCAGTGTATGGTATTGTTTTGTAAATCACGTGGTTCGATCCCGGAAATTCATTATTTTCGGTAGGTACCTACGTTTTTTGTATTACATCAATATGTAAGATTATACTGAAGATATTTTAATAGATCGACGATTTTAAAGTTTTGTTTGCGCTAATGTGTAGTTTTTATCATTTTTTTCATTTCATTTTTTTTTTATCAGAAATTAATTATTTTAAAGTTTCGAATGTACATGAAAAACACTTTACTTAATAATAACATAAAAGAGGAATAACATATAGTTAATCTCTATGGCCAGATCCTTTTTAACATTGTAGATAAGATAAGATTTGATTAAGAATTATGTTTAAATTTCTTTTAAGGCAGTGTTTATTTCATTAGTCGTTTTATAACCTGAACTTTAAATTGTAATTTTTCAATATAACAACATAAATAAGAGGTTTCTCAAATACAGTCCTATCCCTTGACCTACTGCGCAAGTGCAGCATAGCCACATTGAGGAGAGTACAGAGTTACATGAGGAACCAAATTTAGTTTAGTGTATTCTCCTTCCTTTTACCCCTTCCAACTTCCTTGGTTCCAACCCGCATGAGAAAGAGTTTCTGACTGTCAGAATTCTGCGCATTAACTTAAATGCGTGTCAATCAGAGATAAAAACGATTGGTAAATAATCAGTTTTCTGTTCCATCCACGCTCAAACCTGTTTGAAAACTATCAGAACGGTTTGCGGATTATCTTCTATTCGTTTAGCGCATGAATATTACTACTATATTTTAGTATATTAAAAAAGTTTACACATAATTTAATAAGGTTATGTTACAATTCACATACTTCAAATAAAATTATCAGATCTTTCAAATTTTGTAAGCATACTACACTGTATAGTATAAAAGCTAATAACAGGTTCTATTAGAAAACTTTAAGAGCCTTTAAAAGAAATTTAGGATCACATAGTTCAAAATGCTGCCAATAAATGTAATATTACATATATAGTTAACAGGTGTTGATAACTTTAATACAAAACTACAATATTTGAAACTGAAACACTAAAAATTCTTTCAGGAAACTTAGAAATGTATTGATATAATGTCTAGTTCTCTATATACTTTTTAAAATTTTGTATTTGCAGAAAATGTATTTCCCTAATATATTAGGTAATGCGAAAAGTCTTTATTATATTGAATTGATATATATCTACGAAGGGATAAGATGCAATGTCATTATATTGTTCCTCAAGGGATTATTTCCGCTGATGCTTTTGATTGGAGATATTACGTTAAATCCTTGCCAAATGCATCCAATAAGAAACGTTTCTAGAAAATGATTGCATTTCAAATCCACGGTTTCGTAATACTTCAATTTTTTGAGGTTCAGTGGGTTTGTAAATTAAAATTTAGAAATATTATGGAATTTAACTTTTTAAAGAATTGAGCTTATTAAAAATTGGTTTATTTAAAAATTGTACCAAATATTATATTAGTAGATGATCGATATATAGAAAATTAATTATGTAATATATAGTATTTTCTGGTTAATCTAGAGCAACCCTTCCCAACCTTTTTTTTTTCTTGCTGACCTTTTCTAAAAACCGGAAATTAGAAGCAGTGAATGAAACAATTAAAATTGGGTTATTAAAATTTATTTTTCATATTGAATAACAGTTTATAACGAAAAACTAAAACATAATCGTAAAACATTTACAGACAAACATTAATAAAACAAAAGCTTAACCTACAAAAAAGAATTAATAGAAAATAAATACAATAATACAGAACTTGAAAGATATCCTAAATGAGATATTTGTTCTTGTTTGGTGGAACAAAAAAAATTTAAATTAGTTCGATGTCTGAACGTTAGTGTCATTTTAGGTTAGGTTCTGCATTTAACCACACTGTTAAAAGTAACCTTAAATTTAATACAAATTTAATGTCCATTCAGTACTAAATTTTATGATTTTGTAGATCTGGAACAATAAACATATGACGGTTGAGAGCAAAGCAAGAATTTACAAGATCTGTGTAAGATCGATACTGACCTACGGCGCAGAAACAAGAAATGAAACAACAAAGACAAAACAAATTATGAGAACCACAGAAATCAAAACTCTGAGAATGATCACGGGAACAAGTTTTAGAGAAAGAATAAGAAATGCAAAAATACGCGAGGACAGCGAAGCGGAGGATGTTGTGAAGTGGGTTCGAAACCATCGTAGGCAATGGAGAGATCAAGTGGAACGAATGGATGATGACAGACTAGCAAAAACCGCGATGAGAGAGAAACCAAACACCAAACGGCCGCCTGGACGGCCCCCCAAAAGATGGAGAAACAGCTGGATTTCGACCTCAAACGAGGATCGATGAGGCATTGTGTAGATAACAGAACTTGATTCTACCTAGAAGAAGAAGAAGATGATTTTGTAGCAAAAATCGTGAATAATATACATTTACTTTGGATTTAAAGCAATTCATTCAAATATCAGTTCGTTGTACATTAAATTTGATTAAATGGTATCTTAATTTCAATAAGGTCACTGAAAAGATATTTCAACTTCTGTACATAAAATTAATTCACATATACCCTAATACTAAAGCAATTAACATTATTATTCAATATAAATTGCGTGAGATTCCGAGAGATGGCGCAACTTGTCTTGAACTTTTTGTTTAGTATAATATAAGTTGCTTAAAGAACTCGATTTTCTTGGTGTACATGTCTGCACCGTACTGACGGGGACCAATGAGTTCGAAACCGGTCTAGATGGCGAACACTATCTATAGGAAAAATGTTCACCTTTTTTTAGTAGTTTCAAAATTTTTTGAACTCATATTAATGTTGGTACATTAAATATGTGATAACATATCTCCAATTCAATGAACACAGGCTATATATTTAATGTACATAGTCACCTTAAAAAGTAATGATAAAACTTTATATATAATGTATGACTACATTAAATTTACTAGGATAAATTAATTTAGATTAATGTAAATTTTTAAATTTAATGCATTACATTAAATGCATTTAATAAACGTTTGTGAAATTTACTTCCAGCTCATTTACATAAAATTTAATACATTTTCTTTTTACAGTGCTGTTTTTATACTTATCTTTCAGGTAAGTGTCCTTTCTTACCTTGATATATTGTACACAAGCGCAATAAAACGTTAATGACTTTTTTCGCCAAAACAGCATACTCATTTCATACACTGAGTCAAAAATTAATTAAAGAGTGATCTTTAAAAACAGTTTTAAGGGAATTTTCAAAAGAGAAGTCAATGAGCTTTTTTTTCTATTTCCAGTAACGTTAAAGAAGTATCGGAAATTATATCCCCTTGAAAAGGATTACGTACCCAATTGTTCTATCCAGATATAATAGATTTATTAGGAAAACATTCCTTTAACGTTAATTTAAATTTTTAAAAATCAAACTTTCAGTCAAAAATAAAGAAATCTTTTTGCCGTATTTAGATAGTTTGTTATATATGTAATTCTCTTTTCAGGCAGAGAACATGAAAAATATATATAAAAACAGTTTATTTCCTGGAAATATCGCTCTGGTTCTCTCTCCATACGCGTTTCGATTACCCATGACATCAAGGTCGGTAAATGGCAGGTGCAATATCCTGCCGACATATCTTGAAATTTATATTACATGTGTTAGTTCTGCATGAAATAGTAAAGAAACATGGAGACTTTCAAAGTCCTCACAAAACGTACGAAATAGACTAGAGTTTTTAGCACGCGATTTTATAAAATAATTCAATTTTAATCTTTTTAAAAGTTCGCTTTCCACATAATTTTCCAAATCATTAATTCTCCGCGACACTGAGTTGTTTGATAAGAGAACGAGGTCAATTTTCTTTGTCGCTTTTTCTCCAAGCATACACTTCGTGATGTCTTTAGCATTTCAAGAGGTTTATCCTTGTGATCCGGATGTCTTATTTCAAGGTAAATGCGAAGAAGATATAGTTTTAAACTACTGTTGGCCAGGATTTCATCACAGATTACATAAAGCGGTTTAGGTTCTCACTCCTCCTCGGCAAAATAAAAACACATTTGTAAATACTCACTATCATATTTCCGTTTTTTCTTTTTTTTTCTCATTTTGTTCGCGTATTTTTCTTTCTTTTAGTTTGGCGAGATGGTAACTCATTACAAGGGCCACACTGCATTGGTTCCAAATCGGGGACTGAAGTAGAAAAAGCAATTAATTGTTCGTACAGTTTTCCATCAAACTTGAAAAACTACCCATTTTTAATTAACAATCCATCATAAAATTACGGAGCAATAATTACTTTCATGTGCGCATGTGTGATTTGTAAAGCTTGAATATTTGTTGTAATTTATTTAAACAAGAAAAAATCATTGGTATACACTACTAATATTTATGTACACGCTATATATTAATTACTAACTCTTTTATCCTTTTAAAATCGCTCCAGGTTCTTAAGCTCATCGGACGATTTAGTTCGACTCTACAATTCCTTATATGTGACGTTTTTACATTGGCAGGCGTTATTCTTGTTCTTTCCTGTACATTCAAGAAAAATCTTGGTTCGCAGAAGTAGAAGTTGCCGGCTCAGTTACTCGTCGCGTTACAAATTGTTGCCGGTTGCGATATATATTTGAAAATTCCGCCATTACAATCTTTTTTTCCCGTACCCCCTTTACACAGCTCGCGAACAACCGCATGGAAAACATTGATCTAAAGTAATAATTAGTGAAGTTCTTATAGAATTCTTTTTGAGGTATATTTTTTATTTTAGCGTTGAAAGCAGGTTAATAAAAACAGAAAAAATTCAGTTCTGGAGAACAAACCTGAACGTGATCATCTAACGTTATAAATAATAATAGTATTTCTTTATTGCATGTTCTTAAATAACGTCACTTATAGTTTTTCGAATAAAGCAAAACGTGATTCCTAAAGCGAGTGCTTTATATTCCACAACATAATCGTGCTTTCAAAATCAGTAGTGCTTCGCGTTTCTAAATTTAATTTCTATTATAGTGGAGAGTTATTTTCTCTATCGCTGAAGAATGTTAACAAATGGGAAATTGATATGTAGCCCAATCAATAAAGCAAAAAAAATGCTACTTTTGCACAAAAAAAATTAACAGCAAACTACCTCCACCATAACTTGAAAGATAAACCATTTGTAGATAATTAAAAAACCTACAAAAGGTTTTTTGTAGGCTCCATTGGACGATTTGTCACAGGGAAGTAGGAAAAACCCTCAAAAATGTTTGTTTTTTAAATTCACATATTTGAAAATTAACAATATTAAGACAAAGATATTTCGAAAAATGAGTTTATTAAGTGTACTTTAAATATGCAGGAGATGAAATTTGTCGCATTAGCAGTTTTTATCTAATTACAATATAAACAATTTAGAGAATTTTTTTAGCAGTACCACCATATTAACCTGATAGATCCGATTTGAATTTACAAAACGAATTCTGAAAGTAGAGATTATGAACCACAATTTGTCTATCTCAGATTCTGATATGCATTTGTTGAAATATGTTTAAAGCTTTTCCGAACATAGCGTGATATGTGTAAACTCGCGTCTGTAGCCAAGCGAAGTAGGGGTAGTGGAAGGTTACAAGCAGCGGAGGAGAAGAAAGTCACGTGAGCTAGGTGCTGCGACTATATTTCATATGTGGACATGCATGGCATGATGGACCTATAAGAAAGTAAAGAAGAAAAGAAACGAATATATTTATTTATTTTTATTTCGGATAAATTTTTGTGTTTATTTAATAATATTTTATTTAAACGTGGTTCAAAGTATACTCGTATGTAAAATCTGTCGTATGTATATTATATATTTTCTTTTACTATTATATATTGTGAATGTATGTTATTTGATGTAAATATAATAGCAAATAAATTATATATGGAGAAACGAAATTTAAAGAAGAATATATCTTTCACTGCGTTATTACCTGATTCAGTCACGAAATATTGATATCCCCATTGCTCTTTAAATATTTTGCATTCACTATCCATCTTTTATTTCTTTTCCACGCTGTTAAAAACAACCTTAAATTTAATACGCATTTAATGGTATCTTAAATTCCAATAAAGTAACCGAAACGATATTTCAACTTTCTGTACATTAAAATTAATTCACTTTAACATTAAAAGAATTTAAAGTAATATTCATTGACTAAAATGTGGTTGTCGGACTTGCATTGTCTTTATTTTTATTTATTTTTACGACGTTTCGATTAGGTTGTATCTCTAATCGTTATCAATTATAAACTGAATGTTTTGTCTTAAGACTTCGAGCTTATGTAGGAACTGTGTCCACTGAAGCGCAAAGTTTTGCTTCACTGTACACATCTCAATGATTTGATGTTACAAAGTAGTGGTTGTCAAAGATTAGGTATCTCAATACTCGGTTTACTGAAGATTCCATTATTGTTTTTAAGGTAAGCTGTTTCTATAAATATTCTTTTTTTCATGTTGGTTTCCATATATATATATATATATATATATATATATATATATATATATATATATATATATATATATATATATATATATATATATATATGTATATATATATATATATATATATATATATATATATATATATATATATATATATATATATATATATTGCCGCAGCCTCAGACCATTCTATATGGTGTGGTTTATCTCAGGCGTGTTCTGCATTACCTGATCTCGACGTTTCTCGTTTTTGTGTATGAGTTTTATGTTCCTTAATTCTAACTTCTAGTGGTCGTTTGGTTTCTTCAATATATATTTCACCACACTCACATGGAACTTTGTAAAGACATTCTTTCTTATCGGCACTTTTTGGTTTTGTTTTTGTTAAATGAGCTCTAAGTGTATTTCCTAATTTAAAGGCTGTTTTTAAATTATAACTACTGGCAATTCATCTTATTTTCTCCGAAATTCTCTTAATGCACGGAATTGTGAAGAAGGAATGTGTTTCTTGCTGTCCAGTGTTGGTTGTTCTAAAGATATTTATAACATCGTCAATTAGTTTCCAAGGATAAATAAAAATAAAGACAATGCAAGTCCGACAACCAAATTTTAGTCAATCTTCAACATTGTCTACAACCTTCAAACAAACATTAATATTCATGGTACATTACATGAGATTCCGGGAGATGGCGCAACTTGTGTTGAACTTTTTATTTAATATGATATAAGTTGATTAAATACCTCAATTTTCTTATGATGAGGTGTATATGTCTGCCGATACTAACGTAAAACAACGTGTTGGAAACCGGTGTACATATGACGGTACACTACACTACCTATGGAAAAAATTTCCACCTTTTTCTAGTAGCATAGTTTTTTGACCTCATATTAAGATAGGTGCATTAAATAACATATCTTATATTCAATAAACACTGGCTATATATTTAATGTACATAGTCAGTAAGAAGTAATAATGAAGAACTTTAAATTTAAAGTATGATTGATTACATTAGATTTAATAGAATAGATTAATTTAGGTTAATGTAAATTATTAAATTTAATGCATTACATTAAACGCATTTAATAAGCGTTTGTGAAATTTACTTCCAACATATTTACCTTAAATTTAATGCATTTCCTGTTTACAGTGCCTATTTATCATATTTATACAAATGTACACGAAATGGACGTACATTCAAAGCAAAATTATATCAATACCGGGAGTTCCGAGTGAACAAAAATGCACTCGATTTATCTTTAAGACATTTCTAATTAAATTAAATATTTAGAATTAAACTAATAACACTAAGAAACTATGGTCCCAGTTGTCTCCCGTATTTGTTCTAGGCGTCCTCGTTATCTAGAATATATTCGAAAACTCTCGAAAGTGCTCGAATTTTCCAGACAAGCACTCAGGCAGCAAAACTTTTCCAGAACATGCTTCAGCTTTGCTACTCGCTACAAGATGGTTTTGTATACTTTAAGTATAATTGCCGTTTTTACGCAATTCCACCGCTTTCCACAAGATATCGCTCTACCACTGTAGCTTTATTTCATCCTGCACTTAACTTACCTACTCCACGCACGATGTCACTACTATACATTTAGCTTAGTCGTAAGTAGTCGTAACATCACAAACATTGCTATCTCCTTCACAATGAAATGTCCTTGACACTTCCCCATAAGTACCAACCGAAATTGCGAATGCAGTGCAGTCCATCCCCGTACCCTGAGCTATTGATATATTCCTCCCCCGGCTAGTCGCGATATGAAAATTTGCGACTAATTTAAAATTATACTATATTAATATAATGAGCTGGTTAGGTCTTGGCTCTTGAGAGAGTGGAGAAGTCAGTGTGGTTCTTAGTCTAAAAAGTTTGGATAATCTTGCATTACATCATTAATTGATTGCTCTTTTGACAAATGTTTCCTGATAAAACCATGCAGATATGTAGTATATGCTTGTTTTAATGAAATAACTCATACATTTACGTACCAATATCTATTGTCGTACATAAGATCCGTAGTACAGAGATAACTTGCAGTATGATCAACGATAATACGCATTATTTGCCTTAGATACGTTTTTGTGGATTACTCTTTCTACCCATTCTTGTCTACATTAATCCCTATTTTCTAGTTTAGTTTATTGTGCACACAATATTATGGTACAAGACATAAAACAATTACAAAGATGAAAGCTAATCGCTGCAATAAATTGATTTAAGGCGTCATATATTAGAAACCTGTCTTTAACGTACCGGCTGAGTCGAGGAAACGCCAAATGTAATTTACTTAAACAATATGGCCCCGCCTGCACTCCAGTAGAACTTACTTTTCGTAAATTACTGCAAGTAGTTTGAAAGTAAAATATGGCAACCATAAATTTTGGGCTTTAGTAATTAATTAGGTTCTCTACTCGTATTTTACTACCGAATAGTATATCATTCCTTTAACGTTTCTACTGAGTATTGTTTTCTGAACTTGAAAAAGTTAACGTGCAAAATTGAAATTGTATTAGCTTGTTGTTTATGATGTCGTGATTCTAATAGTATGGGAGATAACGTTGCATTTTTGGTAGTAATTTCATATCCAACAATTTCTAATTCTATAAGTGATTAAGTATTAACAGTAATCGAAGTAAGAGTGAATCATCGAGTCCTAGGTTATAGTAGTAGGCAGAGAGTGTCAAAAATATTGCTTTAAAAGTAATTTTATACCACTTCAAATGTGATGTAGCAATTTTTTATATAATATAAAGTAAAAGTTAATAGCATTGCAAACGTTATCGCTAGTCAAAACTTGCATTTTAAAATACTGAGTGCCACATAAATTCATTCATATAATTTTTCATACCTTGAAAGAGGATAAACAAACAATTAACTGCATTAATAGTGGGGGTAAGGCTGTCGGAATATACCGCGTCATTTGAGAATCTAATCTACGATCACAGATTACAGTATTCACTGACTAATATAATTTCTATATCTAACCTATTATTTGATTACATAGTTGTTTATACAATGAGGATGGAAAGTATGGAATAAATTCATTATGTAAAAAACTCTGGGTTTTTTGAAAAATCACTTGTACACGCGACTTTGAATTTTTGGTACGAAATTTTGACCCCCTATTTTTTGTACACTTTTACACTACTTGCAAAATTCTGAACATTATTTCTATTACATGTTCTATACCTAAATGTAGCTCTTTTCGATTTATCGACAATTACAACTCGAAAAGAAATACAATAATTATTTACTAGCATGAACTGTTTCTTTATCACATTTTGTTAAATTTTCTCTTTAAGTTAATTTTAACTGAAAATTAAACTTACTGAAGCACCCAAGAAGAAGTGTGTTAGTTGTTTCAAGAAAAATACTGGGGACTTATTGAGTAGCCGTCGAGATCTTCAAACTTAAAGGTAAAATTTTCCAAACTAAGCAAAAAGACATACGAGGGTGGGGTAAAAAATTTCCAGCTTGACCTAGAGATGGCGCCCGCAGATATAATTTTCGGCTATATTCTATAGAACTATATCTCACTAGTGGGTTTCTCAAAACTCCCGAAATGATTTTAAAAATTCGTAAAATGAGGACGGAGAACCGCAGATAAAAAATGAGTGAGATAGCTGAGACTACTAGGATGACAACTGAATATCTACGCAATATTTTATATGAATATTTGGGCATGGAAAAGCTCTATGCTAGATGGGTGTGGCGTTTGCTAACGCTCGGTCAAAAACTGAGCTAAAAAACTGTTTCAATCGAGAATTTTTGCATCAATTTATAACGTTGGACAAAACTTGAATTTACCACTACAAACCTGAAAGTAAATAACTGTCGAAATAATGGATTGAACCAGGTGAACCAACCTTAAGGAAGACAAAAACACTTTTATCGGCGAATAAGGTTATAGAGACTGTTTTTTTGGATGCGAAAAGAATTATTTTCATTGATTATCTAGAAAAAGCTAAGATCGTCAGAGGCCAATACTACGCAGAGATATTGTAAATGTTTAAAGCTCGAAGTGAAAAATAAACAACCTCACTTAGCAAAGAAAAAAATCTTGTTTCATCATGACAACGCACCTGCCCATTGGTTGGTTCTTTGTGATGGCTAAAATCACCAAATTGAAGTTTGAATTATTCCCTCATCCACCATATTTACCAGATCTAGCCCCCAGGGACGATCATCTATTTCCTAACCAGGAGGTAAAAATATGATAGTAACGAGGAACACGTCGATCCTGTAAATAAGTATTTTGAGGGACGTGACCAATCAGATTATAAAAATAGTATCACTGCATTAGAGCACCGTTATGAAAAATGTATTAATCTTGATGAAGATTATGTTGAAAAATAAAGCGAAAAAGAAAGTTGGGTTTCTTTATCAGTATGGAAACTTTTCATCCCGCCCTCGTAAAAGACTTACAGAATCAGATACTTCAAGAAATAGGGTTAATTTCTACAGAAGTAGCCAGAAATATTCAGAATGAATTTATAAATCGCTTAGGTTACTGCGTTTTCACCGATTTCGTAACAATGTTAAAGATGTAAAAACTTACCCCAGCGCTGATATAAACTCAAACCATAACTTACTCTGCTCCAAAATACAAATCAAATTAAAGAAATTAACAAAGCCATCTAAACAAAACAGGATGTGCCTCGACCCCCTCAGAAATCCTCAAACACGTGAACACATATCGCAGCGAATAAATAACGAAATGCACTAAATATCGAAAATACCAAACGGAAACAGAACCATTAACGAATATTGGTACGATATACAAAACTCGATTTTGAAAGAAGTGGAAGAGCCTCTGAAAACACCTAAAAGAATGGCAAAAAATGAGTGGATGACACAGGAAATTCTTGACCTTATGGAGGTACGACGGAAATATAAAAATATAGATACTGACAAATACAGTGATGTCAATAAACTCATAAAAAGAAAAATTAAGCAAGCCAAAGAACTCTGGCTCGAAAATTCCTGTAAAGAAATAGAGAACCTCCAAAAAAAAAACACGACAATTTCAATCTCCACAGGAAACTTAAATATACCTCCGGAATCAGAAAACCAAAAAATGCTCATTTAATCAAGGATGCCGACGGAAGAATCTGTAATCACGAACAACAGTGCAGAGAATGGGAGAGATACATCAGTGACCTTTTTGACGATGCTACTCGAAAAAACGCTGCACATACACATACTATATGCAGCAGCGAGATAGACAGGGGCCCCAGTATATTGAAGTCGGAAGTCAGGAAAGCAATACAGCAAGCCAAAAATAATAAGGCACCTGGACCAGATCAGATCCCTGCTGAGTTGCTTAAACTTCTAGATGAGGAAAATATTCCTTACCTAACCACTTTCTTTAATAAAATCTACAACGAAGGAATAATACCAGATGATTGGTTAGAATCGCTGTTTGTAACAAAGTAGACCCACCAAATGCAGCGACTTTAGGCTGATTAGTTTAATGAGCCACACACTTAAGATACTGCTACGAATTATACAGAACCGAATATTCCTTTTATGCGAAAATAGAGTGAGTGATAAGCAATTTGGATTTAGAAATGATCTAGGAACAAGAGAGGCACTATTTTGTATGCGTGTTCTACTACAAAAGAGCTGTGAATTCCGAAAGAACATCTACGTCTGTTTCATCGACTTTGAAAAGGCATTCGACCGAGTACAACATGATAAACTTTTTGAGTGCCTACAAACGGCAGGTCTAGACCACTACGATATAAGACTGCTGAAACATCTATATTACAATCAAGTAGCCTCTATCCAAATTGAAAACAGTCGTACTCAAAACCTACCCATCAAACGTGGAGTAAGACAGGGTTGCGTTCTGTCACCCTGTCTCTTTAATGTATACTCTGAAGAAATCTTTAGGGAGGCTTTGGATGACAGACAAGAAGGAGTAAGACTAGGCGGAGAAGTAATCAACAATATTAGATTTGCTGATGATACGGCCATTCTTGCGGAAAGCATCGAGGATCTCCAAACATTAGTAAACCTAGTCAATGAAACGAGCTGCCGAAGAGGCCTTAAAATCAACATCTCAAAAACAAACTGGATGGCTGTTGGAAAGGTTACTGTAGATGAATGTCAACTTTGGCTCGATGGGAAGAGGATAGAGCGTGTAAACCATTTCAAATACCTTGGCAGTTGGTTGAATGTAAATGGAGACTCAGATGAAGAGATAATAGCTAGGATAGAAATATCGCGGAAGGACTTTATGACATGGAAACTAGTTCTATGCAACAGGAACCTATCAATGCATATTCGTAAAAGGGTCCTGAAATGCTATGTATGGTCTATTCTATTATACGGTTGCGAGACATGGACACTAAAAACCACAACGCTAAACAAACTGGAAGCATTCGAATTGTGGTGCTACCGTCGAATCCTAAGGATATCATGGGTTTCGCACACTTCCAACGAGGATGTTCTCAGAATGATGGATACAGATCGACTGCTCTTGAACATTATAAAGAGGCGGAAAACAGAATACTTCGATCACATAATTAGAGGAGCTAAATACCAGCTACTTCGCCTTATAATACAAGGAAAAGTGGAAGGAAAAAGATGGATAGGCCGAAAGAAGCTTTCATGGCTGCGTAACATCAGGCAGTGGTGTGAATGCACGGTAGAAGAACTATTTCGCGCAGCAGCCGATAGAGAAAGATTTCAGGAAATTGTAAACATGATGACCACCAACATCTGAATACAGGCATGGCACCTAAAGAAGAAGAAGAAGAAGGTTACTGCCTTGACTGCGTTGCTCCATTATTAATATGTCTTGGTTGAAACTGTCTCCTTGCTTGTCACTACCGGCACCCAAATTTTCTGGGAAAAATTTAAATTGGAGTACAAGAAGTGTATTTTAAGAGACATGCTACAGCCCATTTTGCTTTTAAGTAGTTCTTCTAAAAGTTTTTCCTAGCTTTCTACTTTTTTTGTTTCATAAAAACTCCGAAACAAGCGTTTTAAAAGAACTCCATGCAGCTAATTCAGCATCATCTAATTTTTGATCAAACTCTTGATCTCTTAGTTTATGGTCCAACACATAGGCCTTCCTTAAGCTTAATATCACTTAGTTTAGGAAAAATTTGTTTAAAGTATTTAAACGCATTTCCTTCTTCGCCTAATGTTTTAACGAAATTTTAATCAATACCAGTTTAATGTGTAATGGAGGTAACAGTACTTTTTTGGGATCGACAAGAGGTATATTCTTTAGGTTAGCATGATTTGGAATATATTGATATCTCAGAAGCCATTCTTTTACTTGGTAATAGCTTTGTGTTGCTCTACTGTTCCAAATACCAAATATGATTTTTAGGTCATCACATAGTTGCCATCTATAGAGGAATAGAGGTTCTTTTGTTGTCATTATGGAGCAGAACTGCTTTTAAAACTTATTCTAAAAGAATCTATAAATAAACGCCATTTGCCAGGTCATGAGCAAATCCTAATTTTTCCATAACACTATATGGATTAACACAAACACACATTATATCGAACAGAGTAAAAGACAAGGGTAGTTCCTCGTTACGGTTCCTAAATATTGTAACTTTGGTTCCAGTGGCTAGTAAATTCCATTGTTGTAATCTAGAGCCTACTATTTCAGCATGCTCTGTGAGTGGAGGTCCCGAATTAGACGTCCTGATACATTATTGGATTCTGCCTTATCACATTTCTAAATCTTCATCCAATTTTGCCGGGGGTGCTGGAACTGGTAATCAGAGAATATCCGGATATTCAATATTATCTTTGTTCTTTCTTGAAAAACCAGACACTTTTGTCATGTCGTTAAAATGATTTGTTGGTTCTCGCCAAATCATTAAAACTGCAAAAGGCATATAAGAGCATTTGCCATTTAACAAGTTACTTAGATTTGCTGCACAGATTTGGCAGCATATGTGAGAAGCCCAGTCCCGATCTTGATCGCCAACAAGACATCCAAAATACTTATAATAAGCTACTTTGGTCATTTTATTAATTATCCTTTTCAGCGATTTAGGGGTAAACTGACCACATATGATGCAAAAACAGCCACGGTTCTGTATTTAAACTTTTTGTACCGGCGCATACATCAGTTCAGAGATGTGATACTACGTTTACCGGCGTCAACTAGCGTAATTCAACACAAAAATAACACTAATATAAGGTTCTTACTATTGACTTGTCCGTTCCTCTATCTAACACGGACCACTACTCGTGCTAAACCAATACGGATAATACGACAGCCAGCCAGCTGCTTTTATAGCCATTCCGTACTTCTGGTATTTTCTAGAAACATCGGATATCGGAAGTTCGAAAAACGACGGCTACAGGGCGAAGTAAAATTTGTAATTATACGGGTTCCAATGGGTACTTGCGTTATTCTAAGCCCTAGGGGTTGAGACTTCGTGGTTGACTTGTCATCTCTAGATACCCCACATGGTGTTGTCAGATTCTGCACAATTTCCCTAACTTATGGATAACGTAAATTTGACAACGTTGCGCTCTGATATATTACAATTGACTTTTTTAAATACTCATTCATTTTTGCTGAAAAAATCATACCTCAAAAATTTTACGTGTTAGGAAATTTTTACCATCATATTCACATTTAGAGACCACAAATTAACGTTTTACATTACAGTCGCAAATTGGCTATAAAGTAGTGTTATTAGACCTCAAAACATTCAATCTAGCCTTTGTGAAAGAATAATTTTACCAAGGAACCTAAATAACACCAGTTCTGAGATGTTTGCGTTGCAAACTTTAATTATCAGCAAAAACTCCCTAAAATATTCTGCACGCAAAAGTATATTCAAGACCTAAATGGTTACAAAAGATAAAAGCTCGTCGCAACAATAAATTGATTTCAGAGCGCCATATATTACGAAAGTGTCTTTAATGTACCGGTTGTAATTTACCAAAACAATACGGTCCCGCCCGCGTTTCTATAGAACTTGTATAACTAAATTATTGCGAGTAGTTTGGGAGTAAATTATGGGAAACGTAAATTAATTAGGTTTTCTGTTTTATTTTACAGTGGTATTCGTATCTTTACATTGTTAATGTTAGTTTAGGTTAAAAGTTGAAATATAGTGACATAGAAAATATATTTGCTTTGTTTACAAAAGCTTTGAATTTGAAAATAATATATGGATGGGAAAAGGTGATTCAGTAATAAATCGGAAAAACATCCTTTAGTTCGTTTGATTTCTTGTAGGAATTTGCAGACATTTCACCAAAATCTCACTTGGCATCTTCTATGCTTGCTGGTTGTAGATCAACTGAAGCAATTCAATGGGTGGCGTGTTTTATACGCGGTCGTAGATAGTACTGGTTGACTGAAACTAGCCTAGCCTTTTTTTCAAACGCAGTCTAGGCTCAGGGTTATCACTATCCCACAAGGACACATACCTCAATGCTGATTATCACCACCACCTCTCACAAATAGAGGACGTAGCCAACACCTTAATGCCAAGATCCCTTCGTCTAACCGACAACCAAGGTCGAAAAAAAGAATTATCAAAAAAGGCTCTCAAAAAAAAAGTAGCTACAAACCACCAACAATAAATAAAGCAATAAAATTGCAACAAAAACCCATTCAAGAAATAAAACATCTGCTGGAAATAGACCAATCACCATACTTGCTTAGATAAAAGGCACAAGAGATAGATTTAGTAGATTGCGCTGGAAACATAAGATAGCTATAACCTAAGAACCATGAACCATACAAAATAATAGGTTCGTCTTGATGAAACACAAAATCAATTAAGAAAATCATATATAAGATCACATGTGGCACCTGCAATAAAACACATACGCCAGACTAATAGAAGAATATAAGCAAGGCTAAACAAACATAAACTCAGCATAAGAAACAAACAACATCGGCCCCTTTCATACCTCAGCACGAGACAGGACACAAAATTGATTATGACAACTGCCAGCCAATCGCTACCATAGAACAATACAAGGCAAGATTGTTTCGCGAAATTGAAAAGAACGGCACTATGAATCAAACTCTTTCAGGAGGGACTATTGTACCGGCACGGCGCCTGAACCTAGACTGACATCACCAACGGCGCTCGCTAAGAGAACGGAGTCAACGCAAATCAACCGGTATGATATAACGGCTGCAGATTGAATTTCTTCATTTGATCTACAGCCAGCTTGCACAGAAGTTGCCCAGTGAGATTTTGGCGAAATGTCTATATACAAGGTTACTGGTAATTCAATACATTCCTTTGGGGATCTGATAATACAAGAGATAAGGAATATATTTAACCCTAATATGTATTATACAAAACAGAATAGGTTTAACCTTTAAGAATCAGCTTATCTCTTCTTTAAAAATTATTTTGTAAAAGTTTGTTTTTTTAATTTTCACAGGGATAAATATTTCTCGGATAATTTTTGATTCTGAATGAAAGACAATAGTATTAGACAATTAGTCGGGCAAAAAAGTTATACAAAGTTGTCGGTTTTATTTTTAAATTGCGTTTTAAAATAACAAGACTTACTTTCTGAAGAAAAACTAAAAATCGAAATATCTCAAGAACTCTTGCGTTTTGTATTATACATATCAGGAACAAATTTATTCCTTATCACTTGTATTATCAGATCCCCAAAGGAATGTATTGAATTACCACTAACTATATATTATTATATAATAAAATAAATCTCGGCTTTAATGGAAAGACTCCGGATTCGAAAAATGACGATAGCGGTGTTTCGTCTTAATATGGGACTCGTCAGGCTATTGCGTTCGGTACAAATCATTACCTCGCATTTGTGCCCTATAAGCTGATTTTAAAATTAAAAAGCTGCGAACAAGACAACAACGGCGACATCTCGATGGTTCACTGAATCACACAAAAGCAACACAAATCAACAGTCAATACACGAAACGTACTAACCAAAGGATAGGGGTCGCACTATTCGGTACCGGCAACCAAGCCTACTATGCATTCCGCAGTCAAATCCAGGTGTTGCAACAACGATCCCCTCACGAGAGCACCGTTTTGCGTGTTTTTTAAGCCAAACAAGTAAAAAAACAGATAAGTTCTCCGCACTTTTTAACACGAGAATAATGTTTATTGACAAAATCTTATGTCCGCTTAGCAAAAATTTATTTTATTTTATTTTAAAATTTATCTGTTTGTTTACTTGTTTGACTTAAAAAACATGCAAATCGGTGTTTTCATAGGGGAATCATTGGTGCGACACTTGGCTTTAACTGCGCAACGCATAGTAGACTTGATTGCCGGTACCGAATAGTGCGACCCCTAACCTTGGGGTAGCAAGTTTCGTGTATCAAGTTGCCTAGGTTTAAATAATTGCGACAAAATATAATTTATCTTATTGAAGCTCATGGCTTTCATACCAAATTGCAGAGTATAGAGACATGTGTTTCCAAGATATCCATATGTTGTATCCTTGTAACTGCAAGTTTTCCACGAAGCATGGAATATATCGAGACGACGTTTATTCATGTTACATACAAAGTATCTTTAAAAGGTCTGTTTAAAATGCCAGCGCAAATTCCTGATGCTTAAATATACAAGGTGTTCGAAATTGGTGATAATAGTATTGCACTCTCGAAAACTCTAAGAAATTTTACACAATTATGTCAGTAGGTTATTGGTGCTTGTGAATTGGTTTGTTGCGTTTTTGAAACAATAAAAAAAAAATTTTTTATCGGTTATTACTTCTTAATTTCTCAATGTATTTTAAATTTGTAAACACTTTTGTATTATGAGCAACTGTTTGATCTATTAGAATCGTTCGGTCCCAATACAACTTGAAATCGTTGCTTTTAAGATTAAGCTCCGGATTGTATTTGTAGTAAGGCACTTTTCCTACCTGCAATAGTTTTAACTTATCTAATAGCTCTTGGTGGATTATCTTAGAGAGTCGTGTCTTTCCTTATACTCGGTTGCGTTAAACGCTTGGTATCCTCCAGTTATGTGCTGGATTGTCTCTGATGCTCGACAGCCATATCTACATTGGTCATTTTCTATTGAAGGATCTCTGATGATGAACTCCCGATAGTTCCTCGCTGGAATAACCTGGTCTTGGATAGCTAACAACAAGCCCTCCGTTTCCTAAAACATCTGTGCTTAAATCAACCAGTAGTTCAACGCTGAATTGTCGACATTGTCCTGAATGACCCCATTTGGATGCAGTCCATGATGTGGTTTCTATAACTAGGCTTGTAGCTTCTCTTGGTCTATTCGGTGTTAAGAAGTAATATCCTGTTCCCTCAGTTGTAGCGGCGTTGAATCGTCTGCCTCGCATATTGCTCGATGTAGTGTGGAAGAGTTTGCTAACCTGTGGAAATAAAAACTTAAGTTTATTATTTGTTAATCGAGCTGCTTACCAATATCCACAAATCCTCTTCCACCTTGGTGTCTTGGAAACATTGTACGGTCAATAGCACCTCGAGTGTGGGGTTTGTGTACTTTTGTTAAGAGTGTTATTTTCCTTTGCAGGTTTTCGATGTCCATTCTGTTCGATTTTACAATTCCAAAAGAGCTAAGCGCAAAATATGCGTACGTGTTGAACGCCTTAAACAAATTTCTACTAAGTAGATTAGTTCGTAACATCCATCTTACCCTACTGACAAATTGGGTTGTCAATTCGGCCTTCATAATGCGATTCGTTTAGCCTTATACCTAGATATTTGTATATTTGTTCTGCTTCCATTGCAGCTATGGTTTCACCGTTCTGCATCTCAAATGCTCCCGGTTGTATCTTTCATTTAACGATGTTCAAAATACGATACTTGGCAAGTCCAAACTGCTTTCCGATATCCCCGGAGAACTCCTCCACAATTTTGAGCATTTTCTCCAGCTGGTTTTTGGTAGCAGCCATCAATTTAAGATCATCCATGTATAGAAGATGATTCAATCTTACTACCTATTCGTTGTTATTTCTAATACCAAAGCCGTATCTGGTGGAGTTCAAACGGCGTGACAGTGAATTTATTGCAAGGCAGAACCACAATGGGCTTAGTAAATCGCCTTAAAATATTCCTCTTCGTATTGGAATTGTATTAATTTCGGTGGTATCACTGGATGGCAATGGTTGACATGATGCGTTCTAAAAAGGAAACTAAATGTTTAGTTTTGAGCCACTCAAGTGGCACCGAGCCGAAGGTCTTCTTATAATCTACGTAGGTAGCAAAAAGGGTTCTTCGATTGGTATACTATTTTCATTATTAATTAGTTCGTTACTATTGCCAAATTTCTTGGACCAATACTAGGCCTAGATAAAATGTAGAAGAAGGCCACAACGAGCCTCAGTAAGCAATAGAACTCTTAAGTTAGATTATATCAGCCACAGATTCTCGAAGCTACACCCACTATAACTTTTTTAGATAAAAAATGTCAAGAAATAAAAAATTTTAATTAGACATTTAATATACCGAGGCACAAAAAGGTTTTCAAGTTTTAAGTATAGGTGGAGTGCTGCAGGTGGCACCATCTGCAATCTTCATCAAGTTGTAATCAGATTTTGATTTCTCATTCTAAAGAACACAGGGAACCAAATTTCGTGCCAACTAAGCCATTATTAAGATAAATACATAAAAAAAGTTTTAAAAAATTAGAACTTTGACACTTCGTATTTCAGAAATTATCAGTTTTTTAATTAAGGTAAATTGGACTAGACTCTCAGAAATTGGTGCTATACTTAGTTCAGAGCTTTTATAGACACCATGTATAATATTTCCCATTAACGTTAATAACCTGTTGTCACCTTTGCTACTAAATAAAAGAAATACTTTTGTTTTATATGTCAAAATGTCTTATTGATCACAGAGTCGTAAAATATTTACATAAGAAAACGATAAACCAGCTATTAGTACGTGAGTCGCCCGGTACATTTGCATGAAACAATTTTAACAGGAAAATTTAAAAATTGTCTGCGTAATTTTGACACAGGCGGAAATAAATACTATTCCTACATAGATTAGTAAACAAACGATTAGCCTTACAAGATAAAATCTTACCGCAGGCGGGTTAAAGGTTAAAATATGCAACTACAACGTAGGATTGACACAATACAAAATGTTGTATTAAAATGAGGCTTGAAAAAAGGCAAATACAACCATACGATAAAACCCACATTCTTATATATTTTTTGTCATTTCTTATTTCTTTGTGTTTTCAGCAGATACGTGTTTAAATTCCGGGTACATTCACAAATTCAGACAATTTACAAGACATTCGAGGTCGGTTCCCCAACCTTGCCCGAGGCACTACGCGGATATATTGGAAAGCAGTTATTTGGAGCAGTATCATTTTAGACCAAATTGCCAACAAACAATTTGCAAGTGAAATTAATCATAATAAATTATTAGTTAATTTTTGTATTTTAAGAAATGGGTGACCGTGCCTACCTCCAAACTGGTTAACAATGAAATGTCTTATTTACATTTTATAAGCTTCTTTCTTTGAATATCAAATATCAAGGAATTAATGGTTACTATAAACATTTGCTGTATTATTAAATGTTGAAAAGAATCCAAAAATAAATTTTTTCTCAGAAGGAATTTTTGTATTATTTTTTTACATTTTTAACTGACTTCTAAGGGTGAGTCTACACGACAATAAAAATTTGAGCGTAGGCATATTACGCCCTTTTATGTTAAAAATGTATCGTCCACACGGTATACTTCGTTCCGCGATCATAAGGGGTGTGTTTTTGTCTTAACCTAACTTTTATCAGGATTTTTGTTTCTATTTTATCGAAAAATTAAAATGAAGCAAAATAAAATTTTAATTGCGGCAGTATTGTAATCTAGGAAAAAAAGATACAAAATGTAAAAATATTATTGATATATTTTCTATTAAAAAACAGGAAAGTCGTAGCTACTGGGTCCCGTCTTTATTTGACGAAAATATTAGAGAAAGACTTAGACATACTAATAATTTAATTCAAGAAATGCGAGAAAATAATCCTGATTTTTAAAAAATATTTTCCTGTTACTACTGGTGAATTTGAAGAGCCTTTCGCTGTTGTTGGGCCAATAATTAGGAAACACGATATGGAAATGTGTATAGACAGCTATACCCTTATTACTAGGTTGGCAATAACACTGTGATATTTAGCTGATGAAATAAGCGTGTGAAAGAAACAGTGCGAAATCCGAGTCGGTAAACAATGTTTCTGAAATTATTCAGGTTCCTTGTGCCGTAATATGAGACTCTATAAAAAAAATTTTATTTCCAAAGTTCACTTCTACATGGTAAAGAATTGCCAATGAGTTCGAACACGAGAATTTCAATATAACAGTGTAATTTTAACAATCATTTTAATAATTACAATTGTTTGTAATTTTTAGAAGAATTCATTACATATATATATATATATATATATATATATATATATATATATATATATATATATATATATATATACTGGATTTCTGTTATTAAATTTCCATCCATGTTAATTTTTACTTTTTAATTGTTTATAACAGGTTTATATAAAGTTTGCTAAGGGTAGGATTACCAGATGACAAGAATTTTCCTGACATGTCTGAAATTTTAGGAAAAACCTGTAATTGTAAGTAATTTTGTGAATTTAAGGGGAAAATATAAGTAATAAAAACATATTTATTATTCATTCTAGTAAGAAAAAATAAATTAATTAGACGTTAACGAAATGAGTGAATTTTTAATTTAGTATATTAATAAATTTAGTTTCGTGTTTTTTATTGCTTGATGTTTCTTTTGGCAATTGCCGATTTTTATAACCATTTAATGACATTCTTCACATGATTTGTTCTTTTAATTAAATTGTGTCAAGAGTAGAATCTCAATAGAAGATATTGTTGTAAACTAACGTTACTACAAATTATTAATTATTAAATTACCATATATAAATATTTTTAACTTACACTTCTGGATTAATAGATAATTAGAGTTTAATATTTAATACTGTCTTAAAAAGAAGTTATATCTTAAGTAAATTTATATTCTAACCGGCTCAAACAAAAGCGTGCCTTAATCTCCGAAACTCTAAAACTTTACTTTTTACAGAAATCATTGCCATTGTTCATATTGTTTTATCATTCTATAAATACGCACTTTTTTATTTCCATATTCATGTAAATGAATAGTTATAAGTTATATTTGTTAGTTCGACTACGAGTTTAAAATAATAATTTAGATACAGAAATAGAATATAACTCGGACATGAACATAGAGACGAATCTGAACTAATCTGAACTAAAATTAAAAACTACAACAGTTACATTAAATTAGTAAGTATGAAGAAAAATTGTTGTTATCTCCTCATTTAGTGACTATTTTAATAAAATTTTAAGTGATATTAGAAGATTTATTTGAATTCATTGAAACCAGTGATAAACCAAAAGCAGAACCAACAAAGTTTTGACATTGGTGGCAGCGCAAATATTATATCATATTATAACAAAATAGACAGCCAATTTCTCTCTTTAGTCCCGACGTTCCCATTAATGAGAACACTCGCTCGGTATTCGCATTTTTCTCACTGCCCTAACATGCCACATACAACATTCAGACAAAATGTCTGGATATTTACTGAAAAGTCAGGGATATTGTCAGGAAATCTCATTATTTGATCTGGTAACCATACCTAAGGGCAAGTCTGTGGATTAGCGTCTCGATATCATAGATTGTCGTTGAATAGAAATTGTATTATATAATGGTCTTTATTTCATAAGCTTTAATTTATATAACGAACAACTATATTATTGCAATTGTTATATAATTAATAAAAATAATAACAAAAATTGTTTTATTTTTGAGGACCAAGCAGTCATGATCTTTTCTAATAAGTATTTTTAATAAATTAAAACAATTTAATATAGTTCATAAATATCTATTATCTCAAAACTCGCAAAATAAAAAATACAAAAAAAACAACAAACTTCTGAAAAAAAAAACATAGGTTATGTTCATACAAAATATTAAAAATAAACAGTTTCCGTCATATTTAAAGCAGTCCGCTGAAAAGCTAAACATTATTTTGCATAATGACCTTGGAAAAAAATGGATTTAAGCGGGATATCTTCGATCTTTGTCTTTTTTAAATTTAACAAATCACAATGCTTGAAATTTGACATATGTCTTATTACTCTATGCTTACGCCCAGATTTTTCTTGTCGTGTGGACTCACTCTAAAAAAGTAGGTTCTCAATTCCATCGGTAAGTATTTATTTTTTATGTATATCCAATATGACACTGATAATATACATGGCTGCCAAAAAAATTAATTTTGTCCGATTTTTTCCAAAATTGACATGGGAAAGTTTTTGGGATCGCACATAACGCTTATGAATTTTTTTTTAATTCAATATAGCGGATCCAATATGGCGGACAAAATAATATATTTTTCTGATTTTCTCAAAAATTGGTATAGGGAAGTTTTCGGGGTGGCAAATAACGAATCTGAAATTATTTTTACAAAATTCATTATGGCAGATCCAATATGGCATACCAAAAATATTAATTTTGTCCAATTTTCTCCAAAATTGGTTTGTGAATTTTTTGAGGTCGCACATAACGAATCTGAAATTATTTTTTAAAAATTTAATATGACGGATCGAATATACCGGATAAAAAAAATTATTTTGTCCGATTTCCTTCAAAATTGGTATTAGGGGAGTTTTGCGGGATCGCACATAACGAGTCTGAAATTATTTTGTAAAAAATCAATATGACGAATCCAATAAGGCGAACAAAAAATAAATTTCTCCTGATTTTCTCCAAAATTCGTAAAAAGGAATTTTCTAGGTCGCACATAATTAATCTGAAATTACAGTTTACATAAACTCTAAATTCCGAAGCATATCGGTAAGATGTTAAACCTACTGGTATTTCCCATACCAGACTGTAAAATACCAATAGTTAAGATATATATATATATATATATATATATATATATATATATATATATATATATATATATATATATATATATATATGTTAATGCGGATTTCACGGATTCCTCCGTGTGAGATGCAATAGCAGTGGATATATCCACATTATGCCGTTGCAGTGCTGAAATCACATTCAGCAAACATACAACTATATGCAGCTCCGCGTATGGATGAAGTAAAATGCGAACAGTAAATGCAAACTTCTCTCCATCATATCCTTTCTGTGTTAGAGGTTGCACAGTTAGAATAAATTGTTATAAAACGCAATTCATCCTATTCCACCACCATCGAGATGATGGCCTACCTGTACCACCATACCGAGAAGAAAGTCAAAACTTACCCTCCCCGCCACAGTGATACGGCAGAGGTACATGTTTCGTCTCTACTAGACTCATCAGGGTACCGACATGCACCTGACTGTGCAAAGGACAGATCGGAAGGAAGCATGCACATACTGAACGCGGCTTCTCCGGCCTCCCGCCGGATGGCGTATATATGTTAATGCGGATTTCACGGATTCCTCCGTGTGAGATGCAATAGCAGTGGATATATCCACATTATGCCGTTGCAGTGCTGAAATCACATTCAGCAAACATACAACTATATGCAGCTCCGCGTATGGATGAAGTAAAATGCGAACAGTAAATGCAAACTTCTCTCCATCATATCCTTTCTGTGTTAGAGGTTGCACAGTTAGAATAAATTGTTATAAAACGCAATTCATCCTATTCCACCACCATCGAGATGATGGCCTACCTGTACCACCATACCGAGAAGAAAGTCAAAACTTACCCTCCCCGCCACAGTGATACGGCAGAGGTACATGTTTCGTCTCTACTAGACTCATCAGGGTACCGACATGCACCTGACTGTGCAAAGGACAGATCGGAAGGAAGCATGCACATACTGAACGCGGCTTCTCCGGCCTCCCGCCGGATGGCGTATATATGTTAATGCGGATTTCACGGATTCCTCCGTGTGAGATGCAATAGCAGTGGATATATCCACATTATGCCGTTGCAGTGCTGAAATCACATTCAGCAAACATACAACTATATGCAGCTCCGCGTATGGATGAAGTAAAATGCGAACAGTAAATGCAAACTTCTCTCCATCATATCCTTTCTGTGTTAGAGGTTGCACAGTTAGAATAAATTGTTATAAAACGCAATTCATCCTATTCCACCACCATCGAGATGATGGCCTACCTGTACCACCATACCGAGAAGAAAGTCAAAACTTACCCTCCCCGCCACAGTGATACGGCAGAGGTACATGTTTCGTCTCTACTAGACTCATCAGGGTACCGACATGCACCTGACTGTGCAAAGGACAGATCGGAAGGAAGCATGCACATACTGAACGCGGCTTCTCCGGCCTCCCGCCGGATGGCGTATATATGTTAATGCGGATTTCACGGATTCCTCCGTGTGAGATGCAATAGCAGTGGATATATCCATATTATGCCGTTGCAGTGCTGAAATCACATTCAGCAAACATACAACTATATGCAGCTCCGCGTATGGATGAAGTAAAATGCGAACAGTAAATGCAAACTTCTCTCCATCATATCCTTTCTGTGTTAGAGGTTGCACAGTTAGAATAAATTATTATAAAACGCAATTCATCCTATTCCACCACCATCGAGATGATGGCCTACCTGTACCACCATACCGAGAAGAAAGTCAAAACTTACCCTCCCCGCCACAGTGATACGGCAGAGGTACATGTTTCGTCTCTACTAGACTCATCAGGGTACCGACATGCACCTGACTGTGCAAAGGACAGATCGGAAGGAAGCATGCACATACTGAACGCGGCTTCTCCGGCCTCCCGCCGGATGGCGTATATATGTTAATGCGGATTTCACGGATTCCTCCGTGTGAGATGCAATAGCAGTGGATATATCCACATTATGCCGTTGCAGTGCTGAAATCACATTCAGCAAACATACAACTATATGCAGCTCCGCGTATGGATGAAGTAAAATGCGAACAGTAAATGCAAACTTCTCTCCATCATATCCTTTCTGTGTTAGAGGTTGCACAGTTAGAATAAATTGTTATAAAACGCAATTCATCCTATTCCACCACCATCGAGATGATGGCCTACCTGTACCACCATACCGAGAAGAAAGTCAAAACTTACCCTCCCCGCCACAGTGATACGGCAGAGGTACATGTTTCGTCTCTACTAGACTCATCAGGGTACCGACATGCACCTGACTGTGCAAAGGACAGATCGGAAGGAAGCATGCACATACTGAACGCGGCTTCTCCGGCCTCCCGCCGGATGGCGTATATATGTTAATGCGGATTTCACGGATTCCTCCGTGTGAGATGCAATAGCAGTGGATATATCCACATTATGCCGTTGCAGTGCTGAAATCACATTCAGCAAACATACAACTATATGCAGCTCCGCGTATGGATGAAGTAAAATGCGAACAGTAAATGCAAACTTCTCTCCATCATATCCTTTCTGTGTTAGAGGTTGCACAGTTAGAATAAGTTGTTATAAAACGCAATTCATCCTATTCCACCACCATCGAGATGATGGCCTACCTGTACCACCATACCGAGAAGAAAGTCAAAACTTACCCTCCCCGCCACAGTGATACGGCAGAGGTACATGTTTCGTCTCTACTAGACTCATCAGGGTACCGACATGCACCTGACTGTGCAAAGGACAGATCGGAAGGAAGCATGCACATACTGAACGCGGCTTCTCCGGCCTCCCGCCGGATGGCGTATATATGTTAATGCGGATTTCACGGATTCCTCCGTGTGAGATGCAATAGCAGTGGATATATCCACATTATGCCGTTGCAGTGCTGAAATCACATTCAGCAAACATACAACTATATGCAGCTCCGCGTATGGATGAAGTAAAATGCGAACAGTAAATGCAAACTTCTCTCCATCATATCCTTTCTGTGTTAGAGGTTGCACAGTTAGAATAAATTGTTATAAAACGCAATTCATCCTATTCCACCACCATCGAGATGATGGCCTACCTGTACCACCATACCGAGAAGAAAGTCAAAACTTACCCTCCCCGCCACAGTGATACGGCAGAGGTACATGTTTCGTCTCTACTAGACTCATCAGGGTACCGACATGCACAGTCAGGTGCATGTCGGTACCCTGATGAGTCTAGTAGAGACGAAACATGTACCTCTGCCGTATCACTGTGGCGGGGAGGGTAAGTTTTGACTTTCTTCTCGGTATGGTGGTACAGGTAGGCCATCATCTCGATGGTGGTGGAATAGGATGAATTGCGTTTTATAACAATTTATTCTAACTGTGCAACCTCTAACACAGAAAGGATATGATGGAGAGAAGTTTGCATTTACTGTTCGCATTTTACTTCATCCATACGCGGAGCTGCATATAGTTGTATGTTTGCTGAATGTGATTTCAGCACTGCAACGGCATAATGTGGATATATCCACTGCTATTGCATCTTAAACGGAGGAATCCGTGAAAGCCGCATAAACATATATATGCCATCCGGCGGGAGGTCGGCGAAGCCGCGTTCAGTGTTGCATGCTTCCTTCCGATCTGTCCTTTGCACAGACAGGTGCATGTCGGTACCCTGATGAGTCTAGTAGAGACGAAACATGTACCTCTGCCGTATCACTGTGGCGGGGAGGGTAAGTTTTTTACTTTCTTCTCGGTATGGTGGTACAGGTGGGCCATCATTTCGATGGTGGTGGAATTGGATGGATTGTGTTTTATCGCAATTTATTCAAACTGTGCAACCTCTAACACTGAAAGGATATGATTGGAACGAAGTTTGCATTTACTGATCGCAATTTACTTCATTTATACACGGAGTTGCATATAGTTGTACGTTTGCTGAATGTGATTTCAGCACTACAACGGCATAATGTGGATATATCCACTGCTATTGCATCTTAAACGGAGGAATCCGTGAAAGCCGCATAAACATATATATGCCATCCGGCGGGAGGTCGGCGAAGCCGCGTTCAGTGTTGCATGCTTCCTTCCGATCTGTCCTTTGCACAGACAGGTGCATGTCGGTACCCTGATGAGTCTAGTAGAGACGAAACATGTACCTCTGCCGTATCACTGTGGCGGGGAGGGTAAGTTTTTTACTTTCTTCTCGGTATGGTGGTACAGGTGGGCCATCATTTCGATGGTGGTGGAATTGGATGGATTGTGTTTTATCGCAATTTATTCAAACTGTGCAACCTCTAACACTGAAAGGATATGATTGGAACGAAGTTTGCATTTACTGATCGCAATTTACTTCATTTATACACGGAGTTGCATATAGTTGTACGTTTGCTGAATGTGATTTCAGCACTACAACGGCATAATGTGGATATATCCACTGCTATTGCATCTTAAACGGAGGAATCCGTGAAAGCCGCATAAACATATATACGCCATCCGGCGGGAGGCCGGAGAAGCCGCGTTCAGTATGTGCATGCTTCCTTCCGATCTGTCCTTTGCACAGTCAGGTGCATGTCGGTACCCTGATGAGTCTAGTAGAGACGAAACATGTACCTCTGCCGTATCACTGTGGCGGGGAGGGTAAGTTTTGACTTTCTTCTCGGTATGGTGGTACAGGTAGGCCATCATCTCGATGGTGGTGGAATAGGATGAATTGCGTTTTATAACAATTTATTCTAACTGTGCAACCTCTAACACAGAAAGGATATGATGGAGAGAAGTTTGCATTTACTGTTCGCATTTTACTTCATCCATACGCGGAGCTGCATATAGTTGTATGTTTGCTGAATGTGATTTCAGCACTGCAACGGCATAATGTGGATATATCCACTGCTATTGCATCTCACACGGAGGAATCCGTGAAATCCGCATTAACATATATACGCCATCCGGCGGGAGGCCGGAGAAGCCGCGTTCAGTATGTGCATGCTTCCTTCCGATCTGTCCTTTGCACAGTCAGGTGCATGTCGGTACCCTGATGAGTCTAGTAGAGACGAAACATGTACCTCTGCCGTATCACTGTGGCGGGGAGGGTAAGTTTTGACTTTCTTCTCGGTATGGTGGTACAGGTAGGCCATCATCTCGATGGTGGTGGAATAGGATGAATTGCGTTTTATAACAATTTATTCTAACTGTGCAACCTCTAACACAGAAAGGATATGATGGAGAGAAGTTTGCATTTACTGTTCGCATTTTACTTCATCCATACGCGGAGCTGCATATAGTTGTATGTTTGCTGAATGTGATTTCAGCACTGCAACGGCATAATGTGGATATATCCACTGCTATTGCATCTCACACGGAGGAATCCGTGAAATCCGCATTAACATATATACGCCATCCGGCGGGAGGCCGGAGAAGCCGCGTTCAGTATGTGCATGCTTCCTTCCGATCTGTCCTTTGCACAGTCAGGTGCATGTCGGTACCCTGATGAGTCTAGTAGAGACGAAACATGTACCTCTGCCGTATCACTGTGGCGGGGAGGGTAAGTTTTGACTTTCTTCTCGGTATGGTGGTACAGGTAGGCCATCATCTCGATGGTGGTGGAATAGGATGAATTGCGTTTTATAACAATTTATTCTAACTGTGCAACCTCTAACACAGAAAGGATATGATGGAGAGAAGTTTGCATTTACTGTTCGCATTTTACTTCATATATATATATATATATATATATATATATATATATATATATATATATATATATATATATATATAAAATTATCACTATTTGATATCGACCTGTATCATAAGAAATGGTACCGATTTCGTGATTTGATGTTGTTGGTGTCCATAATAGTATATGATTGTAATAAATAGAAGATATTTCCAATATTTGAAAATTTAAGTAAAAATATATTTTACTTATTGCAATCATAAACGAGATTATCAGTAAGGATTATTCGTCAAGATTAAAAATAAAAATGAACCAAGCAACAAAAAAGGTCTAAAACTGCCGATAATAATAAACCATTTACCCTATCCGTCCTTGATTTTCCACCCCTAGGAAAACCTATCTATCTTTCGTTTAAGAAACCGAAACCTTCACGCCGCTTTTCTAATGAAGAATGGAGACGAAAGATTTATGACTTCTTTGATTTTCTTACAACAATAATAATTAAAACAATGGTTTTGTTAAGGAGCTTTCCACGAAACAAAGAGTTTTCTCAGGGCATTGTTTGGAGTATTTACTGCGTGACAATTGACAAAGAAATGTGGAATAGCGTAGGTAATTAGCTGGTGAGGAAGTTAATTTTTGATTTGAGGTATTCAGTCAAACGTTGACCCTAGCCGTATTGATTTTATGGGGAAGTAAATACCGTAACTATAAATATATAGAATGTGATGAAAAATGTATATTTTAGCTTAATTTTTCCTGTAAAAGAGTAACATTCTTACAGTGAAGATATTTTACTTATATTTTAATATATTTAGAAATTTAACCTTCCTGACATCACTATAATAATTTGGTCAATTTTCGTTACAGAATTTATTGAATATTTCGTTGGAACTCCAGGTATTTTGTCCACGAAATCATGAAATTAATTACCTTCAATAGATAAATACTGATCAAGATAATCATAATTTTTTTTTGCTCTCTTGCTGGAGTAATTTGGCTACCCAAGTTATTAATTCTAGATATTGAATAAATGAGTGAATGAAAAAGGGGTGATGATACTAGATCATCAATGCCTAGGCCTCCATTGGGCCCTTTACATCCCACCATATCTGCAGGTTATTCGAGCCCGATCGCCTTTGCGAATCCAAGCAGCCTCGTTAGTTGAACTTGCCTAACTGCCTCCGGTAACAAAACTGTATCTCCGAAATGTCTCTGTCTCAGTCTGTTGAGTACTGAGCACTCTTTGCGAATATGGTCAACAGTTTCATCCTACTCCAAATTCTAGATATTTTTAATTACATTTTTGTGAAAAAAGATCTTCAATTAATTTACCAATTTATCAATTTAAGATGCCCCTTTTCGCTTGATTTCTTTTCCGAAAATGTAGTTAAACTTTTACATAAGAATCCAGAAGACTTCACATTAACCTTATAGAAAACGGTTTCTAGTGAAACCACCTGGAAATATAAAATGATGTTGTTCTTGACTTCTTAGTAAAAAATTCTCATGAGCCTGAAACCATTCTGTCGCTATATTCTGAGGGGACTAAGGGAGGGATTTTGGCTAAAGGTAATTTCTCTCAAATAACTCAGGAACTCGAGAAAATGTTTTACTGTAAAAGTCGTTAGTAATTAAGCGTGGTGACCTTGATGTTGACAGTGAAAGTGACTCCTATGATAAGTGATATATCGACAATCTATATCAAAAGTAAGAAAGCTCGGGCAAAGTCATGTCAACAAATCTGACCGACTGACGGCTCAAAAGATTAGTTCCTTTGGAAAATTCGAAATGACAACCGAATATGGCGGCTAAAAATAAACAAAAAAGCATACTTCGAGAATGATTAAAAAAAAAATAGTATTGAGATCAATTCCATCGGAGATAGGTTTAAAATATTCCTACTTGACGTAATATTGAAGTTATAGTTTATTTGTACCATTTAAGATGGCGGATTCCATACGATGCCCATAAAAGTCAAAAATGGCTAAAATTTAAAGGAAATCAATATTCTTCACAGCACGATCATTAAATTCCACTCAACATGGCTTACTATCGGGTTTTCAACTCGGTGATCAGTATTCAAATTACCAAATATCAAAATGGCGAATTCAATATGGCACCCGTAAGATTCAAAAATCGCTAAAATTCACAGGAAATCCATATTATTTTCGAAGCTGCTAATCAATATTCTAGACAAATTATCGGATGTCAACATGGCTGATCTAATACGATAATTTTTGACCCTTATTTGACCTGCCATTTTGAATTTCGCAAATAAGGTTTTAAACATATATCTGATGAAATCGTTCTCAAACCTGTTCTTTCAACCATTCTTTTCTCAATGTATTTTTTAACGATCTATTTCTCACAACTTATTTATGGTTATGTGTGCAGGAAAAAAAAAGAGATAAGTGAGGAGATCTCCAAGATAATGAAAAAACTCCGGATCCGAAAAATGACGACAGCGCTGTTTCGTCCTAGCATGGGCTCATCAGGCCATTGCATTCGGTACAAGCTATCATCTCACATCTGTGTCCTATAAACAGATTTCACAGTTGAAAAATAGTAAATGAAACACAGTGGCGGCATCTCGATGGATCGCTCAATAACACAAGAGCAACACAAACCAAAAATGTTATATAAAACTGTCATGTGATGGCGCGGCGGTAAATTAAAAAAGTAATAAATCAAAAAACTCGATAAACGAAACGTGCTACTACAAAGATAGAGGTCGCATTATTCGGCATCGGCAACCAAACCAACCACGAATTCCACAGTTTAAATAAAGTGTCACACCAACGATCTCCCTAAGAGAGCTGTTGTGTGTTTTTTAAGCCAACAAATAATAAAAAAGAGATAAGTTTTCGTCCGTGTAATTTTTAAATAAAATTGGAAATTCTAGACTGTTGATAAATACTCTCATGTTAAAAAGTGCGGAGGTCTCCAGGATAATGGAAAAGCTCCAGGTCCGAAAAATGACGACAGCGCTGTCGTCGGACGCTCAGTATTGATAAAATGTTTCATGGTTTGGTATTCCGCGATTAGGAAATCTCTTCATGTAATCCCTAACACTTCGACGCTCATTTCCTTCACAAAACCCATATATCAGGAATGCTCCTGGATACTGCGTCAATCTTCTTGAAGTGCACGGTAATTTGTCAGCAGTCATATTATTAAATGCCATAGCCACAGTCACTCGAAAAATTATTCATTATTCAAAGAAGCCACGGCTATACATCAGAACTCAAGTTGCTTTAGTAAACCAACTTCAGATATAAGAGAAGTGTGGAAACCACTTCTTAATAATTGTAAATTAAAACTAAATGCAGCAGACTCTGACATAGCACGGATGATTGCACCCCTCGCAGTCACACTCCACTGCAATTAGTTTTAGTATAAATAGTACTGTGTACTGTACGCGGATAACAATAGATATTTGGATGTGTGAAGTGTTAAAAATGATTTTAATCCTTGTCATAGGCGTCGGAAGGAGGTTTATTTTATCACTAAATATTTATGGCATAGAATATCATTTCGGTAATAAACGTAAAATAAAAAGTTTTTATAATAATATTTTATTTCTTATGATTTCTTAATAATTCACATACATTAGAAAATACAGATAATTTTGACATATTTATCACAAATCACAACTGTATTTTTATTATTTTTAATTTTTGGCATAGAAACCATTATGGGCACATTCAAACTAAAACGTAGCCTTATTCTCTCAAAAAATTCTAAATTATAATTTAAATACTTACAAAATACCCATTGTCAAAAATACAAAAAGGTAAACATATATAAAATAAAAAAAATTGGGGGCTATCGGTTAAAAACATTTTTAGGACATTTCAAATTTCAGTTTATTTATTTCTTAAATCATCTGCAGAATTACAATTAAACACTAAAAAGGGATTCAAATTTAATTAATTTTTATATGTTACAGAAAATTTAAATAATAAATTGTGTTTACACTGGTAAACATTACGTATCTAATTCGTAATCAAAGTCAGTGAAGCTATCTTCGCTCAAATTAATTATAATTGGTTCCTCTATCTCACCGATCATGAGATCGAGTTTCCACATTTTCTTTTATTCTTTTATTATATGGATTTTTCCAATTTTCTGCAGTAACTTTATTTAAAAAAATCTTTCAAAAGTTCAGTTAAATTTCTAATTTTGTAAGTTGTGTTATCTCCAGCAACTCTACCTTTTTCTTGAGAGAGATATTTCCTTCTCTAACGGACATTTTCCGGACGATCCATAAGAACAAATTTCCTATCTGGCTTTTCCCAGCAAAAATTAAGTTCTCTGAGCAATTTCCAGAGCTCGGTTCTTTTAATTTCAGGTAAATCCCGATATTCACTGATTTTAGTTAGAATTTTGTCGACGATTGGAATCTACTTCTCATAATAAAATGTATGTACAACTTCTTTTATTGTAGTTTACATCTCTTCTTCTAACGAGGTTTTTCGGCTACCTATGTTATTTCTAGGAACTCTATCTTTTACTTGAGAGAGATATTTCCTCCTCCAACGGACATTTTCCAGATGATCTATATCCTGTCTGGTTTTTTCCAGCAAAAATTAAGTTCCCTGAGCTTAGCCATTTTTATTTCAGGTAATTTCCGATCTTCATTGATTTTAGTTAGAATTTTGTCGACGGTTGGGACCTGCTTCTCATAATAAAATATATGGACAACTCCTTTTATTGCAGTTTATATCTCTTCTTCCAACGAGCTTTTTCGTCTGCCTGTGATCGAATATGGCTTGGAAGTACTAACAATTCCAGTCGTTTTTTTCTCCTTAGTTATTCTGAATATAGTAGATTTTCCAACTCCTGTCATGTTGGAACACATCTCAACAGAGCTTTTAACATTATTATCTAGATGTTAATATCTTAAGGCATCATAAACATTCATCGTAATCGTAAAGTTTTTCGTTGAGGAAAAAATGCCCAGGTTTAACGATTTTGGAATAAATATAGATGTGGAAGTCATATTTTTTGGATACCTCACTAATCTCAAATAATATATAAAAATAAGCACAAACAAGATAAATCACTAAGGACACACTGTGTACTTTGTTCACTGACCGAACTACCGGAAATTTTATTGTTGCAGTAAATTTATAAAAGCTTATAATATTTAAATATAATTAGATTTACGGCAGTCCTCAGTTACCTGCGGCACTGGGGCAGGTACGTTGGAGGTTGCGGTAACAACTTTATTACTCTCTCTAGTTCTTGAATAGAGTATAGGAATGTGTATGCTTGCGATCGCCCCTTCCTGCCCAAGAGCTTCGAGTTCAAGAAAATATAACCGATTCTGCCTTTTACACTAGAAATGGGAATATTGCTTGTATCTCCCCCCCGTAGACAACTTGCTTTCACTTGCCATACTGTACTTTTGTGATATCACCGCCCCCCCCCCTCAAGAGAGAAGCTGGATCCGCCCCTGCTAGGATGAGAAAGTGGTCTAAATTGGAGTGTGAAGGACCGATCGCTATAACATGAGGTGGTCTCGTTTACATCATTTAGCTTAGGAATTTATTTAATTTCATTTAAAAAGGCTAGAGATAACTACTAGCAGAAATGTGTGATATTCAAAGAAAAAAAAATATCTACTACTTCGCAATAAGTAATTTGCATTAAATTAAAAAAAAATAATAATAATAATCTGAAACAATTACATATTTTATAGATTTAGAATTGACGCGTGTGAAATAGCGTGGTTTTTCGACTCAAAAAAAAATCCAATCAGGCCTTCTTTTATGAGATCGTTCGTGGGAAGCTCCAACAAATTACTCTTTGATTACGTTGTTATGTTTTTTAATATATTATTATAAATTTAGTATATTAAATTCAAACATTATGCCTACGTACGGGAAATCTAAGGACTTACTTTCAAATATTAAATTTAGAAATTAAATTTCCTAATTTTAGGTTTCGGGAATTCACCTACACATTTTGTCGTGATGCCATTTGATAAAATTAATAATAAGACGTTGATTTTATCAGCTGTCTAAAAGATTTTGAATCACAGAGCAAATATAAAGGTAGAGTATTTACAAACTTAGAGTGAAATGGGGTGAAATTCATTAAACGCAGAGTAAGTACCATTTATTAAACCCGTTTAATTGTAAACATTGTGATCAAAATAATATTAATATTATTGTTCCTCTTATTGGGCTTGAAAGCAAATTAATTGTCGGATTACGGATTTAATTCCATTATGTGGGCCATACATACGCATAATAATATTTTAACAAAGTAATATCAACAAATAAAATTATTATAATTTGATGTTACAATGGGCATTGAAAATAGGGAGCTTTTGCTATAAGAAAATTATATATAACGAAATATTTTACATTTTTCAGATATGTATATATAATATATAAACTGATTGATTGAGTGATATGGCGGGCTAGGTTAGAGGAGGCCTTACACTACAGCCTTGAGATTTATTGTGTCACCTGTTATATCTTATTCTATGTAAACAGGTTCGTTGCCATGGTCAGTGCCTTCCAACCAGTTTCCCGGTCAGCTTTAACAGAAAGTTTTTCTGTATAAAGATGACTCTAGACCTTTTCCAAGCCGATAGTAGGTATCCTGTGGCTATGGTTGCTCTTAAGGTTCTGCAGTACTGAAGTAATGAACTATTTGCCTTACTTTAAAAGCATTGTGAACATCTCGTCTGGTTCCGGTGGTTTCATTATCTAATGTGGTGTCAGAATAATGTCAGAGTCAGGGCAGATTCGTCCGAGAGAATATGTCGAAGGTATCCTAACAAGTCTCCGTAAGAATCCCATCTGTTTCCCTCAAAGTTCCTAGAGAGTCGATGGAATTTTTAGTCAAAATCTCAAAGAGTTGTGATACTTTACAGATGTTTTCCACATCTTGACATTAAGAGTTTCTCTTGGCTTCTCCCATTTCTTTTGTTGTAATCTGTAACTGTCTTAGAGTATTATGTTGGCTCACCGGGTTTTTTCGCTCTATTAAACAGTCTGTATATTTCCTTCCTTAACACTGTGAGATCACTATTTCATCAGATAACTTTGTTGCTGGCGGCTTTCATCACAAGAAGACAGTTTTTATGTTAAGGAGTTATAAATGTTTCTTGCAATTGAGCAGAAGTTAATGCAATATCTTTTCTTCTATCCGATTTGACAATTTGTCAATCCTTTAATCAGTTGAGAACATTGAAACTCCACCAGAACGAAGCAAGTCTTCATGCGCTCCTTGAACTTCTTTGAATTCTTTGTAACGCTCGTATAATTATATATTCGATAAAGTTGACTCATCGTCTCAGATAAAAAGTAAAAATTTGGAAATATGTGCATTTATTTATAACATATTAATCTAATTATTAAATATATTCCAAATACTTGGATTTTTTAATTCTGACAATCGAATTTCCCTTCAAAAAAACATTTAAACGAAGTCTTTCGTAATTCAATTTGTAAATTTTTATTACGTATCGGCAAGGAAAAATCTAACTTGCAAGAAAACCCTATAATTTGCTCTAATAAAGAGATTTAAATTGTTCTGCGTTGAATGTTGCGAACCGAGTTTTATCCAAACATTAAATTGCTCTTACAAATCCAACAATAAATTTTTCAACCTAATCCCCGGCATTATTGCAAAACAGTGGATTTAAGCTATTCGATTAATTTACTGAAATTCAGTATACGTATGTTACTGAAAAAGACCAGCCTGTATTCCTTTAAGTTGTGTTATTTCTAGTTCGGAATGATATTGGAAAAGCTTAATGCATTTCTCGGAGAGTCTTTTAATATTTTAAGGGGTTATGCAAATATGAAATTGGTTTAGGTTGCACATAAAACCAAAACAAACGTTTGTTAAAAATTACATTTGAATTCGTAGATCACTACATGTATATTATTCTATGTTCACTAAACTACCGGCAAAATAAGTAGATTAAGAAAAGAATTCACAAGAATTACAAAATCTCTTGAATAATTACTATAGTGTAACTCACGCGCCATAATATCAAGGTGATAATGCAGTATATTTTGTGGATGGTTCAACAAAATATCGATGAAACGTCCCAAGTATTGAAAAAAAACTTGTCATCCTTAAGGTTAGAAAGATGTTTTTCTCGATAAATTGTAGCAGCAAGAAAACTACTAGTAGAAGACCGACATATAACGCATTGGCAAATAGATGTGAATTCAAGTTAAATGCAGCATCAAATTCTTCATTTGGTTTTAAAGGAACAAACGTCTGCATTTTCAGATATTAACACTGGCCAGTAATTTTCAACCAGTAATTTTCCTGTCCTAAATCTTCAAACTAAAAAGTAAACATAGTTAAGTGCTAAGCTTAAAGATAAACGTAACTTTAAAATACTTTCACCTGCTCACTGTATTCTGCTTTTGAATTACATACAAGATACCACACAAGCTCGATTTACTTGGTCCTTTTCAGCTTGCAAACAAGATGGTGGGCGAATTTCTACAGTATCTTGTCGATTAAGCCTAACTTCGTGCTTCTCTGCAATGTGTCGGATCTGATCATTAACATGAAGAATAGCAAGATCACGATGAATATCCTTACTGCATGGGTACCATAAAGCATCAACCATATTAGGCAGCAATTTGTTTCAGAACCTTTGAATAGACTCTCTGGTGTAACTCCAAAGATTTGGAAACAAATAAGATTTTTTTGAATTACACACAAAACACCACACAAGCTCGATTTACTTGGTCTTCTCGGTTTGCAAACAAGATGCTGGAAGAAGTTCTACAGTATTATGTCGATTAAGTCTAACTTACTGGAATGTATCTAATCTGATCATGAGCAAGATCAGAATGAATATATGTACTGCATAGGTAACATAAAGCATTAACCATGTTACGCAGCAACTTATTTTAGAACATTTTATTGAACTCTCTGGTGCAATTCCAAAAATTTGGAGATAACTAAGAATTTTATACTATTTTTGAAACCTAAAGTGTATACCCAAGAGCAAATTAATGATATTTAACATCAAGTTTATCTTTTTTCTTTTCATCTTCATTTTATGCTCAGTGTCATACCCAGGCGCTTCTAATAATTTTAGTTTCGAGGCTAAGATACAACAAACAATAAAAAATAATCAAAAGGAATAATTACACAAGAATTATTTTTCCCTCTCCGAGACAAATGGTAATGAAACGAATTAGAATTTTACGAAGAAGTGCATGAGAGTGATATATATATATATATATATATATATATATATATATATATATATATATATATATATATATATATATAGCAAAGCTTTAATTTCGAAGAACATGTAACGTATTCATGATTTAAGGTACAAATTCATTAAATTGAATTAATGAATGTACATTAAATTTAAAGTTATTCTTAACAGCGCACGAGAGTCTTTGGAAGAAAATTATGCAAAAAAATTTCATCCGAAAAATTTCTTTCACGGAGACGAGATACTCGCTTCATCTACTTTTGATGCTAGCAATTTTCAATAGACACAGACATGTGTGATCGTGTCGTGTCGCACCAGTAGGCCCGACCTAATTCAAGAGGCATGAAACTCACTGAACAGATTTGTTTTAAGACTTTGTCACGTCTATCTTGTCTATGTCTGGTAGGTGCACTGTAAAAAGGAAATGCATTAAATTTAAGGTAAATGTGCCTGAAGCAAATTTCATAAACAGTTTTTTAAATTCAATTAATGTAATGCATTAAATTTAATAATTTTTACATTCATGTTATCATACATTAAATTTAAAGTTTGGTCATTATTTTTAAGGTGACTATGTACATTAAATATACAGCCAGTGTTCATTGAATTTAAGATCTGTTATCACATATTTAATGCACCAATATGAGGTCAAAGAATTCTGCTACCAGGAAAAGGTAGAAATTTTTCCCATAGGTAATGTACCGTCATCTATACATCGGTTTCGAACTCATTGGTTTCTGTCAGTACCGGCAGACATGTACACCTCATTATAAGAAAATTGAGTCATTTAAGCAACTTACTTACTAAATAAAAAGGTTAATACGCCATCTCTCGGGATCTCGTGCAATGTACCATAAATATTAATGTAAATTCCTTTAATGTTAAGGTAAATGTGAATTATTTTAACGTACAGAAAGTTAAAATATCTTTTCAGATAATTTATTCAAATTTAAAATACCTTTTAATCAAATTTAACATACAATGAACTGATATTTCCATGAATTTGATTTAAATTCAAAGTAAATATAAATTATTTACTATTTAAAGTACAAAATCATTAAACTTAATGTTCAATGTACAATACATTTGCACGGTTTTCCTTATCTTTGGCTATTTCTGTTTAAACCTAAAATCTCTTTAATTGAAGTTATAGTGAAATAAACATATTAGATTTTTAAAAAATTTTTATTGTCCATATTATGTCAGAAAAAGCAAAATATGCAAAAAATATCCTTACTCAAGAACAAGTACCCAAAAACAAATTCGTAAAACAGAACATAGAAAATAACTTAAGTATTTTAAAAATTCAAAAGGATTTTCCGTTTTAAAGAGGTTTTAAAGCGTATAAATTATCGGATATATCGAAGACGATGTAAGTCGTAAGTATGCAGGAAGGGTTTTGCCGGTTTTACATACGTAGAGTGTAGATAATGTAATGTGGAAATAATTCTCGGTTTATAGCCCTGGTCAGCGCTACTTTATACTAATCCTGCAAACATATTTTACATCCCTCGCAAGATAGGAAAATTTAAGCAATATACATATTTTTCGCTTTGTCGGTGAAAAGTGAAAGTAATAAAGTAAGCAGAAATATGTCTTTTAAGATTATTCTAATAAATTTTAATACAAAATTTCAAGTTTAAATGAGATTATATATAATTCAACTTGTATCTAATGATTTATATTATCCAGAAAAATGAAGTTTATGATACAATATCTAGACCAGCCATAAGTTATGTTCCTAATAAAATATCTGAAATAAATAGGATATCATGGACCAAAAAAATCGTTATATTTTTATCTACGCAACAGATTATTTCACCTTACACATGCGATAACAGGCGTTCTCGTCAAAATCAAATCTCGTTACCTTGCTTGCCTCGTGACCCGCTATTAGGAGGAGAGAATATATTAAAATTAGAAAGCAAACCGTCTTAGATTATTTTTTGCTAATCAGATACGAGAAAAGGCGTTTCCGCCAGAAGCAAATTTCTATGAAAAATTCTCTTTGATTTTATCTATCTTTATTTTATATATTTATATGTCTTTCATGTGAAATTATCGTATATATTTTTTCCAATAATGGATACAATATACTTGTAGTTGTGTGTATAAAATACAATTATATAAGGGAAACTTAGCTCTCAATTCTGTTATAACACAGTTAGAGACCAAGCACTATCTCAGATTGCAAGAATACCAGGAAATGATGGTGGTGCATCGCCATCTGTAGACCGATTTCGAACTTGTTGGTTCTCGTCAGTACAGAATAGGCCAGCGCACCTCAGCATGGGAGAAATAAATCCTTTAAGCAACTTATATTAGACAAAATATGAAATCTAATACAAGCAATCAGATTATCTGAAAAGCTGGGAGATGGCGCTGCTCGTATTAGATTCCATATTTTGTCTAATATAAGTTGCTTAAAGGATTTATTTCTCCGATATTGTGTACTGTGTACTGACGCGAACCAACCAGTTCGAAACCGGTCTAGAGATTGCAGTACACCACCACAGGAAAGGTTTCCACTTTTTCCTGGTATTCCTGCAATCTAAGATAGTGCTTTGTCTCTAACTATGTTAGAACAGAGTACGTTTGTCCTTATAGTATAAGGTTTTTTCCTCAACATGGGAGAAATAAATCCTTTAAGCAACTTATATTAGACAAAATATGAAATCTAATACAAGCAATCAGATTATGTGAAAAGCTGGGAGATGGTGCTGCTCGTATTAGATTCCATATTTTGTCTAATATAAGTTGCTTAAAGGATTTATTTCTCCGATATTGTGTATTGTGTACTGACGCGAACCAACCAGTTCGAAACCGGTCTAGAGATTGCAGTACACCACCACAGGAAAGGTTTCCACTTTTTCCTGGTATTCCTGCAGTCTGAGATAGTGCTTTATCTCTAACTATGTTAGAACAGAGTACGTTTGTCCTTATAGTATAAGGTTTTTTCGGTTGGTTGAGAACTAAGTTTATTTTATATAATTGTATATATTTTTGCTTAAAAACGGTGTGGGGAGTTTTCTGTGCTTACTGTGACTGCATGTCAAAAACTGGAAAATATATTTACAAAACTGAACAAAATTTTACAAATTATTAATCCATGTTAAACTGTAATTTAAGGAGGATATCCCACTCTAGACGCTCGAAAAAAGATCATTTTTGCGATTTTCTTTGCAATATCTATTATAGATATCATGATAATTCTTTATCGGCTATATCAATATACCATTTTGTGTGGTAAAACTTTTTTTTATTGATTTTATATGTTTTATAAAAAAGTAATTGAACTTTAACATACAGTATCAAAAAAATATAAGTCGCTGGCGTTAGGGGTTTAGCTATGTTGGTTAATCTCAAATAAGAAAAGAAATTAGTATTATAATCAGTAAGCTTGTGAATATCGCTGGTAGCAAAAAATTTCGAAATGGCAAATTATTAAACCAAAAAGTTGCAAAAAGTGAGGTCTTATTTGTATATTTCATGCCGGAAAAGATAGTAAATATAAACATTTTGCCTTAGTCTCACTACATGGTTACAATTTGGAGAGGATCGGTCCAATGGTTTTTCAAAATTCCTTAACGCATCAGTTTTTTTTTATATGAAAGAGCAGTTAGTCCTTCTGCCTCTTCATAAAGCTCATACTCTTATAATCTAGTATCTCTTTGCTGGATTCTGGACCCCCACGAAGCTTCGGAACTTTGGCGGTTCAGAAACCGTCAAGTCCATGAATGCATGCAAGAGCGGATCAAGTCATTCAGCGTTCGGAGACCCAGTCAATAGTGCTCTCAAAAATATAGGACTGTTTGAATCTTTATGAAATTTTCTGAGAATATTCTTGAATGTTCGGACTTTTGAAAATGAATTTAAAAAAGTCGATTTTTGGAAGTTGATAAATTAAGATGCCCCCTTAAGTTTAGCTCACACAACTTTTGTCTCATTGTTAGATTGTTTGCTTGTACACCGGGAGCCGGATAGCTTCCTGTATACACTTGACACTTGACAGGTAAAAACTATGTATGCTTGAGCCTTCAACTGGATCTCGTGAAATTAAATGCTTGGTGTCCAAAAAACAAACTGCCTCTGAATGTAAACAAGTACAGTGTTATGTCATTCTCAAGAAATAAAATATCTCCGCTGCATGATCAACGGTGCTTTTCTAAAACGAGTTAATTACATTAAGGATTCGAACGCTGGACTTTCTAGTGAGATCTAGTCATGAATTTCAGTCGCTCCAGGTCATAAACACGTTATGTTATTCTCTTGTAAGCAAATTGGAATATGCCTGAGTTATCTGGCATCCATATTACCATGTACACTCTGAAAATTAGAAAAAATTCAGTATCGTTTCTTAAGATTCTTAAACTTTAAATCAGATTGGTTTTATCCACTGCCTACTACACCTCGCGAAAGCCTATTGACAAGATTTAATTTGACAACTCAAGAGCGCAGTAACGGGGCTGTGTACTTTTTTTGTATAAACTGGTTAATAACAAGATTTTGGCAACTAATTTACTCGCGAGAGTTCATTTTCATGTTCCCGGAATAATTAGATCACCAGTGTTTTTCTATTTGCCGAAACCAAGAACTAATGTATTACAATACTCCCCATTATACTCGATGTGTTCCCTTTATGATCACCTGAAAGACAAATTTGATATATTTTACTGTAATTATTCTGTTGTCAAATCGTTTATTTACAATTATCTGTGATTGATTTATAAACTATGTTATACTTATTGTACTGTCTGTATTATGTATATAACTTAAGGAATTATGTCACTCTGTTCTTTTTCCTGTTTAATAATATAGTCTCTGGTCTTATAGGGCAGTGTAAATAATAAATATATATATATATATATATATATATATATATATATATATATATATATATATATATATATATATATATATATATATATATATATATATAAGTATATTTTTCGCCGCTGAATCTGAATATACTGTTTAGAGATTTTGAAAAGCGATAAGTTTTGTTTAAATTATAATTGCTTAATCAAATTAGAAGACATTAATATTTCGATCTGAAACCAATCATGTCATAAAGTATGGCTCAAAAATAAAACCCTATAGATGATTTTCATTAACGTAAAATCACAGTTTGGAAAATAAGAAGAGTTTTTACTGCATTTTCTATCAAAATTTATAATCAGTTTTATAATTTTCTAAAAATTATTAATCGATTTTTTAAATTTATAAGAATCACTGTGAATTCTTTCAAAATATTCTTGAAATAATCATAATCGATCATAACAAGGCATCATTTCTTGTTGGGAGCCCTCCTAATTAGTCGTCTATCGTCTGTCGTGGTAAACTCATACCAAGTAGCAAAACTCGGCAAAAAAAACAAAAATAACGGATTTGTTAAACTAAAATGCTTTTTTCTCTCTTAATTTAAAGAAATTCAGCACTTTTTACAAAAAAAAAAAGAGTATTAACACCCAACTGGGCTTTAATTTTTACTTTTTATCAATAGAGAACTATATCTTGTAGTTTATTTTTCTAATTTTAGCACTTTTTCTCATTGTAATATGGCGGGTTGTGAGGCAAGCAGGATCACGAAAGTAGCCGCATCCATAAGGTGATAAAATGTGTTACGTCGTACGTGATAAAAAAAAATAAAAATTTTTCAAAATGCCACTACAGACCCTTTAAACATTGTGTTACTTTTCATTGAATACACAAAATAGAAGAAAGTCCTAAAATTTCTAAATTTGGTCTATTTTCCTCCAGATTTTGTTATGTTTCTGACATTTTCGAATTATGATCACAAAAAATTATTATGATAAATTATGATAGTTTAGTCCATAATATTTCAGTAACAAAAGTTGAAGAACACCTTTTTTCCTCTTTGGCACATATTCTGAAAATATTATTTTATATTATTTTCACTATTACCGAGAAAAGTTTTCATATATAAACCATTGAACTGTCATAGCATGAAAGAGAGCAACAGTGGGCAGAGATTAAAAGTCAGTAAGACATAAAACTTAAATATATTAAATGAAAAAATAGTCCATTATGGTAATATTTTCTATAGAAACCTACTCATAAGGCAATATATGTGGAACAAAATTTACTCTAAAAGAATTTACAGTCCTTATTGTATTTTTAAAGTTTCCAGAAAATATTAATAGAAAGCACCCTAATGTTAATGCCATGATGTTCCCCATTGATCTTACAAGACAATCATTTTAAGTAGATTGAACGATATCATAGAGAGGGGTACGGAAATAGATGAGGCATGGGATGAAAGCACAAAAAGATCACAGTGCTGTAAATCTTAGATAAAAAATATCTATATGTCTCACAAATGAATTAACGAACATAAAATAGTCCAGAGAAATAATGCCTTTAGTAGTAATACAAGCATAAAAAGAGTTTTAAAAGTTATAATATGCTATTGTCAATAATATTTAATTCATAAATATTGAATGGGACTTGGCAACAGCATCTATGCTGTATTGTTAACTTGTTACTTGGAAACATTTGTTAAACTGTCTATGTGACATATATCAATGTTTTGCTTAACAGTATTATGTCGACTGTATGAAGGAAAAGCAAATTTCTAAAAAAAAATGTTCGCATAATAATAAAAATATGATAATTTCACGCACAAAACATTAAATTGGCATAAACCAGCGAAGTGTAAATAATAAGGTTAGGTTCAATCTAATAATCCAGTAAAAAAAACATATCCAATCACTCTGGAAAACCTAGTCTATCATAGCATTACATTTTTTTCCATTTCCGAACAAAGAGTATATTAAAAAATTTAGTTTTAGGCGATCGATGTTTGAACTTTCCCTAATAGCATTAGTATTTGGGGCTACTTTTTGAGTTGTTTTTTTTTCTCGCAAAAACCCCTGATAAGCAATATTGAAAAAAATGGAAGGTTGTTTTTGACATACCAAATAATTACACAGATCTGCAAGGTTATTGGGCAACAGGGATTCATTTCCGAATTATTTTGTTGCATAGAATCCGAATCCAAGGTCAAAATGGGCCCATCATGTAAGGATTTTGCGACATTTGAGGTTGTGTAATCGAAAAGTGGGTTCTTTGGTTACTTTTTAAATTATGTACAGGATGCACAAAATTTTTTTAATATTTTTTCTAGTTGCATCATTTAATACTACTCTTATCTATCAAAATGTGCTATTGAGCGATAACCTATGATTTTTTACGAAATATATCTCAGCAACGTCAGAAGCATTCACATTAACCCTTTAGGGAATACATTTTTCTACTGTATCCATTTCTCTCGAAAACATTTGTACCTGGGGGATTTTCGGGTCGCTGAGGGTGAATATTAAGTAAAAAAATGAAATTTTCATTTCAAAAATGGACAATTTAAAATGGCGCATCAAAATTTACAAAAATGAATATTGGTATCTAAAAAATTTCACTTGTGGATTTTCGCAATCGCTAATTATAGAAATTTGTATTTTTAAGGTGATGGATTCCAAATGGCGAATACAGATTTGTAAAAAAAAACGATATTGGTCTTTAAAAAGCTACTAACCTGTGCATAAAATAGCCGCAACTTTTCAAGAAAAAATCGTAGATATCTACTCAATATATTGTTTTAAACGGTAAAAAAACGTTTTACATCCTGCCAATAACCTCAAAAACAGCCAAACAAACATTTTTTAATATATCACCTGGAATATTCTGACATGGTGGGCCAATTCTGACCTCCGATTCGGATTTTACGGAGCAAATTATTTCGGAAATGACCTCTACCTATCTAACAATAATCATGACCCCATTTTTTGCAAGCCTGTGTTAGTTTCTTAAATTTTCCTACATAAATATATGATCATTGTAGACAGACACTCTGTTATTAAGATAAAGGTTACTAAACTCATCCTAATTACTACTAAAGAAAAATAATGAATTTATCGCTTACCAACTTCTAAAAAAGAACTTTCATATACAGTTTTCAAATAACCTAAATTCAGTTTGTTGAAATTAGTTCCTTTTACCTAAAGAAAACCTAACCAAAGGCAAATTTAGGGAAATTTATAGATAAACTTCCATTTCTATTAGTCTATTCCACCTAACTCACCTCTTTATTCGAGCAATAACATTGCTCAACTCAAGCAGTCTTACAAAGAGACGTACTATCTAAACTGTGGAATTATTGTTCGTACAAAGTGCAAAGCAGTGTAAGTAACATAGCAATGGCGGCCGTATGTGCCTCGTAATCCTGCTTGAGGGAAATAGCACGTAAGTGAAATTTATATTTTATCGTTTAAAATCTTTATTTGATCAATTGTTAAGTTAACAAAATATCAGGTTTCTTTACTTTTAAGTTATTATAAATGTACAGAAGCTGCAAAGAGAGCAAGAAAACAGAAAACTGACACTAATAAATATATTTATATTTTACTTCTAGACAATGGGGGATTTACAACAAATTTAAGACATTGGCACAGAGAGAACGACTCTAATAACATATCCATATGATTTTTAGTTTGTACCAACCTTTAAATAATATGTGTCAATGCATTTAAAAAGCATATCAACTTGCAACACAAGATCTTGCTACCCTATATATTAAAATGGAACCAGTTTTTAACATTACTAAGGCTGCTACTCGTGCAATGGCGTAAATAACGACCCCACAGGCCCCACGATGCGGGCGGCGTAGCCAATCCAGGGACACCCTCAAGTACCAAAGTGTAAATACGTAGGATCAAGACGGGTACATTCAAAAATCTGCTGGGGGAGGGCGCACGTATTTTTAGTTACGCTACTGTATTCGTAGGTGTATATTCTGGGGAAAAAACCGTCAACACCAGACCTACTAAGCCTGCATACGCACCCCAGGCTGCTGGTTCAAAGAAAGAGCAATCAGGAAGTCAAATTTTCGACGAGTTTATCAAACAACTGGGGCCATATATCACCAATTACGCGAAGATTGTTGAAATGATCCAACGTTTGTGGTTTATCGGCATAGACTAGTGACTTTACATATATTCAAAGAAAACAATCCATAGGTACGAGATCACACGATCGTGGAGACCGATTCACAGGTCCATTGCGCGAAATTATGCGTTCATCGAATGTTTTCTGCAATAAATTGTTGGTGTTGCACATTGTGTGGCATGATACGCCATCTCGTTGAAACTAAAGTCCAACTGAGGAATGAAGAAGTTAGCAATCATGGCTCTATAACTCTCTCTATTCACGGTAACATTCTGGCCGGCATCAATTTTAAAGAAATATGGACCAATGATTCAACCTGCCCATAAAGCACACCAAAACAGTGATTTTTGATAGATGTAGGGGCATCTGAATAAAGGCTTCTGTGGTTTCTCCCCTCCAACCAAAAATAAGCATCATCGCTGAACAAAATTTTGCGTCGAAAAAACCGAAAGTACGACGGACATGATAGTCACTAGATTTCAACTCTTGCACCAGCTGGATCTTATAAGCTCATAATCCAAAATATTTCCACAAAATCTTTTACAAAGTAGATGGGCACAGCTCCAATTGTTGTGCACGATGGTGAATCAACTCATTTGGGTCCTCCTGAACACTACGTTCCAAAGCACCAATAGCTTCTTCTGTGCGCATTGTACGGCATCTTTATCGATGCGTACTAGCAACCAAACGGTACGTAGTACGAAAACAATCCATGGTTTGCCGAATAACTTGCTCGGATGAACGATTATGTCGACCGTAAAATCGACGTAGTAAGTCTGACAAACTGAACCCTGATTCACAAAATAAATTTGCACAATTTGAAAGCAATGTTCTAGCGTAAGTCTTTTTATGGTGAAATGGCAAAACCAACTGACTATAAATCAACAGTCAACTGTCAAATTTACAGTCATTAGAAATAATGTTGACTATTTAAAAACCAAACTTCTAAAGGGAATACCCTTTATAACCTTCGATTGTATAAATTTAAGCTTGAAAATCGAATTGATACTGAAGTATCACCCCCAATTGTTTGTCACAAAGTATGTCGCGTTACTTGCGTATATTCTTTCCCAGAAAGAATGAAATATAAACAGATTAAAAAGAAAATAATACCTTAGAGTGTTTTGCTATAATTTATTTTGTAATGGATTCTCATCTTATTGTGGCAAAAAGGATTAAAATTATGAATGTTGTTTTTAATTTTAAAGCAACTTATATCATTTAAAATTGTTACTCCAAAAGTTTAGTTTTCAAGCATCATTTGTTATATTTAGTACGTCTAGAATGCGTACTTTTAACTGAAGTAATTCATAGTCGCTGTAGCCCAACATAATCTTAAATCATATGCCGTATTATCACGTAAAAACAACGAGATAAAAGTAATTTAAAAAAAAATCATTATATTGTTATTAAATAAAGACTCTATGCCAAAGAAATATACATTTAGGGCACAATAACATAACTTTGTGAGATATTATATCTTCATTAAAAATTTGTGCTTTGTGCAATAAATTTAAAATGCAGTAAAACCCACTTAATACGATTACGTTTAATAATACGATTTCTTGTATAATACGCCATCCTTTGTCAGCCCCCTGCAACTCGAGGCATGTTTTTATAAATTTTTTCCCGCCTATTACGCCATCTGCCGCCTGCTACACTAACCACCACTTACGTGTTATATCAAGCTTCAGAGGCCAGCGACTGGTTGAAACCTCTAGATGCTCACTTCCAGATAAAATGTAGATGGATAATACTGTTCTTTGATAACTATCTTGTTCTTCCCTAAGATGTTAAACTAATGAACGTTAAGTTTTTTTTCTTACTCCAGATGCGATAAGATAGTTGCAACTGATGGATTTAAGTATTATAAATGCCGCCAACACAGTTATAGAACACGACTGAAGAACATGAACAACCGACTTTGCAAAAAATACGATACTAAACATTGTTGCAACATGGGAAGCAGTTAAGCCCAAAACTATGTAAAATTGATTCAAGAAAGCTTTTTCCAAATAACGAAGATAATATCGCGAACTTACCTGAATGTTCTTATATCGATGACTACGGAGTCCATTCAATCGGAGATCTTATTAAATTTGCGAATAGCATCCAACAAGCAACTATAAGTGAAGATAATGTTGACGAAGAGACGAGATGTCTGCTGCAATTTTGTTAAACGCTCAGGCAGTAGTTGATGATTTAAGGTATTATATATCTTTCTTGGGGGATACCGATACCGAATACCAAAATTTAAATTATATCGTAAGTATTGTAATTACGAATGCATCAAAATTTCTTTTCCAAACCAAAATAACGTATTACTTTAAATAATATGGAAATAATTATACTATATGTATAGTAGAGTACTTCAAATATGTAATCTTTATAGCATAACTTTGTAAATACACAAAATATTTACGCATTTATATACGTAAGTACTTAATTTTTTTCCTTTCCTGCTTAAAACGGGTTTTTGCTAGGTCTCTTCAGTGTGACAGAATTTGATAATAGACTCTTGCTAATGTCATATTGTGGTAGCATTAGCCATTCTATCTATAACTAATTTACTGCCACACATTAATTTATAGCTATTTTAATAACCTATAATTAAATTTCACAGTAATAAAGACACTCTGGAAGTCTGGACGTTCATCTTCTCTCTTGCGGCTTTAGTTTCGAACAACTACGGTTATTTAAACTTACCAAAACCATAACTCAGAACCTCAGAACTCAGACAAGGCTACAAATTAGCTGGACAGATGACAACTATTGTTTACAGCTCACGCAGCAGTACGTCCGCGAGTTTAGTCACGTGAGGGTTTTTGATTAAAATTAAACAAGACAAATTCCTCAAAACACTTAGTCTATTAACAAAAATAAATAGAATAAAAACGAACAATTTACAATGAGAAACTAAACTTATGACAATTATGAAAAAACTAAGATAATTGCCCTTACTGACCGTTTTATTAACCAAAAGTATATAATCCAATTTTGAAAAAGAACTTATAAATAGATTATTGAAACACTAAACAGAAAAAGAAATAAAACGCGAAAAAATACAGGTATTTATCTTTCTTAATCAAACACTATTAAAATCGCGAAATGCTCGACTAAAATAACACAGGATATTCCTTTAATTTCTCCAAATTAATTAAAAAACATAACAAAGAAAACCTTCTTTCCCGACGATTATACCCGTTACGTAATTTTATTACGCCACTGGTTTTGAAAGACGGTAACAATTCTAACGAATTTCAAATTATAACTGACTTTAATTAATTTCTAAAAATCAAATTCAACTTTCATCCTTTAGAATCTCTCTTGTTTTAGACGCGTTGGTTCCGACATGCATGTTTTTCCACTAATAGAACGTATTTCCGTGATGCATAGGGTAGTTTTCGTTTCCGAGCGTCTGCAAGTTTTCGGTCCCCTGATTCATCCATGCGTCGAATTTAATTTAATTTAGTATTATAACTCACCAGAGCTCAATGATTATTTGACACAAATGTAATCGGTAACTATTCTACACTTATACTAAAAGATGGTGTCAGAACCCATGGAAAAAAACCCTCGGTTTTAACCGTTTTCACATTTTCTTATTCTGATTTTCGACCTTTGGGGAAAAATGGTAACAGAAGCAAATTTTGTACATAATAACAAATACTAATATTGCATTTTAATGATTTTATTTAAATATTCTTTTGTTTTATTATGATGTTAAAATTTGCTCAGTTTAAGTAAGAGAAAGCTCCCTCACGGTCGGCCACATGTGGTTATCACTTTAATACTTAACCTTAGACCCATAACGATGTGGATTTTAAGACTATTAAGTTACTTTGACAGATTTATATTAAAATCTTCGAGAGGGTAGAACCGTTTAGATTTTGTGTCATATAAATTGACTGAGTATGTTGTTTTTTGGAAAAAATTAACTACCCCAAAAGTAATAAAACTGAGCTTAAGTTTAAGTATGTTAATGGATTTATATTCCCTGATACGTGACTATTTTTGGCTAGACGTGAGTTATACATTTCAACGGTCCAAATCCTTATACAGAGGAACTCAAATAAATTCTTCCATTTAGTAGTTATTATATAATATTACATAGTAATAAAAAATTACGAGAGCGATTTTAGATAATAATTACTTTTTACTCTAATTTTCGTAACCGGTAAAACTATTACTAATAATTTACCTAAAAAAAAAATTAATCAAAGGAAATTATTTTCCAATAGTTAGATTTTCTTTATCATTTTTAATTTTCTATATATTGCATAAAATAATATTTTACTAAGGCAATAAATTTAGACAGCATCCAAATACATTTTTCTTAAACACAACGTCACCAATCTGACAATTCCATTTCCTGCGACAGGGAATGTACGGCGGCAGTAATCTGTAAAATATTTTCGTCTTCTTTGTACTTTTTACGTCTCTCCATCTAGGCCTGACAACGTCTGCCTGATGTAAATCCTTCTGAGAAATGGTTAACATTTTATATACTAAAAATTTTGTTGCTCTATGATTTATATATATTTATGTAAAATAGCATTTGATTTGAATTTCTTACTTTTAAAATTGATTGTAAAATTTAATGTTATGTTAATAAGTAGAATACAAAAATGACAAACACTATAAAAGTTAAAATCTAGACAAATTTACAGAATGTATGTATTTTACATAGCAAAGACAAAAGTATTGTTTTGGATGTTCTGGGAAACCGTAAAAGATTTTAAAGATCTGATAAAGGAATATTCCATGGAAATTAGATCAAAAAAGAGCTGTTTTGCTAACAAAAATGTAGCATTGACTGTTTTGCTGGCATGTGCTCATTTCGGCATCCTATAAAACATATCTCGATGGTAACTCTGAAAGACCTGTGCAAAAAAAATGGCGAACCAAAAATGGCCACGATTTTTGGTTTTTTGAGTTTATCTCGAAAAGTAAAAGTTCTATCGAAAAATATTTCAAACAAAAGTTGTAGAGAATTAAAGGACCTATCGACTCGTATAATATAAGTTATAGGTGGCGCCACTAGTTATCGCGATTTATTTTTTTTTTCGACAAAATTTACGGTTTCTATTTAAAAAAAGACATTTGTTAACAAATTACCGATTTAAAATTTAACATAAATATAGGTATTACCATTCTAAAAAAGTATGTCAAACCCGAAACCTGTGAGTTTTTTATTTTCCGAGAAACTCGACATCAAAGTTGAAATTTCAACCTTAATTTTCCGCTTTCCTAATTAAGATACAATGCTCAATTTTAATGGAAATTATTTGTATTGTTTTATATTTTGGAGATCTATTAATTTTTTTTTTCCAATCGTGGGCCGAGAAATTTTGCAAAAACCAATTGCGATAACTTGTCACCGGATGGAAATATTTTTTTTAATGCGTGCACTGGATTTAGATGTATCATTTCCGATCTCAAAAAAAAATGTTTTAATTTTGGATGAATGAAACGTTTTTTTTTTTTTCAAAAATTCATAATGGCGTGGCAAATGAATATTAAGGGCTCAAATTGGCAGAAGATTCTTTTAATACTTGTGCTTTACCTGTGAGTTTTTTGGATCCACGAAATATACTTCCATAAGATCTGTAAACTTTCGAAAATTGGGCCGAATCTAATCGAAAATAGCTGCTACAGGCCGTTATCGGCAGGTTGCCATAGTTCAGGCACATTATTTATTGGCGCTTCAAGGAAACTTATACATCATAAGTAATATTTATAATATTGATGTTGTTTTATTAATTTTTATGATAGTAACAATTTGTTTAGTCATATTAATTGTTCATTTGTTTATTAACAAAATTTTTACAAAAAATTGTAGAGAAAATCATACAAATATTCAATTATATATTACATATTCTACTGTTTTTTGTCCTTTATATTATTATTAACTAACAGTTGATTAACAAAATTTTTACAAACAATTATAGAGAAAATCATACAAATATTCAATTATATATTACATATTCTACTGTTTTTTGTCCTTTATATTATTATTATCTAACAGTTGATTAACAAAATTTTTACAAACAATTATAGGGAAAATCATACAAATATTCAATTACATATTACATATTATAAGGTGTTTTTCCTTTATATTTTTATTGCCTATTAGTTTATTAACAAAACTTTTACGAAAATTTCTATAAGCAAATCATATAAATATTTAAAAATACATTAATAGTTTATTAAAAAGTTCTATGCTCTTTAATTTTAAAAGTTTGTATTAGGTCAAATTAATATCATTATGGTTTTCTATATAATTTTTTGTAAAAATTTTGTTAATAAACTGTTAGATAATAATAATATAAGGGAAAAGAACAGTAGAATATGTAATATATAATTGAATATTTGTATGATTTTCTCTATAATTTTGTGTAAAAATTTTGTTAATAAACAAATTAATAATTAATATGACTAAACAAATTTTTACTATCATATAAATTAATAAAACAACATCAATATTATAAATATTACTTGTGATGCATAAGTTTCCTTGAAGCGCCAATGAATAATGCGCCTGAACTATGGTAACCCGCCGACAGCGGCCTGCAGCAGCTATTTTCGATTAGATTCGGCCCAAATTTCGAAGGTTCACAGATTGTATGGAAGTATATTTCTTGGATCCAAAAAATTCACAGGTAAAGTACAAGTACTAAAAAGTATATTTTGCAAATTTGAGAATTTAATAATCATTTGTCACGCTATTATGAATTTTTGAGAAAAAAAACGTTTTTTTCACCCAAAATAATTATTTTTTTGAGACCGGAAATGATACATCTAAATCCTATGCACGCATTAAAAAAAAATTGATCTCCATTCGGTGAAAAGTTATCGCAATTTTTTTGGTGCAAAAATTGGTTTTTGCAAAAATTTCGCGGCCCACGATTGAATTTTTTTTTAATAGATCTTCAAAATATAAAACAATACAAACAATTTCCATTGAAATTGAACATTGTATCTTAATTAGGAAAGCGGAAAATTGAGGTGGTATTTTCAACTTTGACATCGAATTTCTCGGAAAATAAAAAACTTACAGATTCCAGGTGTGACATACTTTTTTAGAATGATAGTACCTATATTTATGTTAATTTTAAATCAGCGATCGGTTCCGGATTTACAGATATATTTTCGAATTTTACAATTTTCTAAAAAGTTCTATATTTTATTTATTAAAGTAACTACGATAAAACTAATAAGGCATTCTTAAGGTACCTTTTGCTGTAAAATCCAGTAGTATAGTCAGATTTTTAATTTTATTTTAAATTAGGGAGATATAATACCAAGTTTTAATTTTTTAAATAGAACACCCGTATTTTTTTAAATAATTTTTTTGCATTTTGCATTTTCTTTAAGAAGTATTATATTGTCAATATAAACTGACAACAAATAGGCTAAAAACAATTTTTATTAACTATGTAAACTTTTTAAAATAGGAAACGTCTATTAACGAAGATATATTAATATAATATAATAACAATTAGGCCCAAAATAGTCGAACTGATGCCCATAACTCTCATGTATTTGTTAATAATTTGCTTAACACCTGTGGATTCTAGAAATGAGGAGAAATTAGTAACCTCCCTCATTGGTTTAAGGTCCATTATTTGTCCCTCAACATGTTGTAAACATTCACTTGAACTATAAGAAGCTGGGCAACATATGCACAATGATATAAGTTGTAGGGACAATTATACCGGCTCACAGTTGAAGTTAATTCTGGTAACGTTAATTTACGAAATACTTAAACTGTTTTATAATAAATAGCAGCACCACCTATCTTGCCTTACCAAGAAGTATCCAAGAATTTTGAGTTCTTCAGAGCTAATGTTAATTAAGTACTTTTCGGTCACAACCATCACATCATATTCACCACTTTGAACAATCAGCCATTATTTCCTGAAATATTGCGTTTAACTTCACAATACCCGTGATGATTTGCTTTATATACCAAAATATTCAAAGTTGAAAATAATTAACAAAGGTGTCACCAAATAAAAATTCAAAACTCAAAAACATATGATATTCTTTTGTTTCCATAAAAAGATTATAATTTTATATAATTAATAATTCTTCTTCTTTTTGCTGCTAATTTATCTTCAATGCTTTAGATATATTTATTCAGTAGGTAGGGAGATAAACGGAGACGTAAGGAAATTGAAATCACTTTCTGCGCCAATAACTTGAAAACAAGCCGATGACAGATTTGTCATTTAATTAAAGAGAAAACATTGTTTATTTATCTCTGTTTTAAATTAAGCTTGTTTTGAAAACTCATTTAGTAGTATAATATTCAACAGCATATGAAAATAGTCTAAATTTCTACATTTATTTAGAATAAGTAATATTCAAACAGGTATAGATATTATAACACTTATGATTTTCCCAATTTCTTGCCATCCAAATTCATATTTTTCTAAACATCTATAACTTAATTGCCATTTGGGACTATTTAAAATACTGTGAAATTAACTTAACCTCTAAAAAAGGTATATTTTTGGAAATAATATTACAAAAACTAAACATTTTCTTGTAAATCAGTGTCGACTTTTGCAATAAGTTCCCCAAAACATAACAAAGTGGTCAATTTTAGCGTGATATGATATTGCTAAATAATTATCAACAACTTTCCACTTTTATCGCTACTTCAGTGACATTTCTGATCAATAGTATTTTTGAAAAGGGCAAATTTCAGAACATTTTTATAAACCCTTTAGTTATTATTATTTGTAAGCATAGCAGTCTAAGTAGTTTAACAAACTACATGGTAATTTCATTAGTTAGTAACGCGTAATTCAATATGAACATAGCTTCTTAACTACCAAATAAATGTTCAAGCAATATATTATATAAGCTGCAGTTACTAATACTCAAGAATGCCTTAATATCACGGTATATCATACGACGATCTGGCAATATCAGTTCACCCACAGCATCGAAATTTTTTTACACTATGACCGACTTTAGACAACTTTCACGCGATTCGTCCAGAAGCAAACGAGGGCCACAATTCAGTTCATTAAACCAACGATATACAGTGGTTTTTATCGATCTTTCATCACTATATAAGAATTAGGTTCATCAATGCACTCTTGTTGAGATAACCACGTTAAAAGTTGTGAAAGATAATCTCGTGAAAATGTTTACGAGTTAATTCCATTGTTTAGCCGAGATGAAATTTTAAAGTTACTCTAAAGAACATAAGTGTTGTCTATATGTTAAAATGTTTCGGGTACGTATACCATCCAAAATGTGAAACTTTAAAATTGATATGTCAGATAGCACATTGTGCTGTCAATATTGCTAGATTCCGAAATATAAACGACAATCCTCGTACTATAATCAGCTGCCTTCTGCCAGCCTTAAACTCTGGACTAAAGCCAGTAGCAATCCTTTTGGATCTATCGAAAGCCTTAACTCCGCACCGATATGACAAACTACTAGAAAAAAATTTTAATTACGTCGTTAGAGAAATAGCTCGGGATTTCTTCTGGTATTATGTGTCAAAACGAAAACATAGAGATTAAATTAACGTTGAAGTAAGTTCGGAGAGAACATATAGCAGTATTGTTTAGAACCATGCAGGGAATGACAGAAAAACAAATAATACAGGTTTATTGTGGAAAGAATAAAAACTTACTATCTCTAAAATACTAGATCTAATAGTAACCTAAATTATTGCACCCAACATCCTAAAAATGGGACTTCTTTTATAAAATCTATTAACTCTGCTGGTACTAAGCTGTGCAATTTGTGCTCTTGAGAGTTAAAAATCATAAAAGATGATGATCTGTTCAGGATAAGACTGTCTTTGTATATCGCAAAGAATGTAGCAGTTTTCAAAAGTAAATTAAAATCTCTCTCAGGCATTTATATATATATATATATATATATATATATATATATATATATATATATATATATATATATATATATATATATATATATATACCTTCTTTTTTATTTTGTCTTTTCTTGAGTTTAGGTTCTTTATCCAACAAAAAATCTAAACAATTCAGCGTTTCGCCCTCTATTTAAGGCATTTTCAATAATTTTTTGTTTTTTTATTCATTTACCATCCTAAAAAATATTTTTCATATAATTTTAAAAATTCATATAAGAACATGTCTACAATTTAAAAAACAAACAACACTTTAAAACACTTCAAATATTTAAAATATATTTAATTTTTCCAGTACGTACATTGATATTTTGTTTATTAATTAATAATGGAGTGCGACTTTTGCGTCATCTATTCAGGTTAGTTCAATTTTCTTTTTTATATTTTACAATGCCCAAAAATAATGTAAAAACGCATACATTTAATTTTATGTTTAAGAGGATATTCAATTTTTGATGTTTATTAACAGGATCGAATACTTAATATTTTTGTTTAAATTAGGCTGATGTAAATGTGACTCAAATTTCCTATATCTGTTTTGTCGATAACAGTGTTGCAGTGAGCAGCCGTCGAGGAAGCATCACTTGAAAAGGCCAGCGAAACGTCTGTTTCAAAGCCAAACAAGTAAATAAATATGTAGATAAGTTTTTTGTCCTTGTAATTTAAAATAAAATAGAATAAAATATTGGCGAAGCGGACGTGAAAATTTATCAATCTACATGATTCTCGTATTAAAAAGTGCGGAGCACTCCAAAATATGGAAAAACTCCGGGTCCGACAGATGGCGACAGCGCTGTTTCGTCCTAATATGGGACTCGTCAGGCAACACGCTAAACGATGCTCTCATGGTGGGATCGTTTGGTGCGGCACGTGGCTTTGGCTGCTTAAATAGCGGTAGGCTGGCTTGCCAGTACCGAAAAATGCGACCCCTATCTTTTGGGCAGCGCGTTTCGTGTACTCGATTTTACATATTTCTGTTTTAATTCACCGTCGCGCCACCATATGACGGTTCTTTTACAAACTTTGTTAATCTGTGTGGTTCTTGTATTATCAAGTAGACCATCGAGATGTCGCCTTTGTCGTCTTATGTGCCGTATTTTGATTATAAGTTCGGCTTTATACGATGCAAAGGCGAGATAATGGTTTGTACCGACTGCGGTGGCCTGACGAGTCCCATATTAGGACGAAACAGCGCTGTCGCCATCTGTCGGACCCGGAGTTTTTCCATATTTTGTGTGTAATTAGGTGTATTTAATGTATACATTTATTTCAAATAAAATAAATTATATATTCTACCTGCTTTCTAAAAAAGTCAATGGATCAGAAGCAAAAAAAATTACAAAATTGTCATCTATCTCTGCAGCATTCATTGATCACAGATCTGTTTTTAAACTAGAATCGGTATTAGATCTATTAGATCACCGAAAAATTTGACTGACGCAAAATCGAATTAGTCTACTGATTATATTAGTTCAACTGTAGTACAATTAAACCAGCAACCAAAAATTTCCGATCCGAAGAAAAAACTGAAGATTGGAGAGTTATCATGAACCAGAAACTATTTGTAAAAATTGGAGATAGAGGGTAAAAATTGGGTTTAGGAATACTTCTGAAAGTCGAAAAGCCCATCAACCAATTGAAATACTCCTTATATGCATCTACTTTATCTTGACTATTCGGTTTAAAAGTTTATCTTTTAAAATTTTTCCCTCTCATAAAATAAATGTTAAGTATTGGTTTATACATCCGACATTTTCATCCAAGCCGAGCATCCGTATTTTTAAAAGCTCATAAAAGTCGTTTCTGCATGTAGCAAACCCGATACGTTTCCCACCGACCATCTGCCTGCATTAAAACGAATATCTATGTGTAACTCCCCTGAAGCATATAAATGTTCAATAGTTATGATTTACCATTCGAAATACCGATTCCTAAAACATCTCAGTCTCGAAATTCTTGTTTAAAGGTCCAATATTCTATAAAAGACAAGAGCTATGGTCATAAAATGAATGAAAGTATCCCGATATAGTTATAAAATTCTTGTCGTGCCTGGAATATGTATCTATGTAGAAGGTGGATTTCAATAAAATGCAATTTAATTATTTTATGAGTTTCCTTCATGTGAATTGTAAAATAATACGAATATTTTTTTTTCTATAAAATAAAATCGTGATTCGAGAAATAATAAAATTTAGGAGCCCTAAAGAGCTAATTTGGTAAAAATTAAATAAAATTATGGTATATAAATATATATATATGTATATATATATATATATATATATATATATATATATATATATATTATACATGTATAATAAAATAAGAAATTCACGGCTATGCGGAGATAAAGAGATCTCCAAGATAATGGAAAGTTCCGGATCCGAAAAATGATGACAGCGCTGTTTTGGCCTAGTAAGGTCTCATCAGGCCATTGCGTTCGTTAAAAAAAGATTTACAGTTGAAAAATGGTAAATAAGATACAGTAGCGACATCTCATTTAAGTTAACACAAAACTGCGGAATTCGTAGTTGGTGTGGTTGCGGTGCCAAATAATGCGCCCCCTATCTTTGGAGTAGCACATTTCGTGTATCGAGTTTTAAATATTTCTTTTTTAAATTTCCATCGCGCCATCACATGACGGTTTTAGACAACATTATTGATTTGTGTTGCTCTTGTGTTATTGAGTGGTCCATCGAGATGTCGCCACAGTGTCTTATTTACTATTTTCAACTGTGAAATCTGTTTATAGGACTCAGATACGAAGTGATTTTTCGGAACTGGAACTTTTCCATTATCTTAGAGATCTCCGCAATATTTATGTCCTCATAGCCGAGAATTTTCTATTTTATTTAAAATTACTCGGGCGAAAACTTATCTCTTCATATATATATATATATATATATATCTATATATATATATATATATATATATATATATATATATATATATATATATATATATATATATATATATACGAACGAGGGCAAGGTGAAAAGTTCTCGGCCTGATAATGAAAGACTGTGATTTTCAATTAAAGTTATTTTTCTATATAATCTCCCTTGACTTCCGCATTGGTCCAGTGTTTCTCCAACATCAGTAACCCTTTCCGGAAATAAGAGTCTGTAAGGGGGTGTTAAAATATTCATCTACTGCCCTTTTAACTTCTTCATTGGACTGGAAGCGCTTTCAAGAAACAAATTTCTTCAGGTGTGGAAAGAAATGGAAGTCTGAGGGTGCCAAATCAGGAGAATAGGGGAATGATGGAGCAGTCACAACAATAACAAATCCCTCATTTGTATTATTATTTCGAACACTTTTTTATTCTTGGATGTTGAGTCAGTTAATGTTGATTTACAAGTAAAGGTAACTTAACTTGAAAGTGTGCAATTTTCCAGAAAAATTTCATTTCTTATTATGGATTATATATATATATATATATATATATATATATATATATATATATATATATATATACATATATATATATATATATATATATATATATATATATATATATATATATATATATATATACATATGATTAGCAGTAATTTGTTGAAAAGATTTTGTAATTAATTTATTTCTCCGTACTTTACTAAAATATTTTGACTCTCTAGTTAGAAATTCCTTTTGTGTTTTAAAAGACTTCCTTGATGTTCTAACAAATTAAAAGATAAAACTTCTCTTGTGAGTTTCACGTTTTAAACCCAATCCGCAAAATTACCTCACATACTAAAAACACGGCCAAGCTATACTTAAAATACATAAACACGTGCCTATTTAGAGCTACCGCCATGGCACTTATACTAGACCTTAACCAGTGGCGTATCTATAGTAAAGTACGAATATGAAAAGAAATATTTTTGAAACAAATTCATAAACTGTGGGTTTCTATATATTACTACTTTTGAATTGTGAATTCCCTCTTTAATGAATAGTTAGAAACTCCCTCTTTATTAAAAGAGAAAGAAATGAAATTTACTTGAAGTGATATTATCCTACCGCGCGTGCATGATATTTTCATTATCTTCTAGTTTCATCGCAGTTTCCTGCAAAATCCTACAATATTCCTGGAATACATCAGATAATCTTCCAAGGATACTAAATATGGATGCAGGAAGGCCTATATATATATATATATATATATATATATATATATATATATATATATATATATATATATATATATATATATATATATATATATATATATATATATATATATATATATATATTTATATATATATATATATATATATATATATATATATATATATATATGTATAGATGAGAGGATAGTCGTAAATTTAATCATAAACTTCCTAAACGACAGGAACAGTCTGCCTCTGAGGGTGCTCGAATTCAGAGCAAACTATAGCACTGTTCTGTACTGACCACTAAACTCACACACAGGTATTACTAAGTCAACAACAACAAACGGTCACAACTGGAAGTAATTTTTCTTGATATTAGCACTGCCTTTGATCAGGTTAGGTGTTCTGAACTATCTGCTAACACTGGTACTAAACTTCCTCGATAACTGCACTTTCATAGTGTTAGCACACGACCATATGTCAAACCTCCAACAGATCAAAGCGAAAGTACCCCAGGAATCTCCCTTGTCTCCCGTTATATACAATATACTACAATCATGACATTCCCAAGGGCCGCTTCTACCATCTTTACTTTTTTAGTGATGATACCATGATAGCGGCATCCTTCAGGAGCCCTTGTATTATTACTTTATGGTTGCGTAGGCAGTTTTACAAATTCGAGAGATGGGTAACCGATTGGAAAATCAATATTAATTCGACCAAAACATAGGCTGTTCTCTTTTCAAAATTGCGTCAACCGATTCCTAACAATCGTGTCATCATATACAACAGACCAATCTCCTAAAGGACACAAGCCAAATACTTAGGACTAGTCTTTGTTAGAAGACCTAAGTAGATTTCTAACACAAACCACCCCTTAAATAAGGCCAAAAATGACCTCAGCGCACTGTGTTCCTTGCTATATCGCAAACTACAAACCAAGTTGGGATTATTGCGCTGCAAGCCTTTTCTACAAATCCTTAACATGGAACACCAACATGGGCGACTCCTCCCCAAACTTGAAATGAAAACGATTTAAGGCTCTGAAATAAGGCCCTTACGCTAATTTGACAAGTTCTATACTCTGTTAAAAATTCAATGGTACTGTCAGATAAGTTCGACTTCTTTATTTTATAAGTTTTATGTGTTTTCATTTTTTAAATATTTGTATTATATGACCAAACTGGATATTTTGATATTGTTTTCATGTTGTTCACATCATTAGAAAGTATATTTTATTTTTATATAACTGGCTAAAGTATTAATACAAACCATGACTATGTTGTAAAAGCTTTAAAACCTTCTTACACAGAATAATAACAAACCACTTCGCCAGGTAAGAACTAAACCATCACCCAAAAATTCTTATAAGTTGAGAGCATGCGGGCGTCCTACCTAAAAAAAGTTAAAGGCAATCAAATCTGTTTCACGGAATCACAAACTGATCTCAAACTATGCTAATTATACGATATTGATGATCTTATTCTAAAATATTAACCAACTTATGTTTTTAACTATTTCTTGAGTCCTAGAATCAATTTAGTTTTGTAGATGTGTGATCTCACCAATGAACAATTATTAGTGGGCCAACAGTAAATACTTATTATATAAATCCAGGAACCAAAAACGTTTTACTAATTATGTAAGAGAAATGTTTTTTAAAAATCATCTTGAGTAACAAATCTACCACCTAGATCAATTACTTGAGTTGCAGTTCTATATCATTTACCCTATCCAGTATTTTTTCCGTTTTACCAAAAATCGTAGTAACATGCATTATCGCATTTAATGATAAATCGTCACTCCTTAACCAGTCTATAAAACTGTTCAAATCTCCACCAGGAACTATCGTAACCTTTTGTTAATCGATAAGCCTTTTACCATCTGGAAATGTATGTATCTACTCTTAACTTACAGTTTCAGTACGTCCTACCAACATATTTTTTAACCCTAATGCAAGAAATCTAGATTAATTTCATCAAAAGCCTTGGCAAAATCAGTATAGACAGTATCTTCTCGATACTTATACATGCTGAACGTTTCAAGAAAAGTATTCAGTATCCAGCTTATTTGCTTCAAAATTTTATGCAAATATGCTATGCAAAATTTTAAGTACAACATATTGCCTATTTACGCTTCTGGCGCTTCTTGTTTATTGGGACAAAGTTAAACACCTATTTCTCGATTTCCGATGTTGCAAAAATTCCTACTCCGCTTCTATGGTGTGGGTCGTCGTAACCGCTCCCGGAATAGTGCAATATACCGTCTTTGTGTCTGTATGTTCCTGAACCACGCCATTGCAATTCACTTATATCCATAACTGACAATTCCAAGCGTTAGTCTCCAGAACAAGACTTTCAAATTTTCCGGCAGCATAAAGGCTTCTACCATTCCATGGGCCAATCCGTACAGTGATTTTTGTTATTTTGAGCCGGAGGATTTTTAGCACCCCTTGACCACAAACAGGTTGCCCGGGACTAGGGGACGTGACTTGTTTTCCTCGCTAAAATTTTTCCAGATAAATAATGCATAGTGCAATATAATAAAATTATTCTCCATCTATTTAAACTTCGGTTAATACTAGGCTTCAAGATCTTGCCCCATAATTCTTCAGAGGCATGTACGCAGGATATCATTAATATTCTTCCTAATTACGAGTAATTTATTATATTTGAAATTATCATTTATTTTTGATTGAATCAAGCTAATATTTATCTGAAGCGTGTAACGAAGTTACTGAATTTTTGGGCATGAGTATGTTCGTCGGGATTTAATTTATCTATTTTACATCCAAAAAATCTGATTCTTGCGGAAAAAGATTGCATAAAGTTTCAATATTACCGGAATATAATTAGATTTACCGCTCTATGCCGGGAAATATCATTTTCCGAGATTTTCAGAGCATCCGACCATAGTAATCGCGCGCAGCATACAGCAGTATTGTATGCGCGATCACCGCACACCGTCACACGTCAGCGTAGTGGGAGCTCGGGCCGTCTATTTAAGCCTGAGCAGACCATTATTTCGGGGAGAACTGTACGTTCTCCACCTGGGTCAACAGTCCAAACGGACTGGACTGGGTCGCCTGCCGGACCGCGCCTTCCTGGTCTAACAATGTAGGTGAGGCTAGGCTTGTTCGTATATAGTGTTTCACCATACACTTCCTTCCTTACGTCCTACCCCACTAATGGCCAGCATTGCCGAGGACCCTGGTAAGAACGGGCAATGTTGTGTCATCCTATCGTCACTGCCGAGGACCCTTATAAGAACGGGCAGTGTCGGTTTCTTTCCTAATTTCCTACCTATTGGTCGACAATGTCGAGAACCCTTATAAGAACGGGCAATGTCGTTCCATTCTGCTGACGCCGTCGAGGATCCTTATACCCTTATAAGAACGGGCAGCGTCAGTTCCTTTCTTTCCTTCCTACCGTCACCTATACACACACGCACTGATGCCGTAAGTTTAGTTTTGTTTCTGTATTAACCAGGAATGTGTTTTACCGCCAGGTGCCCTCCGATGTCCGTTGATAAGGATGCTAAACAACTGCCGCCCCGACGCCTATCGCCGCCGCCGCGTGTAGAGATCGCCGCCGTGTAGAGACGCCGCCTATCGCCGATCGATGCCGGGTTATTGTTACCACGTATACCGCCGTCGGTCGGATTTTAATACGAAGCGCCGTGAACCGTGAACGCGGATTTTAGATACGAGACGCGATAATTTGCGTACGAGCCGTCGTGAATAGCGTCGCAACCGTGTAGTACGAGTTACGTGAATAGTGTCGTGAATGATACTGCCGGGTTAACGTCTTTAGCGCAACCGACCAGTATGAGCTACCGTGATCAGCTCTCCATAACATACTCTTGCCTTCCAGACCGTTTATTTGTTTATATTATTGTCCATCTTAGATTGTAAGTTAGTTTTAGGTCATGTTTTTGTATAAAAGAATGGAATACAGGATACAGGATGTTTTATACCCGTTTGTTTCATTACCTAGTCCCATTTTTATAATTACAGATAATAATTGGCAGCCGGCAACCAGCACTAATACGCACAATTGACCTCTGGACTGCCGTTTCTCCACTATAACAAGCTGCCCGGTGCATAAGTGGGCCCTCGACCACATGAATCCCGAGGGTGGCGCCGGAGAACCGACCACCGAGTGGATGTTTTGACCTTCAGGTAGTCAAACCGTTGATCAGTTGAGAGAGCAGGGCTATCCCGATTATAAGTAGATATCGCCGAACCGATACCCCTGCGCTGAGCATTTGACCGATGGCTGTCTGCACGAGAAATATCCACTGGCCAATGTTCCGCTGCCATGAACGAAGTAGATCCGTAGTAGTGGGAATAGGGGGCTTCTAGTTGACCCCCCCACCACTTTTTTGATTGGTCAGCCAAGAATGACCTTGTTTCTGATTGGCTGCCCAAGTTCGCCCCCTATTCCGATTGGTTTCATAAACTCCGCCTCTTTTTGCTCCACCTCCTACCTCCTTCCTAACCACCACAGTAGTTGGAGGGGAGCTGGTATTTTAAAGGACTGAATCTGAGCGAGCTACATTCATTTACAACTAGTCTTAAGCTTATATAGAAGATTCACCACTAATAAAGAACAGTGTTAAATTAAAAATAAGTGGTAGTTATGAACAGTGATTTGCAAAATGAAATAATCAAATTAGGTAAACAGTTTACTAAACTTCAAAATTCCGAATTAAAGAATGCAATGCTAAGGAAAACACACCCCGAGTGGGCACAGGTATATTATGAGACTGCCTTCCAATACCAATTAGCTGCAGAAGCCTGTTTAAATTATAGAAAAACCCAAAATTTGCCGAAGTTCTTTCATGAAATAAAGAAAATAGGATTCAGTTACTTTTTAAGGATATTGAAGGATTATATAAAAGATCCTGATATATTAAAAGAAATCGTGGAAGAGGAAGAGAGAGATAAAGAGATATTGAGAAACAGGGAGGTTTTAGTGTAGGATTTATTATGGAATTATTAATAAGAGAAATGTATGAAGAGTTTTTGATGTCCGCAGCCTGTTCCGAGTTTTATGCATATGAAGGTCAAGAAAGTGAAGCGCAGAATATTATATTGTTTTTAAATTATATGGAACATGCGGAATTATGTTTACTAGCAGCTAAATGTTGTAGCGAATATTTAAAAAATAAAAATATAGATATTTTAATATGTAAACTTCAAGAACTAGGATTAAATAATAATATTTCATGTATTAAAACAATGTTAGAAAATAAAACACATAATTTGTAATCAAGTCTTTTATTACATAAAAAAATTGTTGTAAAGGTAATAAACATTTGATAATGCACATACACATGGTATTTTTTGATGATAAAAGCAGCAAGGATCCATTTTCTTTAGGGTGGGTTGTTCATCAATCTCGATAACTGGTTTCATGGAATACTTCTTTACGAAATCTGCCTTTTCTTCCCCTTTTACATAAACATAGTCCACCTTAGCGCTTAAATCTCTTATGATATCTCCACATTTGTGTAATGGTGTAAATCCTTCACACCATTCAATGCAATGGTAATTTTTTATTAACCACAGAGCTTGTTTGTGTAAATAGGATGGTAAATGACCCATCGGAAATGGAGCTTTGAAAATAAAATGACTTGTCTTTTGCCCATCGTACGCTGCTAATTCCTTTACAATAAATTTATTATTTTCAATTTTGAATCCTTGAAGATCTAGAATAAGTTTCATATTTTCAAATATTTGAATTTCTTGATCATTTCTACTTTTAATTGATATTCACTTATTTGTTTTTTTAATTTCTGCAACTGAAGTTGAAAATCTAATACTCGAACTGAAATCTCGTAAGACATTATATAAATGAAGAATTCTGGTTTGGCTACGTTAATAAATATCAAAATTGACGCGTGCGCTCTTAAGCGTAAGTAGCGGTTTGTTTAAAAAGAGTATTTTATCTTAAGGAAATTGTATTACAACTGTTTCACAATTTTTGTTAATGGATTGTAACTGAAAACTTTATCATGAATTATAACACAATATGCCGCTGTTTTAGGGGGAATTTTTTCCTTGGTTTCAAATTCAATTCTCATGGTTACTGGACCTGTTTGTAGTAAATCTCTTTGATGTGAACAATTAATGTAAACTATAGGAGCATTTTCTTTAAATTCTTTCGGATTAAAAATTGGTTCCACTGGAGAGTTATAATACCCTTGACGAAAGTCTGTAAACATTTCATACAGAGTAGCAAATTTATTATTTTCAAAGTCAAGTTGAAGATCATTGTAAGGATATCTTTCTGAATTTAAAAAGACATTCATATTTCTTAAATTACAATGATCAAATTTACTCATATCCATTTTTAGATTACCACGTCTATTTTTCTGAAAAGCAATTAGAACATGACGTGGCGTTTCGACTTTTGTAGATGTTTTTACGGGCCAGTTGTGCCTCGTAGTTTCCAATAACTCTGGATATTCAACTAATTCCCAGCTTCGGAAGGTTATTAGTATATCACTATTTTTGTCAATAATTTTGGTAAGTGCTAATTCTTGCGGAATCGCTACAGTAAGATGAGGAACTCTCCAACACAACTTGGTAATTTTAACTTTGGGTTTTTCATCTTCATTACTGGATAATAATGCATTTGTATCATCATTACTTCTTATTAGAATAAGTTCTTGTTGTGAATTAAGAATAATCTTATTATAATCTTCAAAAAATCCTGAATACATCTTTAATGGTATACATAATGAAACATTACCTTTGTCATCAGTCATAATTTTTTCTTTAGATTTTGTTTTCGGATACCAACCGGCATTTTCCAATTTAGCACTTTCATTTTGATTAAATGAAATATATCCCTTAAGAGTTGAAGTTATACCAATATCCCGAACGGAGTCAATAGTAACACCATTTAAAATATAGCGTAATTCTTTAAATAAAAATGCCGGAGCATTATTAATTAAAACAGTATTAGCTAAAGGGGAATCATCTTCTTTAGTTACTTGCAATTCCACATAAATTTCACTTTTGCAAGGTAAAGGATATTTTCCTGTTTGTTGCAAAGCAATTCTGATTTCATCATTTGGTCCGAGTTTTGTAGGATTAAAAGGATCGAAAGAAAGAATTTCCCAGCTTAATATTGATTCATCAACCAATACATTTTCTCTTACATTTAAATAATCCATTTTTATTTAAGTTTAAAACCCAAACTTTGAAGAAATTTTCTATTAGAAGGTGTTAACCTTTGGAAGTTTGATTTCCTACTAAAGGAAGTTGGTTTCTTTCTTGTCTTATTAATGTTTTTATTATTAAATTTTCTAGTAAAGTTTGCAGATTTATTGTTATATAATATTACCATCTTTAATCTACTTTTTTAAGATGTAGTCTGATGGTTATGGTTTCTTCTCTAAAATTAACCAAATCACCTTCTTGATCTATTATTTTAATGGCTATTTTATCAATTACTTTAACGGTGACTGGGAAATATATGACGTTTTGAGGTGACTCAATTATTTTGAACCCTGGAGCAACGCTCGGGAAAAATTGGTGTATTATATGAACAGGTTTCCCGTTTAAATATGATCCCTCTGCAATACTGCAGTCTATATTTATTGAATTTACTTTAATTATTTCCGCGGGAAAATCTGATATATGTTCAATGTTGGCTTCCAATCGCCCATTTTTAAACCCTAATAATTTACCAATAGTTCCTTCACGAAAAGTTATGGGGGCTGAACATTTAAGATGTGTACGTAAAGTATTATTATTTGCATAAAGACTAAAACTAATTTTATCCTCATCCAAGTGTTTTTTTAAAAAATCTGTTATGTCTTCTAATTCGTAGCTACCTGGGGGTATGGCTATTTCTAAATTTTCATCATGAATTAATACATTATTCCCAACATCAATATTGGGAATTGCATTAAATGTTTCGAAATTTACAAGACCGATAACATATTCAACATCTTCATCTAGATATATTGGAGGATGTAACTCTGATGTTAAAATAGCGGAATTGCCGCTAAGAACAAAACTATATGACATTTTACTTTAAAAATATGTTTAATAATAAACTAAAATTAGGTGTTACATATGGTTATAAAGAAATTTTAGACACAATTGACCACAATTTGTTTTGTTAAAGTTTTGATAATTATAATTAACAATATTATTATTTTGGTCGCTATAAAAATATTTAATTAATTCAGAAGGGGGTCGCAAATTACCATAACTATCAAAATATATTATGTTTTTTCCTTTTTTTGTATATGCTATCCAGTGAGTACCAGCACCATTGTGATTATCTAGATTGACAATTGCACTTTCAATTAACTTTATCTTTTTTGGTAATTTATCCCTCATAAAAATACCACGAAAGTTGGGAATTTGTAAATATTTAGCGTATTTAAGCAGATCGTAATTTGTAAGTGCTTTTCGAGGTATATGTTTTAGCAGTTTTTTGAATAAGGCTTCAAGTATAATCCACATCCTGTTTTATAGGGTTTTAAATAAAGTCCACTTCCTTTTTTTCCTACCGAAATGGACTCCATCATTTGATTGTGTCGTTTAGATTCTTCTAATTTCGCTTTGGCTGCTTTTGCATCATTTACTGCTTTAGCAATACCTGCAGCCCCTCCTCCAAGAGCACCAAGAGCAGACAAACCAGCAAATAAAGGTATAAGTGGAAGAAATCCACCAGTCTTTGGGATTGGAATTACCCTTTTCTTTGGAGGTAACACTTTACCAGTTTTTTTAATAGCTTTTAAAGCAGTTTGAATACTTTCATTTAGGTCTTTAAAACGTTTCCCCTTAATTCCTTTTCTAGCTTTTGAAATTACCTGAGATAATGATAGTCCTCGTCCTTTTCGAGTTTTTCGCTTGAACTTTCTTCTCGTTCGAAGTCCCATACCTAATTTTCTTTTAATTTTCATAGCACCAGTAATTCCTAGTGCAGCAGTTTTTTCCCCAAAACTAGAATCTTTAGCTTTGAACCTTGATAAAGCTTTGTCAGCTAATACTTTATCAGCTAAATGCCTTCTTTTTATATCATTTGATTGTGAGTAAGCAATATCGTGTTCTTTACAAGCCTCATCCAATAAATTTATACCTTTATCACCTCTTGACAATCGTTTTTCCAATTTTGTTCCAGGTCCACAAAAATTATAACCAGGAATATGCAATTCAAAGGGTAATTTATTTATTAATGAGTTTACTAAACCACTTCCTTTCCTTTTGCTGTTTGTCTTGTAAATGATTCGTTTATTATGTGATGGAAACATTATATATAGTTGCAATCCTAGTGATAACTAACCAGTTACATCACAATACTGAATATTAATAGTTTGTTTTATATATAAAATGAGAGTTGAGAAACAACCATACTCTATAACAATTAAGAATCATGAAAGTTCAGTGAATGGTTTTAGAAAACATGGAAAACTGTTTGAGGGAAATAGTAAAAGAGGGTTAATTATTGGCCCGTCAGGCTGTGGCAAAACCAATGTTATTATTAGTTTTATTGAAGATCCGAATGGTTTGCGATTTGAAAATCTGTATGTTTATTCAAAATCCTTATATCAACCAAAGTATAAATATTTGAGAACACTTTTTAAACCTTTGAAAAAAATTGGATACTATGAATCTGAAAATGAAGAAACAATTGTTTCACCAAAACAAGTTAAACCAAACTCTATAATAATATTTGATGATATAGTGTGTTGTAATCAGAATGTTGTAAAGGACTATTTTTGTTTCGGAAGACACAAAAATACTGATTGTTTTTATTTATGTCAAACATATTCTTCTATTCCGAAACAATTAATTCGTGACAATGCAAATTTAATTGTTATATTTCAACAAGATCGAACAAACTTAAAACATATTTATGATGATCATGTTAATGTTGATATGTCATTAAACCAATTTAATGAGTTGTGCTTAATATGTTGGAAAGATAAATTTGGATTTTTAGTAATAGACAAAGACTCTAATGTGAAATCTGGCCGATATCGAAAAGGATTTGATTCATATATTTACTTATAAAAATAAACGTTTGATGGTAAATTATACCAATCATGGATGAACGTTTAGCAAGAGAGCTAGTTAAATCAAGAAAAGCTGTTAAACAAAAATATCAGAGTTTAAAAAATGCGGAATTTGAGGCGCAAACTAAATTGGAGGAAACATATAAACCGATAACTCAACCCTTACAAGAATTAATTTCAACGATTGGTAAAATTGAACCTGTTGAAATAAAGGAAGAGCTGCACACACCAATTAAAAAAATTTATGAAACACCACAGAAAAGATCAATTCAAACACTAACACCAAAGAGAAAATTACAATATGGAACATCAACACCAGAAAAAAGAAAGACGGGAAAAACTCCACTCCTTCCTACAGAAATACCATCGATTATTGACTGGGACGCGAGTTTAGCTTCAGCAAGTCAAATGCCATCTATACAACAAACAAGTATTATTGCAGAAACAAACCCTTCTTCAGGTTCACACTCCACAATAGGAAATCTTTCAGATATACTGGAACAAACACGGCAAACAGTTAGAACATTTGTTGATACAGATTTATATAAAGAATATTTATTAGGATTTGATGAATTACCTCGCCAATATATTGATAGCGGTGTAAAAGATGTTGAACATGAGTTTGATCACCAATATGGAATAGTTCATGATTTGGAAACCGAGAAATTCTTTTTGGGTTTAACTCAAAAACCTGTCGAAATTATTGGTAAAAACATCAAAATTGAAGGAATAACCTATACAGGTACACCAGGTTTATATGAGTTATTATTTAAAAAAGAACCAATAGGGTATAAAAAACAAGATTTGGAAAATTATATGGATATTTTAAAAAGAACCAATGCACACCGTAGAAATAATGATCCAAATGAGCAGGTGCAGGGGAATGGATCACATAAATATATTTCTATAATAGGACCTTATTTGCAAAGCAAAGGAATTACAAAAACTAAAACTCTAAATCCCGAATCTCAACAAGCAGTCCAGGGATTTTTTGAAAGACGCAAAGCTCCATATAGAGAAAGTCGAGTGTCTTCAAAAAAAACCGGATTTGGTATAACTTTAAAAGTTAATAAACCTAATACAGATTACATATATTGGGATAATGTAAACGAACTTGTTGAGAGACTTCGACTATTGGTAGCATCCATGCTTGCGGGACACACTGGTCATAACAATGAAATTATTTCCATTATTGAAGAACTAAGAGAAGCGAATATTATTATATAAAAGGACATAATAGATACTTTTAAACATTTCTAAAATGACCATCGATAAATTTGGTCGTCATATTTCAAAAAAATCTGCTCTAAACACATTATTATCACTAGAAAATAAAATATTATCAAATGTTGAAGAGAAAATAATAAAAATTTTTAAAAGCGATGTCAAATATATTGAAAACAAATTAATTCAAAATTTAGATCCCGGGTTGAAAAGCGATGTTAATAATTTAAATAAGAGAATAAATGAATATGATAACAATATACAAAATATTGCAAAAAAGATTAAGTTATTTGAGGATAAAGTTATTCCTGAATATAATGACAAGATAATTAATTTGAAAAATACTGTTGATGGAAATGATGAGGTAGTAGAAAAATTTTCTCAGAAAGTTTCTAAATATGCAAATGACTTTGACGTAGTGAAGTTAAAATATGATAAAGTTGATGATTTTGAAAATGAAATAAAAAATGAAATTACATCAATTAAATCAATAATTAAGGATACTTCAGCAATTGACAATGTCAAGAACAGTATTTCCAAGGAAATTACATCAAAGTTTCAAAATTTTACTAATTTGCTTAATGATAGAGTAGCAGAAGAAGTAAGGAATTTTAAGAAAATACATTATGGATAAAAATACACAAAATCTTGAAAAATCAATGAACACTCATTTCCTAATTCACAAAAAAGATACCGACAAAGTTAATGAATTTAAAGAACAAATTAAAGAATTTGAAATTAAAATCAATGCATATAAATCAAATTTACAATATTTAGAAGACAAATTGAAGGAGGATTTTCAAAACGAAAATGAAAAAATTGAAACAAAATTCAAAGATCAAATTACAAAAGATAATGAAAAAATCGAGGATATACTAAAGCAATTAAACAATCTAAAAACCAAATCTGAAACGTCTTTTGACGAGGGAAATTTTACAAAGGCAATCGATGAGAAATTACAAAAAGAATTAGAATCCTTACTAGAAGTAGTGCAAGCTATAATAGAAGTTTCTAAAAAGGATGTATTAATTAAAATTAAAAATAATAGTTCAAAAATCGAGGAGACTTCTTTACTCATAAAAGAACTTGAAACATCTTATACAGATATACTACACAAAGCTGAAAAGACAGCGTCAGACATAAAAAATATAGAAAAAAAAATTGTGAAAATGACATTAGATATTACAAATGCAGAATTTCAATTAGGAAAAGACATAAAAAATCTAGAAGATAAATTAACAAAAGAAATAAAATCTTTAAACGAATTAGTTCAAAGAGCTGCTGAAGTTTCTAGAAAAGAATTTAATGATACAATGAATTATGCAAGAGAAGAAGTGAATTCAACATTAGGTGGTTTCAAAAAAGATTATACGTTATCAAATGTTCTTTTGGAAACTAAATTTAATGTAAAAATGTCTGATCTTAATAACAACATCACCCAAATAAATTCGTCAATAAAAGAAATTAGAAATGAAAATAACAAATCATTTGAAACAATGGAAAATAAATTTAATGTAAAAATTTCTGATCTTACTAACAACATCACCCAAATAAATTCATCAATAAAAGAAATTATAAATGAAAATAAAAAATCATTTGAAGCAATGGAAAATAAAATTAAAGAACTTACTAAAAAAAAACTGAGATGATTTTTTTTATATTTTACAACATCAGCGATAAAGGGCTTTTATAAACGGTTTAGAAGGAGGTAAAGTTATTTGTGGGATTTATTTTCGAGAGTAAGGTATAAATTAATAATGAGTAAAATTAAGCAAGACGTTGTAAATGAATTACATAAACCGGCGAGAAGGCGATATAGAAGGAGACGAACAATTGTAAAAGGGCTTAATGATCTATTTCAAGCTGATCTGATAGAAATGCAGCCATATGCGAAATTTAATAGGGGTTTAAGATATATTTTAATGGTAATAAATGTGTTTTCTAAATTTGTATGGGCAGAACCTGTAAAATCCAAAACTGGTAAAGATGTAGCAGCTGCAATGAAAAAAATTCTATTAACTTTAAAAACTCCCCCAACAAATCTGAATACTGATCAGGGTAAAGAATTCTTTAATCAAGACTTTCAGAAACTTATGGAGCAGTTCAAAATTAATCATTACAACACATTTTCTAATATGAAAGCTAGTATTGTAGAGAGAGTAAATAGAACGATAAAAAACAAAATGTGGAAAAAGTTTAGTTTACTAGGTAATTATAAATGGATCAGCTTTCTTAAAGAAATAATTACAGAATACAATAATACTAAGCATTCAACAATCGGAAAAAAACCAAACGAAGTTAACAAAAAGAATGAAATGGAAATCTTGAAATCAGCTTATACTCATAGGAAAACTGTGGATCCCAGATCACCAAAATTTCGTGTCAGTGATAGAGTACGAATAAGCAAGATTCGCGAACAATTTTCTAAAGGTTACACGCCCAACTGGTCAAACGAAATTTTTCAAATAAAAAAAATCCAGCTTACTAATCCAACAACGTATTTGATTCAAGATGGAAATGGGATAGATATTCAAGGAGGTTTCTATGAAGAAGAACTTCAAAAAGTAAGACACCCAAATGTATATCTGGTGGAAAAAGTGTTAAGAAAGAAAGGAAACAAAGTATTTGTAAAATGGTTAGGATTAGATAAATCTTATAACTCTTGGATCTTCAAGAGAGATGTGATGTAATAGTAATTAATGCTGTAATAATAATTGATGTTTGTAATAAAAAAATGATTTTTTATATATATTTGTTTTATTTAAAAATAAGCTTATTACATAAACATTTTTTTAAATACAATATTCCTATAATCAGAGTCTAATATGGGATTTAAAATTTCTTCAGTCAATTTAATCCTTCTTCTAAAATGTTTTTGATTTATAAACTCTTCAGAAGTCATACGAGCTTTTCTGTAGGCGAAGTTCCAAGCAACCATCAGATGAATTTGGTTTCTTGATTCATCAATAGATACTGTCTTCTTCATAATAGTGCTTAGACTTTAATTTTTGTTCTAGTTCTTCGGGATGATTCAACAGCAGTTCCAGCATGGAGCACACATTTTCACTATTTAGATTTTGTTTTGGAGAAAGGACATTATATATTTTGTCAAAAGAATCTCCGTCGTAAAAATTGTTAATTCTAAAAACGTTGAAATAACGTCGAAAGTTTTGTTTTTGTAAAACATTTAGTCTATATTCTATAAGTGGAATTTGTTCCCATAGTCTGCAGACAGTTTCATTTCCATAGTAAATAAAATCACAGCTTTTCACAATCTTCACTATTGGTAATTCACCAATCTTTTCAAAATGAATAGATAAATTTTGCAAATATGTCGGTTCATTGAAAACATTTGGTGAAAACATATAATTTGTTATAACTCCTTGATATTGCAATAAGTTCTTCCAATCATCTTCATTTAATATCACAGACTGACCATTTTTACCACCAAGTTCAATGCATGGTAGAAAATCACTTTCCACCCACAAACCAATCACAGCATATTTAGAGTTAGAATTATTTAAATTATATTTTGTAGAATTTATAATTGTTTTTTTTATTTTCTTTTTTAATGGTGAATTTTCAAATATATTTTTACTCTGATTACTGAACATTTTAAATGATGTATTTCAAAAACTAACTGGCTATCTGCTTGCTCTCAAAAAACTAACTATCAATCCGTTTGCTCCTAAATTTTATACATTTTCCCTCTCCTCTCAAGTGGAGGGGTAAACTTATTTTCCCTCTCCATTTAAGAGGAGGTGATAAACTTTAAATGTCTTTATACTAACGAGAATCAATAAAAAACAAAATTTATATTATTTTTTTAACATTTATTAAATATTTTTATAGATATTTTTTCATGAAATACAATAAAATTAAACATGTACAAATAAATATTGCTGCTGTAAATATAATAACAAATATATAACAACAGACACAATGACAAGATTCTTCTTTTTTATTATTGAAAGGAATCCAATCTGAATATTGTAATGGTTTGTTTGTCATGGAATATTTAATTTTTATGTATGTATTTTCACACAAAGCAGAATCAGTTACATTATAGGTAAAAAAGTGTGAATTTCCAACAAGATATGTCATTTTCATCTGTTTGTAGCAGTCGGTTTCATTTTTGAGGGCATTTATACATATATCAGCCCTAACTGTATTAGGAATGTAATTTACATATATCACATTTCCAACAAGGGAAACTAAAACTATTAAAGATGCAGCAGTCATTGTTGTAATATTACTAACAAATAATGGTATTTCTATACAATATATATGTTTTTGGATTCAGTTCCCCCTCCAACTTTTAAAGCTTCAAAAACGACTTACATAATTTATCATCATATAAAATGATGTCTTTATAAAGATGAAAAATTACTAGGAGTAGTTAATTCTAATCGCGGTTTTTTATTTTTAGATCCATTTTCGTTTCCAGAACTTAAAAAAGTTAGAGTATCATACATCATTTTCATATCTTTATCAAAAAAATCTGTTTCCAAAATATCCTTATGTCCCCATGCAAGAGTTTTTGTGGAATTTGGTATACAATATCTTTTATCATCATGAGTTGTTAATGCCAATTTATTTAACAAATTAGTGTATATATTATGCATATCTGACTTGAATACATACATGGTGCAGAATATTTTGTCACCTTTCTCAACAACATCTTTATAATCTGATAATGTTAATTGATTTTTTATACATGATCTACTAACGCCTTTTGCTTTTTTATCTACACTATTTTTGGATTTTATACAATATGCTTTAGCACCAGTTCCATAAAAACTTTCAATGGGAATCCCTTTGTACTCATCTTTAAATTTACCAACAACTGATGTTGTAATAGGCATGCAATGAATATTTTGTTCAGAAAAATTAGAAGTATCAAATTGATCCAGATTTAGCTTCATATCTTCATAAAAGTTTTGGGTCTGAACTTCAAGAATTAAGGAATCAGTATCCGTATATAATAAATTTAAATTATTACCATATTTTACTTTTAAAAACCCATAATAAAAATTATACATTACAGTTTTTGCAATATCCAGAATACTCATCCCAACATAAATTGGTTTATTGTATTCAATGCAAACCTGTTGAAGTTGAAGAGCAACTAGATTTTCAGAGAAAATTTTAAAATCCTTTAATTGAGGTTTAGAAATAAGTTTTTCGGCACTAAATTTATTACCCTGTCTTTCCCATTGAGATACTAATTTAATATCTGCTCGCCTATCAACATTTTCCATGGTTTTACCGAAAATTGAATTATTTGCCAATTTATAACAATTTTTATCAAATTTATTTTTAGATAAATTTCGTAAATTTGTATTTAAATCTATATATTCCGCTAACCATGGTGATTGTGTAAACTTAACTGCGCTGTGTATTTTTATGATTTTGAGTCCAAATTGTAGACATTGTTTCAGATATCGGTAGTGAATGATATAGTTATATTTATTATGTAAGTTTGGAATTAATTTTGAGTGGTTTGAAATTGGTGGTGTATATTGTTCAGGACAAAATGGGAAATCATTATGACTATCATGTAAATAATTTGGATATTCTAAATCAACTTCAAATATGTATCCTATAGATGATGTATCTGAAAGTTCGGATATATTTAAAGTTTCTATTTCGAGCTTAGGTACCCAAGCAAAATTTTTTTCAGGCAAATATTGTTTCATAGCATAACCATACAAATTTGTGGCGTCTAAGTAAGTGATATATGTTGTAGGTCTTTCAGGATTAAAATTTTCTAAGAATGGATTATTTGCTTCAGATTTGCGTTTGGAACAAGTGCTAACCCCACCACGAACACCTTTTTTGAAAAAATGAAGCATATCTGGTTCCGTTAATAATTCTAATTCTACATTAGTTAATTTCATCATTGCATCCCAGCACATAGAAGGGCTAGTGACATAATTAACAGGATCTAACTTATAGGTTTTAATACATGTGGATCTATAATTTTCAAAAACATCAGCCAAAAGTAAAACATCAGATTTTAAGTAAATATCGGAATAAGCCCCTATTGTAGAACACTTAAATAGATTCCACACTTCTACAGCACGATTGTAGTCTTGAGAAGAGATATTTTCATCGGTTAAGTTATTATAAAATTTATCAATCGATGGTAGAGATTTCTCATTTAATTTTTCGTTGGAATCTATGTAAGAGTATGGAAATACCCCTTTTTGTCTAATGTATCGAAATTCATCAGCATTTGAGAAAAACTTTTTAATTTCAAAACATTGTGAATCTTGTAGAGTTTGTGATAGTGACTCTAAAGACTCTGGGAGAAATTGAAAAGAATCTATAAAGCGTAGTCGCAAAGCAACTGGTTTCCGCTTTTCTGACACATAACTATCAACGAAAATTTCCTTACTAAAAGAAATATACTTTTCTTTATTTTGAGCTATAACACTAATATTTTCTTTATTATAGCAAAGCGATTTAATAAATAGGTGAGAATCATAGTTTTTTAAATTATGCAATACTATTGGTATATATTTTGGAGGTTTAAAATGCAAATTACATATTGAGTGGGCGGCTCCTCGATATTTACCTGTAATATGACAATGATCCCTACACTTTATGAAATTTCCTTTTGAAAAAGGTTTTTCACATACATAACAAATGCTAGAATTTTCATATTCAATCTGTTCCACAGATGATAAATCTTTCAATGGTAATTGATATTTTAAATATTTTTTATAAATTTCTTTTACATCATTTTCAATGTATTCAATAAATTTTATGGCACAATCTGTACCTCTATAAAGTTTAAGACACACAACATTCTCATCAAATGATGATTTAATATAATAAGCAAATGAATAGGGTATATGTTCAGCAGTTTTAATAGTATATGAGGTTGTCGAATCAGGTGTAGATTGTTGGCACTCAATGTTTTTCAAATAACATTCAAAATCGGCATAAATAACAAAAGGAGCTTTATACTGTTTCTGAATATTTTGAAACTTTAATATATTTGCAGGAATATAATTGCCAAATTTATCCAAAATCAAATTATCTGAAGGAAGCTCAATTCGAACAAAACTACAATCACGTTCTAAATGTGTGTTAAGTTTTTCATATGTTCCAAAATATTGAAGGCATCCATCACATAAGTATTTTTTTATTTTCTTTTTTGATAATTGTTTGTATACCAAGCAACCTAAATCCTTTATCCAACAGTAGTGGTTATTTCCATCATCAGAACTTATTAAAAGCAAATTAATATGTAATTTTTTCTTTTCATTATTATAATGTAAAGGACCGACAATCTCATATACCTTTTTATTATCCCTTAAAAATTTTTCAACTCCATATACATTTATGGACAAATTATTTTTTTCCTCAAACTTTTTTATATCTAATAATTTTACTGGAAATTCAATACCTGTAAAATCGAAAGCGTCTCTGAAGTCTGGATATGATGAGGTCTTTCGAGGATTACCGGTTGGCTGGTATGCTGCTGAAACCACTGCCCAGGCGAAACAGCAATTGTCCTCATTCATCACATTCACTATTGATTTAGAAAAGTGATGCATCTTAATGTAGGAGGAGGCATTCAATGGGTTGTACTTATTGATGTTGACTTCCAAATGCAGAATTCTTTGTAGAGCCCACCCTGTAATAGGAATTAAAAAATTAGTTCTGAATAATATTTGTTAGAGATGTACAAGTGATATTAAGAAAACTTAGCTCTTGAGATTAAATAATAATTACCTGAGTCTCTTTCCGGCAATTCATCTGCTTTGGTTTCAATAATCTTGAATAAATCATCGTAAAGCTGTTGTAGATCAGTTGTATGGGTTACAATGAAGAACGGTGTATTAAATGACTTAATTGAAGTAGAGGTTAAAGTTGGAGAATAATATATCCCAAATAACTCCAAATTTACTTTAGCACATGTAAATTCTTGTTGGCGCTGGCGTATTAATGTTTGCACTTTATTACCAACATCTTGCTGAAACTTTTTGATGTCGATGTGATAATTCTGCGAATATATTCTGTAGGAAGCTATTCGACATTTAAATGCACTCCTGATAATGTCAATTCCATTTCCATATTTTATGCAGCTCCTGTTTTTATGAATATTTGTCCTCAAGTGTGTGCTCCAGGAATTAGATTTGACATTTACTTCACAATCTTGGCAATATCGCATTTGAGGTCTTGAAAGTAGTTCATCAACTGAAACAATTATTATTTTTTAATTTCTCTGTAAAACTTTATTAATATTAAAAAGTACAATTAAAAGAAAAATTATAGCTAAATATGTTATAAAAAAATACTTACGATTAATTATATAATCTTCCAAGTTAAAGGTGTTTTCGTTATTAACAACATTTTCTCGAAGGTGGCGTACAATATTTTGTTTTCTTTTAAATTCTCTTAAGCAGTGCGTGCAAAGGAGAGTCATTTTAAAATGGAATCGATTAGGGCCGTGTCGCTTTTAAATAAATACAATTTCGATCTATCAAGACCCAATGACATAGAATAATTAGCAATTTTTTCAGCTCGCGCAATTTAGAAAACTTTTGGATTTACTTTTGAATTAACTTTTGGATTCACTTTTTAATTTGAAGAAAAACATGGATTTTTTAAAAAAAATATATTTCCCAAATTTAAAAGAAGATCGCCTTATCTTTGTATACAATTTTTAACGTCTTTTAAAGTCGAATTAGATAAATTATTACATATACTATCCAAGCTGAAATAAGAGAACACCATTGATTTAAATCTAGATGCCGCGCATCTTGTGTCACTCTTATTTAAACTCGGCTTAGATTTCATGCGAATAAATTTATCTAATTCACTCTTATTTGCCGCCAGCTGTCGCTCTGCCAGCTGTCGCTCTGACTGCTGTCGTTCTGCCTGCTGTCGTTCTGCTTGTTGTAGCTCTGCCTGCTGTCGCTCCGCCTGCTCTCGCTCTGCTTGCTGTAGCTCTGCCTGCGGTCGTTCTGCTTGCTGTCGTTCTGCTTGCTGTAGCTCTGCCTGCTGTCGTTCTGCTTGCTGTAGCTCTGCCTGCTGTCGCTCCGCCTGCTGTAGCTCTGCTTGCTGTAGCTCTGTTGCTGTAGCTCTGCTTGCTGTTCCAACCACGATGGCTATAGAACCTCTCTGTTTAATCTCAGAGTTTCGACCAAAAGGTCCACTCGTTGTCGCGCAGTTCAAAAATTAAAATTAGAGGTTGAAACTACTTCAATCGTTATTTGTTGATTTAACTTCTCCGCACACCCTTAAAACAGAACACTACTAAAAAGAATCGGAAAACCACATACTAAATTGGGGGTAGTTACCCTTACACGAAGGGTTTGCAATTTAAGCCTGTAATATTTCAACAATGATCGCCCACATACATAGGAATCTAACCCCAAAACTTCGTTAAAAGGCATCAAGTAATAAGCTCAAAATACGGCATCAAAAATAGGGGTGAAAACTACCCCAACCCAAAATTCTTGTTACTATTAAGTGGTTAGGTGAAAATGCCTCCTAATGCACACACTTAAATTCTCTCAGTGCAGCCCGCAACTATTTTCAGTTATACACAAAAACTACCCTCTAGGAATATAATGATCATCTTCAAAACCTCCAACCACGATGGCTGAAGAACCTCTCTGTTCAACCCCAGAGAATCAATAGAAAAGGTTCACTCCCTGTCGCACAGTTCAAAAAATAAAATTAAGGGTTGAAACTACCCCAATCGTTATTCACTGATTTAACGTCTCCGCACACGCTTAAAATAGAACACTACTAAAAAGAATCGGAAAACCACATACTAAATTGGGGGTAGTTACCCTTACACGAAGGGTTTGCAATTTAAGCCTGTAATATTTCAACAATGATCGCCCACATACATAGGAATCTAAACCCAAAACTTCATTAAAAGGCATCAAGTAATAAGCTCAAAATACGGCATCAAAAATAGGGGTAAAAACTACCCCAACCCAAAATTCTTGTTACTATTAAGTGGTTGGGTGAAAATGCCCCCTAACGCACACACTTAAATTCTCTCAGTGCAGCCCGCAACTCTTTTCAGTTATACACAAAAACTACCCTCTAGGAATATAATGATCATCTTCAAAACCTCCAACTACGATGGCTGAAGAATCTCTCTGTTCAACTCCAGAGAATCAGTCGAAAAGGTTCACTCCCTGTCGCACAGTTCAAAAAATAAAATTAAGGGTTGAAACTACCCCAATCGTTATTTACTGATTTAACGTCTCCGTATACCCTTAAAATAGAACACTACTAAAAAGAATCGGAAAACCACATACTAAATTGGGGGTAGTCACCCTTACACGAAGGGTTTGCAATTTAAGCCTGTAATATCTCAACAATGATCGCGCACATACATAGGAATCTAACCCCAAAACTTCGTTAAAAGGCATCAAGTAATAAGCTCACAATACGGCATCAAAAATAGGGGTGAAAACTACCCCTACCCAAAATTATTGTTACTATCAAGTGGTTGGGTGAAAATGCCTCCTAATGCACACACTTAAATTCTCTCAGTGCAGCCCGCAACTCTTTTCAGTTATACACAAAAACTACCCTCTAGGAATATAATGATCATCTTTAAAACCACCAACCACGATGGCTGAAGAACCTCTCTGTTCAACCCCAGAGAATCGATCGAAAAGGTTAACTCCCTATCGCACAGTTCAAAAAATAAAATTAGGGGTTGAAACTACCCCAATCGTTATTTACTGATTTAACGTCTTCGCACACCCTTAAAATAGAACACTACTAAAAAGAATCGGAAAACCACATACTAAATTGAGGGTAGTTACCCTTACACGAAGGGTTTGCAATTTAAGCCTGTAATATTTCAACAATGATCGCCCACATACATAAAAATCTAACCCCAAAATTTCGTTCCGATTAGGAAATTATTAAATTTTTTCGAATTATCGTACATTATTTATAACGTTGTTTCGAAAAGTCTCTATATACCTACTCGATAGCCTGCCTAAGACCGAACGGCTTCGCTGCTCAAAGTAAAGTGCATGCATAACGATGCTGGAGAGGAACGAGATGAGGGGCGGAGCTAAATAAATAACAGGTGTAGTTTATGTAACCAATCAATATAGGAGGCAAACCTGCACTTTCACTATTATGAATAGTCGCACGAAACCATCAATATCTCGTTGGAATAAACCTTAACTAACTTCTGTACTCCTGATAATCGAAAAATTGAAACAGCCTTTATTTTACGCTAAAAATTCCATAAATATTGTTTTTATTCACAATGTCTTTTAATATTTGGCCTATAGAATATTCAAATTGCACTTTGAATATCTTGTTTATGTTCTTTTGTTTTTAACCCTATGCAGGGATATTACTTTTGTTTTTAACCCTATGCAGGGATATTACTTTAGTTTATATAATCTTCCTTGTACACCCTGGTGCAAGTATCCTAATTTACTTACGAAAATCTTAATTTTCGCGAGTTTTCTAACAATTTCACCCAGAAAAGACACAAAAATTCGTAGTTTTCCGATTTTACACCGTACTTATTCAGTCTGTGGTATTATTATGATCTAAAATCCATTAATTAAATTTAAATTCCAAGACCATTCAGCTCTCAAAAATATGTCTGCACGGCTTCGCTGTTCGAACTGAAGTGCTTACATAATAGTGTTAAAGAGAAAAAAGACGAGGGGTAGAGCCAAAGAAAAAAGGTGTAGTTTACGTAACCAATCGATATAGGACTTCCACGACTAAGAAGAGTTGCAGAATACAATCTATATCTTTTTCTGATATACCTTCACTAATTTCTGTACTCTTAATAATCGAAAATTTAAAACAATTTTAAACACTTTAATGTTACCCTAAAAAAAAGACCACACAAATTTTTTAACACTTTTTCAGTCACCCGTAGAAAACAGCCAGATAAATGTTGTTTTAATTCATAATGTATTTATAATATTTGACCTATGGCCTATATATCCTGCACTTTGAATACCTTGTTTATATTCTTTTGTCTGGAACCCTACACAGGGATAGTCCCAAATATGCCAAGTTCAGAGACAAGAGTATAACAATAGGTCACGAAATCTTTCTTGTACATGCTGGTCCAAGGTGCAAGTTCCCTAATTTCCTTAAATGACATTCATTTTCGTGAGTTTTTTAACAATTTCACACCAAAAAGATACAAAAACTCATAGTTTTCCGATTTTGTACCGCACTTATTCAGTCTGTGGTCTTCTCAAGATCTGAAATCCATTAATTAAATTTCCATTCCAAGACAGTTCACCGCCACATAAGAGACGTCCGCACGGCTTCGCTATTCAAACTAAAGTGCATATGTAGTAGCGATGGATTGAAAAAAGATGAGGGGCGGAGCTAAAGAAAGAAGAAGAGTAAGAAGGAGAACGTAACATATCGATGTAGGGCTTCCACCACTAAGGATAGTAACAGCATACCATCAATGTCAGGTTCTGATATATCTTCATTAACTTCTGTATTCCTGATAATCGAAAATTTGAAACGGGCCAATTTCACCCTAAAAAAAAATAAAAAAATGGCCACACAAAATTTTTAAAACTTTTTTAATCCTGACCCATACAAAAGACAGCTATAAATGCTGTTTTAATTCACAATGTCTTTATAATATTTGACCTATGGACTATACATCCTGCACTTTGAATATCTTATTTATGTCCTGCTGTTTTCAACCCTATGCAGGGATATTACCAAATATGCAAAGTTCAAAGACAAGAGCATAACTTTAGATTACGTAATCTTCCTTGTACACCCTGGTTCAATGCGCAAGTTCCCTGATTTTCTTACGAAAATCTTAAATTGCATTCATTTTCGCGAGTCTTTTAACAATTCCACCCCGAAAACACAAATTTTCATAGAGTTTCTCGATTCTACATCGCGTCTATTCAGTCTGTGGCCTTCTCAAAATCTGAAAATGTTTCAATCGTACCCATTATTTAAATTTAAATTCTAAGACAATTCGGCTCCATAGAAGACGTCTACACCGGTTCGCTGTTCGAACTGAAGTGCATACATGATGGTGTTGCAGAGAAAAATTTTGATGGGCGGAGCTAAAGAAAAAACAGGTGGAGTTTACGTAACCAATCGGAATAGGGGGCGAACTTGGGCAGCCAATCAGAAACAAGGTCATTCTTGGCTGACCAATCAAAAAAGTGGTGGGGGGGTCAACTAGGAGCCCCCTATTCCCACTACTATCCGTAAAGTACGACCAGCTCGCCGCCTACAAATTACGCGTCACAAAGCTAAATTCAGTAAACTGTCTGGACCATCGATAAAATTGTTTCCCTGTCTCTCGACCACAGGATATATGAAGCTAATACACAACGAGAAAGTTTAACAACGTCGATCTGTTTTGGATATTGATTATAATTTATTTTTCCAGTAAAAATTCTAAAAATAAGGGAATTCCTAATATTCCAATTTTGACAACATTTACAAACATGTTCTTAGGGTTTTGACATATTCAGAAAAATCATTGCTTAACAAAGTGGCTTCGCGATACTACGTAGCGATAATATAAAATACACGTGATAATACCCAAGGTATTATTGCCATCACGGTAGGTCTAAGATGGTTTTGAGACCTAGTGTATGTTGAAAATTTAAGAGAAAAATCCATATATCATAGAGGAAGTTTTATTAATTTCATTGCATTTTAGGAAACAATTATTATTTTAGCAACTAACCTCCAATACGATATTCAAGTAAAGTAAATATAAAGTTTCCGCTGCCACTGACTCAGACCTATTATCAACTTTTACAAGTAAAAGTTTCTAAACACACAACTGCATCAGGATTTTAGGGACTATTCACTTTGCATCCCAATTAGGGCAAACAATGAACATTGAGTTAAAAGCGGAGGTGGGCAGGTGCTAAACGTGCAAAATTTTCAAAGCAGGAAGACCAAAAATTGCTGAAAATTATTTAACTTTGATTCGCTTCAATGCAGAGAATAAAACGCTTTTGACAAATCACAGGGATTAGTCCGAACTAAATTTTTGATTATTCCACAGTGGCATGACAAGCGGCTAAATTTTTTTTTTAAACATTTTGTATTTTTTATCATTGAGAACGTAAATTGGGTGATTTATAGCACAGATTTTATCAGCTTATAGAAGCGACAGCTTTGGATATGTCTTTGAAGTTGAAGAGTTCATTTTTGGTGACTTTGCTTGCCGCTATATTACACAGGGAAATAGTATGAAAGTTAACATAAACGTATTTATTCTCCTAACTGCAAATATATTATATCCTTTGTTGGTATACAGATTTTCACGAGATTAAATCTTCAGATTGCGTGAAATGCTGGTAGATGGCGCAGCTTGCATTAGACTTCATATTTTGTCTTATATAAGTTACTTAATGTCTTAAATGTGCGTTTCTCCGGGAACATTTACGGAGAAAATAAGTACCAGACGCAAGTTTTCGTCACATTACATCATCCCTATCATTTTCATTCTGGTACTTATCGCGAAACTCGAAAATTCACCATTTCAAAATTTACTCGAAAAACTCGTTTTTCACCGTTGGTTAAAATCGGATTTTACCTGAATTTGAGGCGTGAACTTTCGGGAAAGTATAAAATGCGAACAAAATCGTATTTTCATCTGCAGAATTTAGTTGATTCATAACTTGCTACAAGTTGAGAACAAAGAAGTAGAAAACATCGAATTTGCTGGATCTCAGGATCTTTATAAAAGAAATTCCTTTTATAAAAGAAATTCATTAGACAGCAAATTCCAGGACCCTCATTGCTTTCAAGACGGCTGAGCAGCCAGGATCTAATCAGACGGCTGCGCGGCTGTAAAGTGATAGTGTCTTACTAACTAAATAAAGTACCTCCGAGGCCGCTGGACGAACTAGTAGCTTTTACCTGGGTAATTGCCAAAGGCTGGGGCGCCTGAAGACAATAAAAATCATTCATTTTTTTTTGCTTCTTGCCAAAAATCGGAGTAAATACGGTGTACTCGGGATTCCTCTGGTTAATACTAACAGTGTTTTAGGTAAGATAGGTTTCTAATCCCAGAGCCCAGTACAGTACAGTTCGGAAATCGGGCGTTATTCGTGATTGCATACCTGAACTGAGGTTGCAATCACGGATCACCAATACAAAGTTCGCGAAATCACCTTATAACTTCGGGCTTTCCCTTGCTCATCATCATTATCTTCAGATAATCATTTTTTTTAGAAGATTCATTTAATTGTACTTTTAATTAACATTTTTATTTTAACATAAAATTTTTGTATTTTATTTTAAATTCATTCATCAATTGAAAGTCAATATACTAAATTAATCTTTTACTCACCCACACATTTTTTCGCGAATTTTTCCAGGTTCGAAAGTTTATTTACCCACACATTTTTTGCGCACATTTAAATTATGCGTTCGAAAATTAGTTACCCATATTTTTTCAGCACAAATCTTGCGTTTAAAATTTAACTACCCATCCTTTTTTTGCGATCACGAATTAGTTACCCATACTTTTTTGCGCATTTCGGAATAGAAATTCTTTTGCGGATTTTAGCGACAACAACAATAAATTTCGGCTTGCGAACTTACCTAGAGACAATTCCAGGTTTGCGATTTATCAATAAATAATAACAAATTACTTATTCATTCAGGTTAAATTCTTTTGCGGATTTTAACAACAATCATAATAAATTGTGGCTTGCGATCTTACCCAGAGACAATTACAGATTTGCGATTTACCAATAAATAATAATAAATTATTTATTCATTCAGGTTAAATTCTTTTGCGGATTTTAACAACAATCATAATAAATTGCGGCTTGCGATCTTGCCCAGAGATAATTCCAGGTTAGCGATTTATCAATAAATAAAATTTAATTTATTTATTCAAAAAAGGTTAGGTTTTTTGCGGTTTAATAAGCAAATTGGTCACGTCAAAAAGTATACTTAACCCATTCCCGTATTAATTATTTTTTCAAACAATAATTAATACAAACCCTGCACTCATTTAAAATTAAAAAATTATTTTAATTTTTTTTAAGACGTCTTGAGCATTCTCGCTTTCCTCCCAGACGCACAACCCCATAGCCCCTTTTTAAATTTTGACAACTAAAAAGTTTACATCTTTTTTCAAAATTTAAGAGCAATGGCTCACAATCCTAAGGTGCCCCAATCACATATCAAGAAAGGCTTGACATTTCGTTGGGTCGGGCGGTTATGGTGGGTCCTCTCCGGCACCGCCGGCGCGGTGCCCATCCTTTCAATAATCTTCGGAACATTTAATGTTTCCCATTCAATCTCAAGTTAATTATTTGAACCCTTTAACTACTGGTACGGACATTTTTTTTCAAAATTATGCGATCTTATCTCAGGTAGAGCAACATGATTGTACTAGTAGTAGGGACAATTTAATTGATTTTGCGGATGCGGAAAAGCTAGCATACCCCACAGGTAATTCGACACGACCTTTGGATCCAGAACTTCATAGGCGTGCTACATGGGACAATCTACATGCACATTCTCGGAATAATTTATTCGCAGATTTGGAAACTCCGACATCTCAGATCCAGGATGAAGATGACAAGAAGCACATCTTTATCCCGAAACATGAAGAAGGAAGGCGGTCCTATTGACGATATTAAAAAATTTGCTTGTCTAATTTTTTTATGTATGTACTGACGATAATCAATGAGTTCGAAGCCGCTCTGTAGTTGGTGGTTCACTACCAGAGAGGCTTCTACCCTTTGCCGGTGTAGAATTTGATCGTGAACTTCTAAGAATGAATTATTTTGGTAATGTATGGACATTTTGCCCACGATTTGCTACTATCCCGTATTAGTTAGTTCAGGTTAGTTTATTAGATTAAACGAAAGAAGTTTCTCAAAACCATTAAATCTATTTAACCAAAATTAACAAATTATTTACAATGAGAAACCTAAAATTAACTCGGTAAACAATTCCCAAGTAACGAAAATAATTATTCTTGTTTTAACCCGGTTCATAAAATAAATCCCAATTTAGAAATTCCTACATTTAACTAGCTTTTTAAAAATTAATCGAGAGTAAGAATAAAAGCATGAATAACAGTTATTTAAATTGTTTAAACAAAATAGTATTAAAATCGGTCATCTCTCCTGTAAAATAAGACAGAATTATCCCTTAATTTTTTCGAAAATTAATGAAAAATAAATTAAAAAATAAAAACCTTCTTTAACAAACAGATTTTTGACGTAAAACGTAATTTTGTTTAGCAGATTTCGTAACGTACCGCCTATGACGAATTTCAAAATGGTTATTGAAAATCATTACCTTTTAAAGTTTTAAAAGCATCCACAAAACTTCATTTTTTAAAAATTCCTTCTTATTGTGCCTATTTCTATAAGAACATTTCAAAATGAGCTAGTAATATTTGGAAAAAGAACCCTCATTATTTGAATATAGAAACAAAATTGACCTTATTTAGGTAATATTTTGGAACCACCCTTCAACGAAAACCTTAAATCTGAAAATATATTTTGAAATAAATATTAGGTTCTAATTGCCATTAAAAAGTCCCGTACTACTGCTAACATATAAATACTTCACACACTTTAGATTATGAAGGTTGCTACCCTTATATCTTACTTTTAAAATCCGATCTTTTCTGTGCATGTTAACATAAAGAAGTAAAAAATGAACTGAATTTTTTTTTAACAAATATGTTTGTTAATTAAGTAAACAGAAGGATTTGTCTTTTTTAATGTATTTTTCGATTACACTACCTTTATTGGAAAGTTCACAAATGAGAACCGTTTTTTCCAGCTTCACTGACGAGACTATTAGATAGTCGAAACGCGTATGGGGAGAGGACCAGTGTTGTATTTTCAGAAAATAAATTGTTTCTGTACATTATTTCCTTTATCTCTGCTTGGAAGGAGAATACATATATAGACAATTATGCAATACAATTATTTGCAAAATATCAGCCAGAAGCTGAAGCATACTGATGAACCATTTTTTGAGGGTAATTTTTCTTTTAATGGCTGTTTAAGAAAATAATCTAGAAGTGGTCAACTTTATTTTCATATTCATTTAATGAATACTTTTTTCTAATTTTCTTTAGCTCATTTAATTTTTTTTATTCAAAAAGATACGAAAAAAGTAGATTTTTCAAAGTAAAAATAGGGATTGCACATTAACATAAGAAGTAAAACGTAATTTGTTTCATTGCAAAATTCCAGTTAAAACCTGAAATATATTGGAAAATCCATTATCGATTGTGAAATTTGGCGGCAGATTTCACCCCCTTAAAGTGTTTTTCCGCAAATAAAAAATACACGTGTCTCTTATTTCATCGTGGTGTACAACATATCAAAAAACCATTGAAATTAGAGGCGTTGAGTTGAGATACATTCCTTGACAGTACGCAATAAAACATTTAAATTGAATTTTCTCATAAAATACTGTTCAAAACAACACCAAGATAACTTTTTTGGATAAAAGATGTCAAAAGATAATGATTTTTAATGGTAAATTTAATATAATTTCAGAAGATAACACAGTTATCGTAAAAATCAAAATTTTGTTCCTTATTTAATGGCATCGGGCAATTATTATGTTGAGCAGAAGCAGTAAATTTTTTATAGGTACACTTTTATATCGGTTTAATATAAAACTAATTTTAACAAAAACTTGGTTCGGTTCGCAAAAACTTTTTAGGGCTCAGAGGGTATAAATTTCAAAAGTTTGAAAATTCGCAAAGCCTAAAGATTTTAATTAGAAAAAAATTAAACATGAGATGAATTTAAGGAGCCACATTTCGGGGCAATAAAACAACTTTTTCGCGAGCAAAAAGTTCTATAATATCTTTTTAACACTTTTATTGCTTTTAATAATATTTATTCTAAAAGAAAGGTTACAACTTTTTAAATGGAAATGTTTTTTTAGTTAATGATACCCGCCGTTTTTATTATGTTACAGGAGTCGCTTCTTTTACATAATTATTTAAATGTCGGAAAATCAAGACCTTTGAATGTTTGTTTTGATATTTTGATTATGATTTATGAAAGAAGCCAGAAAAGAGTTTTTGCGTCTCCTTTTTCCCTAAGTTTTTGTAATTTTAAATTAGTTTATTATTTTGCTAAGAACTTTGGATGTTAATAATATGTACCATATATACAGCAAAAATGTGAGAAAATACACTATCTCTATTATTTTTCAAAAATTTGAAAAAATGTTTTAATAAAAGTTGTATAATACATGATTCCATGACAGCATAGCACTAAAAAACAGTTTTTTTTTAATGGGATATCTACCACATCTTAGCATATTTGGATTAGCCCAAGAACTATCCATATGATAGCGTATTTGGTTTTGAATTTTATTGCACAGTTGTCAACTGTTTTAAAAAATTCACCAAAAAACATGGTCCCCTATATTCTACTAAATCTTTCAATCCACAGCAATTATAGTAGACAAAATTGATACTGAGAAAAATAAATGTACTATTATAGGTATAATATAGCGCCTAAGCATTTATCTCATACACGATATTTGCCAAAATTTTGCCCATTTGTTGAAATATAAATTCATTTATCTTTGACTTTTTAAATGGTGCAACCTGTATATAAACTACTTTATCATGTAAAGTTATTATTTCTCTATCACTTTTCTTAAAGTTTTCGTATACCTATCAGCGCTGACTTTTCCGGTATATTCATTTTTATTAATTGTATACTCTACATGTTAAAGTAGTTATATACAGAGTGTTCTATTTAAAAAACAACAAAGACAAATTAATTTACTTTTCATCAAATGGGCAAATGTTGGCAAACACCCTGTAGGAAATAAGTGCTTAGATGCTATATTAGAAAGAGTATATTTATCTTTCTCAATATCGATATTGTATACTATAATTGCTGTAGATCGAAAGATATAGTAGATCAAGTTGGCAACTTTGCAATAGATTTTAAAACCAGACATGCTCTCATAAGGATCTTGGGGAATCCAAATATGCAGATATGCATGGTATCCTATTAAAAAAAAAAGTATTTTTTTTAGCCCCATGATGTCATCAAACACCATATATAACTAAAAATATCTTTGGATTGTAGACATTTTCATATTATACAACTTTTATTAAAACATGTTTTGAAATTTTTGAGAAATATGGGAGATAGGTTACTTTGTCACACTATTGCGCCACCCTGTATAAAGAGGGACCACACGTTTATTTGTTCGCAAAGATCTCAAATATCAACTAACATACATTTTTGAAAAGCTTGATAAAATTGAAATCGAGCTCCCGAAGTATCTACGAGGTGTTTTATTTAAATGACTCAAAATCCAATGCCTTTAGAAAAAAAACTAAGTTCGTCAGTGGAATTTAAGTAAAACACTCTACACGCGAAAACTACGAGTCTCTATATTTAATAACAATAAAGATATCCTGCAAAAGTGTCGAAAATTGGACATAAAGACATTTTAAAATTAAGCAAGGCACATTCATTATGGCCGTTAAACTATGAAAAAATTAAAATTTTATGCTGAAATAGGCTGAAAATTTTTTCGAAATAAACTATTCGTACACCCAAACCGTGCTTAAACCTGTACTGTGCATGTCAAAATTTAAGAAAGTGAATACAAGATGGCGGCTATATTATAATTCAATTTCAAAAATTTGTGAGAATTACGGTGCATTCAGTAAAAATTTTCTTAAAATAATCATAATCGACTATCAATCATGCATCAATGTCTCGTCGGGAGTCCTCGTAATAGTAATGTTGACTATTTTTGGGAAAGTATTTAAAACCATGCATAAGTACTTATAAAAATGATATATTTTATATTCACTTTCAAATTTCCCTCCCAATGGCCAACACTTGACCGCTGTGACGTTATATGTTGCCAAAGATTGAACTGACAAGGAGATTTAAAGTTTTTTCGTAATTTTTTTGTTATAAAAGATGAGGCTAAGTTTTATGAGTATTTTGCGGTGCCTCAGTGTATCAGTATTATAATTAAAACACCTGAAATGTTATTTGTTCACGTGCCACGTTTGGAAAATAATAGGAAAATGTGGCTTCAACGAGCCAGCCGATATCCGACACTTGTGTCTACACAATCTAGAACGTATTTTTGTGAAAGTCATTTTGATATAGGTTTTGATAATATTTGTTTACTTTTCTTATATTAAAAGTTATTATTTTCCAAGTTTTCAAAGATGTAAATTGGAACTTTGTTGGGTAACAATGTTTTGTACTTGTTTCATTTTAGTTGTCGAATAATATGGAGACCTACACAGAATAATATTATCTATTCATTATCGATTGCAGAAATAACAATTCTTGGTACATTACTTACATGGAGGTCCTCACATTTCTACATTCAACGGAGCAGAAGTTATTGTTTATGCGAAGAAATTGGCGACCGTAAAACAATCAATTCTCGGGAAATTCGAAGTATCTGCCTTAATAAATCCAATTTTCATCATAAAAGAATTCCTTAGAATCGTTTTCAAAAGGAATAGTAAGCAAATTTCAAAAAAATTGCACGGAAATCATTATAAAATACTGTTAACCAAACAACGTAGTTGTTAACAGCGATGATGTTCGCCAACAAGTGATATCATGTACTTCGATTGATGGTCGTTATCATGTGACTTGAAAGTGATTTAATTACATTTTGATTATTAAATAAAAATTAAGTTCCTTAAACATGTATTTTTCAGGATTTATATTATGGAATCTACCGTTTCGCAGAAAATTATATTTTTATTTGAATACAGTCAACATCCCTATTAATGGACTATCTGCAGTAGTCTGTTACCAAAAATAAGTTCTATATACAGTTTTCTCAAGTCACTGGGAACCTACAAATAACAAGGAAAATACAAATAACTGATGAAAAAATCGAAGATATGATAAATACTAAACGAGAAAGATACAGTAAATATTTAAACTTAAACACGGATAAAAGTAGAAGTGAATATAAAAAGGCCCAAAGAGCAGTGCGAAACGCAATAACCCAAAAGAAAAACAAAAGCTGGGACAGAACGTGTACCAGAATAAACGCACATTTGGGGGGTAGCAGAAGTACCGAAAGCTGAAAAATACTGAGATCTCTTCGACAAGAAAAATCTAAAGATATCATTTCACCGATTGGTTTGTCTCAATGGGATGAATACTTTTCAAAATTTCTGGCAGAAGAAAGAGCAGAATACCAAAAAACAGTACAAGCTGATTCTGGCGTGCACGTACGCACCATAACATCTCCACTAAGGATAGATTGCAAAGAAGTCAAGCAAATATGCCAAATATTAAAAAACCGAAAATCACCAGGTCCTGGAAATATCCCGCCTGAGCTAATTAAATAAGGCACAGAAAAGTTATACAGACAATTGACAAACCTCTACCAAAAATGTATAAACGGAGAAAAGATACCCGAAGAGTGGAAAGCATCCTATATTACCACTATACACAAAAAAGGAAGTAAAGACGTCTGTAATAACTATCGAGGAATTGCGGTTCTCTGCACAATCTCGAGAGTGTATGGAAAACTAGTCAAAAAGAGGATTGAGAGCGAATACTCAGATATGGAGGCCGAAGAACAGGCTGGATTTAGAGCAGGTAGATCTACTGTTGACCATCTCTTTACAATAACCCAGCTCATTGAGAAAAAATCAGCACGGAACCAAGAAATACACCTGCTCTACTTGGATCTCAAAAAAGAGCTCTATTCAAATAATACAAGGAAAATAAAGAAAGGGCATAATATTTCAAAAGGATTTACGGTTAGCAAAGGGCTCAAGTAGGGATATTGTTTTTCTCCTACCTTGTTTAAAATCTACTTGCGTTACAAACATAGAAAAGAAAGTGCGAAAATATGGGCATTCCACCAAACGATTCCATACTATACACATTGTGTTTCGCAGACGACCAAAGAGTTCTGGCACAAGACTACGAAGATCTAGAATACATGGCTCGTAAGCTAATAGAAGAACATCAAAAGTGGGGGCTAGAAGTTAACATCAAAAAAACGAAATACATGTGTATTGGGGAACAGCAACAAAACTTGATTCTGGAACAACAGCAGCAGGAAATAAATCAATGTGAGAAATACAAGTATCTCGGAATGCATATAACCAACGACGGCAAACTTGACAAAGAAATCAAGCATAGAAACAACCACGGACGACAAACTATTAGAAAGTTGAACAGCATATTGTGGGATAAGACAATATCCAAAGAAAACAAACACAAAATCTTTAATAGTATTGTTAAAAGCATTGTCACCTATAGAAGTGAAGTATGGCCATTGAAAGAAAGAACTCTAAGAACACTGGAAGCTACAGAAATGGATTATTGGAGAAGAGCGGCTGGAAAATCCAGAATGGACATAGTCAGAAATGAAAGAATCCAAGAAATTATCGACGTTAAGCACAAGATAACAGAAGATATTAAAATCAACCAACTTAGATCGTACGGACATGTTCAATGAATGGACGATACGAGACTTTCAAAAAAAGTTTTAAATTGGGCACCACAGGGAAGAAGAAAGAGAGGTAGACCCAGACTAAGTTGGAGAGAACGAGTGGATAAAAATAGAAGAACAAGGGGAATGGATGAATACCTATGGACAAATCGAGATCAATGGAGACTGGAAATCAGAAGACGGCGTAGAAGGTTATAAACTGATTTTATATATATATATATATATATATATATATATATATATATATATATATATATATATATATATATATATATATATAATATATATATATATATATATATATATATATATATATATATATATATATATATATATATAAATAACTGATGTGTTAAACGAGAATGGAACCAGTTTTTTTTCTCTTCGTTTACCTTCTGTAAACTAAAAAAAATTTTACAAAAATAAAGGAAATATTATTACCAATTTTGGATTTTATTTTTACTTTTTGTCAATGGAGAATTATATCTTGTAGAGTTTCTTTTTAATTTTTATAATTATCGCGATATTGTGCTTCAAATTCAAGAGCACTGCCAAAGCTGTCGCATCTGTAACACGATAAAACTTGTGCATCTATTACATGTATGTTTTATGACTTTTTACCGTTATATATGATAATAAGAAAAATAACATACATTGAATTATTTTAATAACTGTTTAAATGCTAAATTTTCTTGATAATTACAAAAGGGACTCTTTAGAACAAAGCGAGCGATAAGACGTAAATTATATCTGATTAAAATTTATGGAATTTCATATTGGTTCAACACGGTCTTGGCTTTGGGTCAAGCGATTAAACTCAGCCAAATACCTAACTTTATTGCCTGCACTGTCTTAAATAACTTATCGATTTCAAATTCTTTTCTGTATTTCCAAATTTAGATACCTAGTTGAAGTTAAGTAACTTATATGTAAATAAGTTATTTTTAAAACAGTTTCGTCGTTTTAAAATAAATGCTGTTTTAAGGAAGAACTTTATATTTATGTAAAAACTGAATAATATTTATTGTTTTAAGCCGCAAGATTTCATAACAATCTGGCATTATTACTAATAATGACCTGCTTAAAAAAACTCTCTAAAAAATAGCAGATTAATTTATTAAACAGTTTTGTTATTATTTTATGTTTATATCAATTTTGATAATTGTTGATTTACTTATCCATTGCTCGTGGCTTCATACAAATGCAATAATTCGGTCAGTGGGGTAAGCGTAACTTAAATAGTTCGTGGCTTAGTTGTGCTGGTGAAATGAAATGAATTGAAATGAAATAATTTATTAGCCATAAGACTGATACTTCAGTCAAAATGCTGTTTTCCTTAAAAATAGATCTACATGAATCCGTCGGCTTAAGACCAAATATCAACCTCAGTATTCTTTTCTGAGCCAGAAACACTCTATTCACCTCACACCCTCTTCCCCAAGACATGGCATTGCTTGACAGATGACTGTATGCCAGAGAATAATACACAGTCAGCAATCCGGCCCGGTCTAGAGATGACCTCATCTGCAAAATAGCAAAGAAGGCAGAATTTAATTTCTTACAAACATGTACAATATGGGAAAAGAAATGCAGCGATTTATCAAGCCACGTGCCTAAAAATTTAGCATAAGCTGAGGTTTCAATATTATATGTTAGTTTATCCTCTACAAGCAATGGTTTTTTAATATTTAAATTTATATATACAGGGTGAGTCAACGATTGGATGAAGTAGGTTTGTGCCTTTTCGGTGAAATTTACAAAGAAACTATATTTATTGTTTGATACAGTTTATTTTTACGCAGATTTTAAAAATATTTAGGACTCTACAGGGTGAGCCAAAAAACTAGGACAGCATAAAGTTGTATTTTTTTAAATAGAACACCCTATATACGAATCGTATTTTCGATTTAGCTTATAATTTTAAATCTTTTTTATTAAGGGTTTACTATAACAAAACTTTATAGTTTCTGAGATAATTAAGTTTAAAGAAAAAAAGTCACATTTTCAAGCATCAATTCAATCCTAAATAACGTTTTCAATTTTGTGGCTCAAATTTGAACAAGTTTAAATGAATAAATATCTTTTTTTTTTAAATGGTACACCCTGTATATTTTCATGTTATTTAATAGAGTAATAAAAACCCTAAAAGTTTTGTTCAATATATCCTATACCTATTTATAATAGTTTTTGAGATATTTCAGTTTTTCTTATTTTTCATACTTTTTTACAGAAATAGTCTTCATTATCATAGTAGCCATGTAAAATAATTAAAAGAAACTACAGAAACAAACAGAATGTGGTTAAATATGATGAAATACATTATTCGTTATATTACAACGGCAATAGTTTAATTAAACATAATGTGAAAAAATTAACACAACAATAACGACAAGGCAAATACATATTTACTTTTATACTAAATTGAAACAAAAAAATTACCTATTAAATACTGAGATTAATTATTTCTTTTTAATAAGTGTTCGAATAAACGACCCTCTTGTGCAATGCACAAATTTAGTATTTTTTGCAGATTTTCTCGGACCCTGGACAAAATTAGTGGCGTTATTGTTCTACAGGTATCCCTAATCCTGTTTCGCATATCTTCCACTGTTGTTAGTGGATTAACATACACCTTATTTTTAATATAACCCCATAGGAAGAAATCTAATAGGGTGATGTCGCAAGACCTTGGTGGCCACTCAATGAAACCCCCACGTCCAATCCATTTTTGCGGATATCGTTGGTCCAAAAACGCACGAACTTCACGATGGTAATGTGGAGGCGCACCATCGTGCTGGAACCACATACTGTCGAGCTTATCCCTATCGAGACCTTGAAGCAGTTGGGGTAGTTCTTCTTGTAGAAAGTTCAGGTAACTATGACCATTTAGTGGTTCATTAAAAAAGTGGGGTCCAATAATTCGATTATGATGAATACCACACCAAACATTTAATGACCAGTGGTTTTGATGTTGCACCTCTCTAATCCAAAATGGGTTTTCTGTGGCATAATAATGCATGTTGCGTCTATTTACGGCACCGTTACTTCTAAAAGTAGCTTCATCACTAAACATTACCTTGCATAATAAATTTGGATTTAATTGAATCTCCGCATTTATTGTACGACAAAAGTTTACACGACTCCTGTCCATGCAATTCTTGGTGTAATTCCATGTGATATGGATGATACCTATATTTCTTGGTAGTACGATTAGCGGTGGATTGTAATGCTGCTAACTGACGGCTACCAATATAAGGATTTTCCTGAACATTTAACAATACTTGTAGTTCTTTTTCTTCATTAGTTACTGGTTTGTTGACCACTTTACGTTTTGGATAATCAACAGTACCAGAAGAATCAAATCTTTGCATTAAGTTTTGAAAAGTATGGGTATTAGGCTGGCGTCGATCAGGATACTTCATTTTGTAAATTCTTTGAGCAAGAAGGCAATTTTTTTCAGCCTCTCCTATTGTATAAATCATATCTATTAACTCATTCTTTGGAAAATTCATTTTACAATATAAGATGAATGCAAAAAAAAACAAACTACACTACATAAAAACCAAAAGAAGCGATTGCGGTTATAAATTTGACACACAGAAAAATGTTCTTTTACATTGTTTTTGCCATGGCTACTATGATAATGAAGACTATTTCTGTAAAAAAGTATGAAAAATAAGAAAAACTGAAATATCTCAAAAACTATTATAAATAGGTATAGGATATATTGAACAAAACTTTTAGGGTTTTTATTACTCTATTAAATAACATGAAAATATACAGGGTGTACCATTTAAAAAAAAAGATATTTATTCATTTAAACTTGTTCAAATTTGAGCCGATGTGTTCAACACCCTGTAGCTTTTATTGCAAATATTAGGTAAAAATTATGTTAACTTGTCCTTGGCCTTGCTAAATTCCAAATTTGAATATATTTGTCACAAAATTGAAAACGTTATTTAGGATTGAATTGATGCTTGAAAATGTGACTTTTTTTTTAAACTTAATTATCTCAGAAACTATAAAGTTTTGTTATAGTAAACCCTTAATAAAAAAGATTTAAAATTATAAGCTAAATCGAAAATATGATTCGTATATAGGGTGTTCTATTTAAAAAAATACAACTTTATGCTGTCCTAGTTTTTTGGCTCACCCTGTAGAGTCTTAAATATTTTTAAAATCTGCGTAAAAATAAACTGTATCAAACAATAAATATAGTTTCTTTGTTAATTTCACCGAAAAGGCACAAACCTACTTCATCCAATCGTTGACTCACCCTGTACAGTCTTTGTCGGGTTAAGTATTAACTGATTACGCTGACACCAAATCCCTAACTCCTCACATACCCCTCCTGCTGTAGGCAACAGTTCCTCTGGGGCATCCGCAGATATAGCTATCGTGGTACCATCAACAAACATGACCAACTTTCCCCTACTGATGAATCTAGGTAGGTCGTTAACATAAATCATAAACAAAAGCAGCCCCAAAACCGACCCCTGTGGCACACCTAAGGCGACTTTTTTGCAATCGGATTTACTTTTTGTTATCGAACAAACATACTCCTATTAGACATATACGAATCAATGAGTTTTAGGATATTTCCTCTTATACCCGAAGCAAAGAGCTTTCTCAATAAGAACTCTCTACTCACAGTATCAAACGCACTTGTTAAATCAAACATTAGACACATCACATACTTGCCCCTGTCGAGCTCTGCATATACAAAATTAAGTAAATCACAGCATGCTGTCTCGATGGATTCGTTCTGTCTGAAACCATATTGGCAAGGAGTAATAATTAAATTCTGGTTAAAAAAATTTGTCAAATTTTCATATATTATTTTTTCAAAAACTATATACACTCAATATAGATATTTGCCTGTAATTGGCCGGGTTGTGAGTATTATCCTTTTTATATATTGGCGTAACTGCCGCCTGTTTTACTATTTGAGGAAAAATGCCCTCTGAAAGTGATATGTTTATTAAATATGTCAAGGGAAGTGCGACAGATTCTGAAATTAATTTTAAAATTTGAGGACTTATACTATCGGAACCTGAGGAGCATTTGTTCTTTAATGAGTTAATAGTCAATACTATCCTTTCTTGAACCACCGCAAAAACTACTATTGTTTGAGGAATTGATTCTATAGTTGTTGCTGGTAAGGACATGTTTCGACCGTAGGCCTCAAACAACTTTAGCTTGGTAACAGAACTGAAATATTCAGCGAAGTGGTTAGAAACCTCTTGAGCGTCATCGCTTATACCAGTGTGAAAGGATAAAGGTTATACTCACGGATACAGATGACCATAACATCAGTAAAAACCAGGAGGCATCCTTTGGCATGGCAGATCTGGTGCAAGTGGCAACATAGCATCTAGTTCATTATGGAGGGCTAAAAACAGAATCTGTACTTGACCTTGTATGCGAGTTAAAAGGCAGAGAAGTAACGGAAAACTACTTGGATCACTTACTTCCTCAGTAGATCATTTGTTCTTTTTTTCATCATCGCAAGAAACACAAGAAATATGATTCTCAAGCCCGGACAGATATTTGTAAAAGTAGAGATCCAGAATGTTTAATGTTTAATGCTAATAATTCTCTTAATTTGTTGAATATCAGTTTAGACGGTGGTTTGAAATGGAATTAACATATCTCATTATTGAAGAATAAGTTGGCATCCTCTATTTTTGTTCTCAGGTAACTTCGGGGATCTCTTCACTATCTCTGTTTATTATTTCTTGTTGCGTTCTCATATTTCGTACGGTGTTCACCTTTGGGGTTATTGTGTTGGCACGATTCAGATTTGTAGAATACACAAGAAGACTATTAGACTTGTCATTAGTATTGACTATTGGGACCACTCCAAGCCACACTTTGTAAAATTGCGAATATTAACGCTACCTGGTTTATTTATCTTCTACCAGTTTCTGAAGATTCATAAGAATCGTGGAAAATTCCACCAAAACTTCAATTTTCACTCTTATAGCATTAGATAAGTTAACTTCCAGGTATAGATTGAGGAGATCTAAGGACAATACACTGAATGTGTTAACGTACAACATCTTGCATGCCATCTATTTGGTGGATGAGTATATGGAGAGTTCTTCTGGAGCGTATTGTTTTTTGTTGTTTATTTCTACTTCTTTTAGCTTTCCGATCCGAACTTCTTGAAGTTTTTTATAATCTTTTTGAGAGTTGGTAGTGTTGGTTCCTATTTCTTCGGATATCGGATCGCGAATGTATCGCATATTCTTGAAATAACTCTGTCACATTCTCCATAAATAATAAATGAATTTAAATAATATTCGTGCGTGTAATTTAATTGCTCCAGCATGATTATTATTAATGAATGTCAAATACCAAGAAAGAGCGACAACTTCGTAGAGTTCGATTGTTTTATTTTCGCCACGCCTCGCCGTCATGGCCAACTAATAACAAAATTTAGAAGCTGTATAGCATTTTTACAATAGAAAAATGTTGAATTGCCAATATTTTGAAAACTACAAATTTTTGGAATAGACAACTTTATACAAAGTTACGCTTATTTTTAATATTTAGTATGATAAAATTGGAGGGCTTTAGCCGTAATCTGAAAAGCTTGACTATTACCAGCCTGTGGAGCAAGCCGGCTTTGGACGTGGATTTAGTACGACAGATCATATCCAAGCCCTACGCACAGTCCTAGAAAAAACCGAGGAATATAACATTCCTATACACCTGACATTTATAGATTTTCACAAGGCCTTTGACTCTATAGAAACATGGGCGATCTTGAAATCAATTAATAATGCTAGAATTGACTCCAAGTATACCACTATCGTACAGAACATACATAAAAACGCAACTATACAGGTTAAAATCGACGAAGACACAAAATCCGAAAAAATAAATGTTATGAGAGGTGTGCGTTAGGGAGACGTCATCTCTCCGAAACTATTTACGCCAGCTTTGGAAGATGTCTTTAAAAAACTAAATTGGGATGAGAAAGGTTTGAGAGTCGACGGTTCTTATCTTGGTCATCTTCGTTTCGCCGACGATGTTGTTGTAATGTCTAGCAACCCAGAAGAGCTAAAACAAATGCTTCAAGATTTCAATGAAGAAGAAAAGTGGGACTTAAGATGAACTTGGGGAAAACTAAGTTAATGAGCTCTGACGCAAATGTACAAATATAGATTAAAAATGAAATCATAGAGAATGTCCAAGAGTACATCTATTTAGGCCACGTCATGAAACTGGACAAAGAAAATCAAACGGCGGAAATAACAAGGAGAATAGGGCTGGCATGGGCTGCCTTTGGAAAGTTGCAGTACGTATTAAGAGATAGAAACACACCAATCAACCTTAAACGAAAAGTGTGTCTTGCCCGTTGCTACTTACAGCATGGAAATGATAACACTAACCAAACAAAACGCAAATAGGCTCTGAGTTACTCAACGCTTCATGGAGAGACAAATGTTATAAATCTCGTTACGGGATAAAATACCAAATCAAGTAATAAGTTCAAAAACCAAAGTAGTTGACGTCATTGAACGCATATCACGACTAAAGTGGCAATGGGCGGGGCACATAGCTAGACAATAACCCGATAGGTGAACGAGTAAATTATGGCGACCGCGAGAAATGAACCGAAATCGTGGCAGGCCACAACGCAGATGGGTAGATGATATAAGATAGTTTGCTGGAAAAGACTGGCTGTAGAAGGCGAGAGACAGATCCCAGTGGAGGACCATCGGAGAGGCTTATGTCCAGGAGTGGACGTCAATGGGCTGAGAAAGAAGAAGAAGAAGATAAAATTATAAAAATATGTGCTTCTATTTGAAAAAATTGACTTTTGAAGATTTTTAAAATATAATTTTTTTTCTTCTTTTTTGACCACTCTGTACTAATAATTTTCAAAATATCTTAAAAAACTACTAAAGTCGATCTTCGACTACCAGAAAACTAACCCAAATTAAATAATAAAGATTTCGTTATAGAAAAAATTTATAGCTAAGTTTTGGTCTGCAAACGCCATTTCTGACAAAAATTTAAATATCTCCAAAACGGTGAGACTTAAGTATAGAATATTATACATAAAATGTGTCTAGAATCTTACGTAGATATCAAAAATGTAATAATATATAGGGTATTCCATTTAAAATAAGCAAGTTGACCTCTACTTCCGGTGTAACTGGAACAGTTTTATTGTCAACAAAATGATCTTTAATTAATTCAAGACCTCACTGAAACTATTTTGGCGATTATTTTACTTTAAAATATGATCTAGCATCATCCTAATATATGTCAATGATCTTTCTGTCAATACTTTTAAGACAATTATGTTTATTGATTAAACATTTGATAGTTCTACCATGTTCTGATGTCACAAAAGCCATTTTTTGTTACAAAACAAATCATGAAACAGAAATCATAAATGAACTGAAATAAAAGTTCAGATGAAAATAAAACAAGGTTGTTTCTATCAAAAGTTACTAGACAATGTAGAATCAGTTGTTTTCTGTCATGTCTAAGTAAATATTTTTTTAGTATCTCTCGTATAATAATTTCGCAATTAAACGGCGATTCATTAAATTGCAATTTATTGCTAGATTAGAACCGCTCAAAGCCATTAAAGAAATTAAATATTTTTTCACTTATTTTCATTTTATAAAAACGCTGCTTGTAAAGTTACATGCAAATTGTATTGCAACTAGTTTACCACAGATTGAATTTGCATTTCATATTTCTTAAATTTAAATTGGAAACGGGTTTAGTGCAGAGAAATCTCATTTGATTTTAATGGGATACTAAAATGAAACCATTATTTTAACGAGTAGTTGCCCTTAAACAGCAGAACAAATATCGGGAGTTTTAGTATTTTCAAATATACGAATCCTCTAATATGAGAACGAATTAGGCTGTTTGACTGAACACTATACAGTGTGTCCACGTTACCGCAGTCTAGTAAGTTTCATTAATTTTGATTTTTCGAGATAAAGTCGATGTTAACAAAAAGTTTTGCTTGTCTTTGAAATTCAATAACAGTAATCAAAGTATACAGCGTTTTCAAAATCTTCAAAAATGTAGAATTAATCTTACATAAAATGCTTTTCAACCGACTTCTAAAAGAAGGAGGTTCTCAATTCGTCAACAACTAAAAGTTTTACATTCTTCGATTTTGTTTAACGTCCCTCCTTTGTTCAAAGGTGGGACTGAATCGTTTTTGAGGATGTAAATAGCGGATATAAAATTATTTTAAGAAAATCTAATATGTCAGATGCACTATGACGGTCAGAAATTTTAAGTCTCCGAATTTCATCCAAAACTGGTACTAGGGAGTTTTGAAGGGTTTAGATTTAGATTAAGACGTTAAAATTATTTTTTTGAAATTCAACATGCGGATCCAATATGGTGGGTTGAAAATTTTACCTTATTCGCATTTTTCCAAATTTTGTGTTAGGGGGTTTTCGGGATTGTCTATTACGGATATGAAGATAATCTTTTACAACTATTGGGTTGATAAGATACAATATGAGGGAGTGAAAATTTTACATTTTGTCTAAAATTGATATTGCAGTGTTATTGAGGCGTATACAAATTCAATATGCAGTATAAAATATATCGGGCTAAGAAATTTACGTCTCAAGTTCTTTAAATATCGATATTGGAAGGTTTTGAGACCTATACTACCAATCTAAAATTAATTTGAAATTTAAGATAGTGGATTTACTATGACAAACTAAATATTTGTTTAACACGATTTTGCTGGTATTTGGAGAACTCTAACAATGAAAGAATTTTTATTGGTTCATTTTAGGGCTATTTACAACTTTGGATAAAATGGGTACTTTTTTACCACCTTGGAATCACTGCAAGGTACACTAATTTCGATTGGTACTTAGTTCAATAATTTATGGATATCATAATGAATTCAAAACTAAAAACTTAAAAATAAAATTTTTATAAAAAAATTTAACCGACTTCTAAAAGTGCGCTAAGAAGTGAAAAACAATTATCAATTTTTATATGAAATTGAAATTTTTGAACTCGGCGCCAACTATCTTCTAAATGAAATAAATAACTACTAATATATACAAATTATGGTAAGACAGCAATTACAAATAAAGTATTTTTAATCTGTTCATGCGAATCACATTTTAACCGGTATTAGTTTGGCACTGAATTCAAAGATTTCAATTTTATATAAAAATTTATAGTTATTTTACACTTTTTAGCCCACTTTTAGAAGTCGGTTCAATTTTTTTTATAAAAATTATATTTATTTCAAATTTTATTTAATTAATTTGTTCCGAAATTGAAACCAAACCAAACTACTTAGTTTAATAAAAAGAAACTGAAAATTAATCTCCGTCAAAAAATAAAGTTTTAAGGTAAGGCATTGTAATAAACTTTCCTATTTTTGATTGAACAAGCGAATTAATTCGACAATAGACGCTTTTCTGTCTTTTTGAATATAACAAGCGTTAATTGTGTTTTGCCAAAAAATAGTTACTCAATAATAAATTTACCATGCTAACCTTAAAGCAGCTGATTTACCTGTACCTAAAGTCCATAATTTCTGTCTCATTTAATACTGATCACCAAAGGGATGAAGCTGCATGTCGGTACCCTGATGAGTCTAGTAGAGACGAAACATGTACCTCTGCCCTATCACTGTGGCGAGGAGGGTAAGTTTTGACTTTCTTCTCGGTATGGTGGTACAGGTAGACCATCATCTCGATGGAGGTGGAATAGGATAAATTGTATTCCTTAGCAATTTGCTCCATCCTCTAACACTGATAGGATATGGTTGGAACGAAGTTTGCATTTACTGTTCGCATTTTACTTCATATATGTATATATATATATATATATATATATATATATATATATATATATATAAATATATATATATATATATATATTTATATATATATATATATATAAATATATATATATATATATATATATATATATATATATATAGCCAACTAATCCGAGAGATTTAAGGCACTTTTGTGGGGCTACAGTCAGAAGAATCCTTCTGACTGCAACCCCACAAAAGCGCTTTACACAGCTCGGTTTAGTTGGTACTTTCTTGACTAATCCAGTCATGCCTTTTTAAATTTACAGAAATGGAGTTTTTTAATACCATCAGACAATAATATGGACCTGCTACGGTGGGTTTACTTAAATCATGGGCCAAAATTAACACCAAGCTGGCGTCTTTGATCAACAAAAAGTCTTCCTCGTCAAATGCAGGCAATACAATCTAAAACCACAACACTTAAATAATGACACACACAACACCACAGCATTGCTACACATAACTTAAAGATCAACAGGAGTAGGATTCAAAATTTCAATCATAGGTTAGGGAAAAACTTATTGAACATCCTTCTGACTGCAGCCCCACAAAAGTGCCTTAAACCTCTCGGTTTAGTTGGTTTTTTCTTAAGTATTCTAGTCACTATATATATATATATATATATATATATATATATATATATATATATATATATATATATGTATATATATATATATATATATATATATATATATATATATATATATATATATATGTATATATATATATATATATATATATATATATATAAATAAACACACTTTTTAACTTAACAGTGTACAGATACTTAATTTAGTAAAAAAATCTCATTGGAAACTTAAAAAAGAAAAAAGGTTAAGTGCGTGTCAAATACGCATTACGTGAGGGTCCCGTGACCGGACTACTTAAGAAAAAACCAACTAAACCGAGAGGTTTAGGGCACTTTTGTGGGGCTGCAGTCAGAAGGATGTTCAATAAGTTTTTCTATATATATATATATATATATAATATATACATATAAAGCTAAGTTTTCGACCGCGTAATTTTAAAATATTGAACGTATCTCTTTTTTTGTATATTCGTTAGCTTAAACGCAGCCTATCACATAGCGAGATCGTTGGGGCGATATCTTGTTTGAACTGCGGAACTCGTGATTAATTTGGTCATCGGTACCGAATGATGCGACGTCTATCCTATGGGTAGTATGTTTCGTGTATCGAGTTTTCATATATTTCTTTTTAAATTTACCATCGTGCCATCAAATGGAGATTTTATACAACATTGTTAGTTTATGTTGCTCTAATGTTATTGAATGATCCATCAAGATGTTGCTATTGTGTGTTTACTGTATTTTAGTTGTAGAATCAGTTTATAGGATACAATCGCGAGATAATGGTTTGTACCGAACGTAGTGGTCTGATGAGCCCCATACTAGAACGAAACAGCGCTGTCATTATTTTTCGGACCCGGAACTTCTCCATTGTCTTGGAGTTCTTCGCACTTTTTAACACGAAAGTAATATTTATCAAGCGTTCGATTATCTATTGACAGGTATAGGAAAAAATCGTGATGAGAATCTACCAAATTAAAAAAAAAGTATTTGTTTACTTGTTATCAATGCAACCTCCATATTCTTTTTAATTTTAGCTCTTTTTCCCAGTGTAATATAGAGATTTAAGAGGTAACCATGGTCGCAAAAATTGAACACTTTAACTTCAAAGGTACCGCCAAAGCTACCACAGCTTATATATATATATATATATATATATATATATATATATATATATATATATATATATATATATGTTAATGCGGTTTTCCCGGATTCCTTCGTGTGAGATGCAATAGCAGTGGATATATCCACATTATGCCGTTTTAGTGCTGAAATCACATTCAGCAAACGTACAACTATATACAGCTCCGTTCATGAATGAAGTAAAATGCGAACAGTAAATGTAAACCTCGTTCCAACCATATCCTTTCCGTGTTAGAGGTTGCACAGTTTGAAAAAATTGCTAAGGAACACAATTTATCCTATTCCACCACCATCGAGATGATGGCCTACCTCTACCACCATACCGAGAAGAAAGTCAAGACTTACCCTCCCCGCCACAGTGATACGGCAGAAGTATATGTTTCGTCTCTACTAGATTCATTAGGGTACCGACATGCACCTGGCTGTGCAAAGGACAGATCGGAAGGAAGCATACAAACACTGAACGCGGCTTCGCCGACCTCCCGCCGGATAACGTATACATGCTTATGCGGCCTTCACGGATCCCTTCGTGTGAGATGCAATAGCAGTGGATATATCCACATTATGCCGTTGTAGTGCTGAAATCACATTCAGCAAACGTACAACTATATGCAGCTTCGCGTATGAATGCAGTAAAATGCGAACAGTAAATGCAAACCTCGTTCTAACCATATCCTTTCCGTGTTGGAGGTTGCACAGTTTGAAAAATTGCTTAGGAACACAATTTATCCTCTATGATTTCAACACCACAACGGCATAATGTGAATATATCCACTGCTATTGCATCTCACACGGAGAGAGCCACGTTCAGCGTTTGTATGCTTCCTTCCGATCTGTCCTTTGCACAGCCAGGTGCATGTCGGTACCCTGATGAGTCTAGTAGAGACGAAACATGTACTTCTGCCGTATCACTGTAGCGGGGAGGATAAGTCTTGACTTTCTTCTCGTTATGGTGGTACAGGTAGGCCATCATCTCGATGGTGGTGGAATAGGATAAATTGTGTTCCTTAGCAATTTTTTCAAACTGTGCAACCTCTAACACTATATATATATATATATATATATATATATATATATATATATATATATATGTTATAAACGAATGTCTATTTTTAAACCAAAGACTCGCTCACTTTGAAGTCTATATTTAATTTAAAACTCCTATACATTTCTTTTGAAGAAATTATTTTTATTTGAGTAGTACAAAGTATTTTCTGTATGATATTTTTCTGGTAACTAATAAAATATTTCTGTATATAAAAGAAAAATAATAAACCAATAAGCAAACTGATGAATGAAAGACTTTTTTGTTGACAACCGAAAAAAAAAACTTTTTTAATTACGATAATTCCAGCAGAACACACGCAAAATAATACTAACATTATTCGGTGCAGATTATTCCATTAAATCTCTTCTATGCAAAAAACATTCCCCATTGTGCATGTTTTCATTGACGTTTCGATTAAAATAATAAAGGCTCAGCTTGTTAATATTTGGGTAAGCATTGTTAGTGAAATTGTAACTTTAATTACACATGGCCAACGGACCCATTCAATTTCTCTTTAATTTTGCAATCCCGAGACTTTTACTCTACATCATAACAATACAACAGATAAATGAGACATTTTGGGAGTTTTGTATTAAAACAAAGATAGATATTCTTCCTACAGGCTTAGAGATTTATTTGATTTTAATTCTAATATTTTTGTGGATAGATTTTTATGTAATTTCTTGGTATAATTCTTAATTAAATAATTTAATCTAAAATTCCAAAATGGACTATGTATAATTTATATTTATAATTTGTGTAAGAAAGATAATATTTTGATTTTTAACCACGAAATATAACATAGCCATTGTTAAATCGAAGTATGATCAACATTAAAAGTATTAAGTGGTATACAGATGGCTCCAAAACATCAGAAGGAACGGGAATAGGAGTGTAGGAACCCAGAATCAGACACCATGAAAGTTCATCAAGCATCTTCCAAGCAGAAATACACTCTAGATGATCTGGAAATGAATACATATTATTCTTTTTCCAATATGCATTATAATTATTTTTTATACTGACATTATTCGAACTTTTGTATTCCAATCACAATCAACATTTTTTACGTTAGAATTATAAATTAAACACACTTTTGGAATCGTTACTTGATATAATTGTCTAAACTTATGTTGCAATGCAAATCGTCCAGTAATTTTTTTAATTTTCTTTTGCTATGGGTACTAACGTGTTTATGAGAACCTTCCCTTTTATAAAATTGTAATATTTGATAACATGAATGACAAAGATATTTTGCCTCATTTTCCGTAACCAAAAACACTGTTATGTAACTTTGGGTAATACAAAATAGAGCGTCTCTAGGATTATTGAATTTATGTTTCACTAAACAAACATTAGCACTAACACTATGTTCTTCTGTATCTTCTTCAATATCAGAATCACCAAAGCCCCTTCAATTTCTTTGAAATTATTTAAATCATAGTTTAAACAGTTTCTAAAGTTGTTTTCAAATTTTTCCTCATCAAGAAAAGTGTTATAGTTGAATTAATTCTTCTAGTTCTGGAACCTCTTCTTCTATATTAAACTCCATAAATTTGGAAATGATGTTTTCTGTTACTGTTAATATTTAATATTTACTATTTTCTATTTACTTATTAACATTTATTTTTTAATAATTATTTTTGAATTTAACTTAACAATCGTTGTTTAATAATTTATTTTACATTTTTTGGGAATTAAATAAAACTCATTTTCATACTTATTTTTATAAACAGTAAGTTGTTAAGCCGAACGTATACAAATAAAAATTGTCAATCAAATTTTTCCAAAAAAAATAAACATTATAGAAATGAAGTATTAAAAAATATGTTTACTTCTGAATAAAAAAATATTTATAAAATATTTTTGAGCAAACCCTAACTTTAATTTTCTTCTTCGGCATGTTCACTATCTTCAGCATTCCTGACACATTTTTTATGCTCTAGGCATAAATATTTGTAGCATTATGGACAAATGAACCTGGTCGCCCTATTTTTCTATCTCTTACAGTGAAAACAACGACCTCTTCGACCCTTAAGCTGATCAGCGGGTGAAATAGTTTGTACTTCGATGCCACATATCTCTCTGTGACGTAATCTTATGGACCGTGGTATATACCTGTTCATAGCTCTTCTTCTAATATGTCCATCTAGTAATTTCATACCAAGAAATTCCAAGTGAAGTTTTCTAGGTAGTTTATTTTCAAAATTTGAGTTACATTCCGATATTATAAAGATATTAATTTCAGCTACATTTAGTGCTGAATAAAACAGGCCATCACAGAATGAGATGCAACATAGAGCTTGCGTAAATATATCAAAGCCCTGACATCATTCAAGAAATAAAGTCCAGAAGACTACGATGGGCAGGTCATATACAAAGGAGTCAAAACGATCGACTGATAAAACGGGTATGGGGGGAAGCACCACAAGGAAAAAGATCACTGGGGAGACCTAGGCTTAGATGGAGAGATAACATCCACAAGGATCTAGCTATCCTTGAAGTTGACCAGCAAGAATGGAGGGAGCTGGTACAAAACCGTTTCAGGTGGAGGCAGATAGTCGAGGCAGCCAAGACCCACCCTGGGTTGTATTGCTATGAAGTGAATCAGTCAGATTGTCAAAAGTGAGATTTTTATGTTTAGAACTGGTGACATCAAATGCAAAGTTAGATAATGTAAGTTGTGCTTACGATGAAGCAGTGTTGAAAATTGATGAAGAATTGGCGATTGTCGGTAGACGTGCGGTCAGAAGTGATATTGAAATGTTCAGTTTTGAAGAGCAAATTATTTTATGAGGTGAGCTAAATTCAACATTAATAAATTTAACTAAAAATACCAAATTATATATTTTCAAACTAGCTGAAGGCTACAAAAATAAATGCCTATTATTTTATTGATCGTGCCTTTTATTCTTTTACTTATGTCCCTTTAACCTAAATCTTCCTTACCTTCCAAAGGTCTGGACATGTTACAGACCTGCTATTCTTGCTCTTTTTAAAAAGATTTTATTTTGTTTATGAAAATGGAACTAACTGTAGCTTTGTTGCAAATGTTAAATTTTTGTCTTCTTTATTGAGTTCAGATGAAGTCGGCTTTAACACTCATAATCAAATCTAATATACTAAGTAACTTTTATCAAGTTCTACATACACATAACAAAAATAAAAAATAAATTTATAGAGCCCAAAAATATTATTTTACAATCTGTATAAATAACAAAAAATCTCTTACAGCTCACACCGTTTTTTACAAGTCACATATTTTATACGAGTCGCTGTAAATTTGTATGTAAATAATTTATTACATTTTTTTAGGATTTTTATATCCTTTATGACATTTCCCCACGACAGATCCATTTACACAAATTTTGTGTTCTGCCATTATTTTCATATTTCCTTTGTATTTTATTTGTCCCTTTATGCTTACACTTTTCCTTCATAATAATATAAAAATACAATACAATTGCGTGCGAAGCATAAATTATACATTACATTACGTAAAAACAGCATTTTCAAAGATGCACAAGGAGACATAAGAATCAGAGGCGTACTTTTTTTATTTCAATATATCTTATTTTTTAAACTGCAAGACTACCTCCAAGAAGAGTAAGAAATTATGAGCTAGGAGAACATTGTTGATAATTCCACCAACAACATTAGAAAACTCGCAGCTCAAATAGGTACAACAAATAGGTGATGCATGAAGCTTTCCGAAATCTTCTTTTCCTTTTAGAGTTAATTTAGTTACTCAAGCTAGTTTTGACAAAAATTTAGAGAAAATCCACAGATACTTGCAGTTGGGTGTATAAATAAATTTATATAGAAAAAATATTTTAATTTTCAACCAACTGAAAAAAACCTTATACAATAAGGGCAGCCCTACTCTGTTCACACATAGTTACAGAAAAAGCACTATTTCATATTGCAAGGATACTAGAAAAGGGTGGAAGCCTCTCCCGTGACACCGAACTTATTGGTTTTCGCCCGTGGAGAGTAGACAAGCGTAACTCTACATAAAAAAGTGAATCATTAAGCAAATTATATTAGACAAAATATGAAGTCTAATATAAGCAGCGTCATCTTTCAATAATCCACGCAATCTAAATATATAATTTCGTAAAGATCTATATACTAGCGATAGATATGATATACTTGGAGTTGGGTGTATAAATACATTTATATTAGAGAAACTATATTCTCATCCAACCGAAAAAAACATTTTACAATAAGTGCAGACTCACTTTGTTCTAATAAAATTAGAGACAAAACACTGTCTCAGATTGCAAAAATACCAGGGAAGGTGGAAGTATCTCCAATGGCATGGCACTGCCATCTGTACACTGATCTCGAGCTTATTGATACTCGTCAGTACAGAGTAGGCAAGGTCACCTCAACATAGAAAAAGTGAATCTTTTAAGCAACTTATATTAAAAGTCTAATATAAGCAGCACCATCTGAGATAGTGCTTTATCTCTAATAGTGTTAGAACATAGTACATTTACTTTTATTGTATAAGTTATTTCAGTTGGTTGAGAACTAATACAGTTCCTCTAATATAAATGTGTTTATACATCCAATTGCAAGTTTATTAACTACTATTTTCATATAGATCTCTACGAGATTAAATATTCAAATTGCGTTGATTTCTGGGAGATATCACTGCTCGTAAAATCATATTTTATGTAATATAATTTGCTTACAGGATTCACATTTTCTATATTGAGATTTAAGTAACTTTTTACATGTACCCTTTCATGTTAGAGCTCAGATGGAGTTTACCCATGATAGTGTTCCAGCTTATTTTAGCAATTTATTGCTCCGTCATTGACTAGACATATTTGATCATCGTTAGATAGGTGGAGAGCTAACCTCTTTTATGGTCACCTAGATCTCCTGATTTTGATCCGTTAGATTTCTTTTGTGGGGGAATCTTATCATTAACAATTAAGCACCTAGGTTTTAAGAGAAGCCAACCTAGGTTACCAGATATTTTAATAAATGACTAAAAGACGAATGAAGATCTAGTGACAAAGGCAAAAGCTATTAATGGCGGTTACTTCATATTTACATAAGACAAATTAATATCAGTGTAAAGATGAAAAGAATCAAGTTTTAAGCCAAGACGGTCTGTTAATTTTCTATGTCCTTTCCAAAATCATAAAACTTGTAGCTTAGAATTTGCCAGTGGAATGTAAATAATTGGAAATGAGTAAATGAAAAAATATACGGTTCGCGGATAAAACTAGAATTAGTTATAGAAATCGACGAGTTGGCGAAAGATACATCAAATACAGTCAGGTAGTTATGTGTTTTCAAGGGGATGGTATACGTTCTATGAAGAATTAGATGGACGAATGAATGGTAATGTTTATATCGAAAACATCCTGCAAATCATATTTTGCCTTAGGTCGTTCATATTGGATACGAGAGATAAGTATTAATACACGATAACGCTCAGCTACATGCAGCTGTCATAGTGACTCATTACTTAGATGCGACCTAAAATCAAATATTTGTCTGGCCACCGTACGACCCAGAACTAAATCCAGTAAAGCACATTCTAATCATCAAAAATGACCAAGTAATTAAATTCCAAGTAAATAGAAGAGCTTCGATTTACAGCACAGCAATTACTTGAACACATTCAAATTATATTTACTAGTATATCGAAATACAAGTAATTAGAGTTCGAAGAGAAAATATTTGTTACTAGTCATGCTCTCATGTTAATCAAACGATCAACAGACATTTTATCCCAAAAAACCCAGTACTACGCTTTTGGGAAATGACTCTAGGTCAAATTTTCTCTAACTCTGAGAAAAGAAAGTTCTTGAGTAGTAGAACTAAAGTTCTTATGGGCTTGTAGCTCAAAAACTGATAGTTTTTGAGACATATAAACTTAAAATTAAAAATTTCAAGAGGAATTTGGAGAAGCACAAATATGGATGCATTTGATCTTGAGAACTAATGGTTCTGGAGAGAAACTTTAAACTCAAAAGTTTTAGGCTATTTATTAGGGCTTCTTATAATGGCCTTGAGTTTGATTTTGACCTCGACCTTCAAGATTATTTCAAGATCAGGTTATTTTTTTAATAGGAACATTTTTTTCTTATCGCAGAAATTAAAAATACGCAAAATTCTACATTCCAAATGAAATGCTTCATACGATCCAGAAGTCATTTGAAAGCCAAAAACGTCGTCCTTGCATAAATTACGAAAAACTTTGAATACACAAGTTATTGTAGTTCTCCTTGAGAATCTTTTGGTGATTTTGACTTTGACCTTGACTTTCATGGTTACCAGAAGATGCCCAAGAAAATTTCGACAATTTTATTGTTCAATGTTTTTCTTCAGAACCCTTAGTTTCTGAGTGATTTAGCCGTCCCTGCATTTTATACCATTAAAATGTGTTGGGACATTCAAATCTAGATAAAATAAAACATATAAGAATACAATATCAGTGAACGTAGAATTTTTTGTATATTTATAGAAAACAACTGTCTATATAAAATATAAATCTTTTCTATCTGAAAGAGAATATAGGCCACGTCTTAACTAATCCACACTTGCATTTGCAATTAAAGCAGATCAATTATCAAAGTTTCCAGTCCATGTTCTTCTTCTTCTTCAGGTGCCATCTCCTATCGGAGGTTGGATGTCATCATTGCCACTCTCACTCTATTTGCTGCTACTCAAAAAGTTCTACTGAGCTACAATTGAACCACTCTCTCCAATTTCTCAACCATGAAATTATTCTTCTTCTGATTTTTCTTCTTCCTTCTATTTTACCCTGCATGGTAAATCTAAGCAACTCGTATCACTGGCCTCTCATTATATGTCCAAGATATTGCAGTTTCCTTATTTTTATGTTGTTAATTATTTCATAATCCATCGCTAGCAATACTTCTACGTTTGTTTTTCTCTCCGTCCAAGATATTCTCAACATCCTTCTGTAACACCACATTTCAAACATTTGCAGTTTATTTATGTGTTCTTGTTTTTATGTCCAGCTTTCCAACCCATACTGCAGCACTGAAAATACACAACATCTTAAAATTCTCATTCTTAGTTCTAGAGTGATGTCTCTGCTGCACAGAATGGTTTTCAGTTTTACAAACGCACTTCTTGCCATTTCTATTCTCGTTCTTATTTCTGTTGTTTGTTCATTATTTGCCGTTATCCATGTGCCCAAGTATTTGTATTTTTGCACTTTTTCTAAATTCACACCTCGCAACTTTATGCTTGTTTGCAGGTTTTGTTTTTTAATTATGACCATATATTTAGTCTTTGTGGTGTTCATTTTTAATCCGTGTTGCTCGCAAACGTTATTTGTTTCGTTCACTAGTTCTTGGAGTTCTTCAGCGCAGCTAGCTATGATAGCAGTGTCTTCTGCAAATCTTATGTTGTTTACAGCTCTTCCGTTTATTATTATTCCCTTACTTTTCGTTAACAGTGCTTCTTCGAAAATCGATTCACTGTACACATTGAATAGTAGGGGTGACAAAATGCATCCTTGTCTCACTCCTCCATGTTAAAGAAAGAATTGAAATATTTTTCAAGTGGGGTACTATAAGGTGAAATCCTTCCGTTTAATATAAACTTGAGTGTTTCGATTGTTTTCATCAGCATTTTATAATAATTTCGGTAAAAATTTAATAGACCACTCGTGCTGAGGATATATTTTAGAGAAAAACATTTAAAAGGTCTTTACATATTAACTAATCTTCAAAACCACAAAATTTATTTACTATTATATTTAAAAAACTTTAAATCAGTTGATCCAAATTCAAATAATAAGTAAAAAAATAAAAAAAAACTATTAATTATTTAGAAATTTTATAATTCTTATTCTTACCTCGTAAACAAATATTTAATTAAAGTTTAAAAAAAAAACTTCATAATAACTTAGCTTTACATAAGCACGTCACTGAATAAATAAAGAAAATAAATATAAATGTTGTCATTCCGCAACAACAGTTTGAACACAAAAGAATACTGACGTGCATTATTCTGTTTCTCAGGTTATTTCCCCAGGCCCATGTAATCAAGTTGAGGATATAATCTGGAGAACAGGAGCGAGCGCAGGACATCAGGATGACTTATTTAGTAAGATTCTCGATCTGGAAGCGCCTTACGAACTTCATATTCCAGGCAGTTGTGGAAAATCTCCCTAGGCATACACTAACAAGCTTGGTTTGGATTGAGATTTGAATATCGCTATTTAAAAGGGAATTTCGAGGTGATATCTGACTTCGTCGATTGTTGATTTTGACGGAGAAATTTCAATACGATAATATTTGGTTTAATAAAGCGCTTACTATTTGAAAAGGAAGTAAAACAATTTATAGAAGTAGAAATAATAGTTTACGAGGACTACCTTAAAAACTTTTAGACGTGGAAAAACAGTTTGACTCTCGATATAATTATTAGGGAAATATTTTACACTTGTTTGTAGCACTTATGGGCTATTGATTATGTCCGGGGTGTCCCATTTCCGGTACTTTTAGGGGGTATTGGAGTTATTATCAAAGATATAGTGTAGCGGTTTTCACTTTAGTACCCTACTTTTTAACGAAACGAAAGATTCCGGTGTCAAGTTTGTCATGACTCTCTTAGTTTTTAATCAACAGGGTGATTTTGAAAATTTTCGTTTTTTAAGCATATCTCATATTTCTGTTATGAGTTGATTTATCAAAAACGTAAAAACTGATTTTCATAGAGTTTTTTACTTAGAGTTCAGTTTTTTCAAAAAATTTTAGTTTTTGAGACATTAACCAAACTTATAATTTTTAAATATGACACCCTGTATATTATTTTAGATATTGATTAAGGATAATTTAGGCTTCGCAAATATATATATATATATATATATATATATATATATATATATATATATATATATATATATATATATAACGTGTTTATTTTATTTTAAAGAACAAGATCGGAATTTGATATTATATATAATTTACTTTATTTGTAACAATAGGCCATGGAGAATTTCAAAGAAAGAAATGCAAAATTTTGACAATAGTAATTATACCAAAGATTCTTATTCTTCTTCTTCTTTCTCAGCCCATTGACGTCCACTCCTGGACATAAGCCTCTCCGATGGTCCTCCACTGGGATCTGTCTCTCGCCTTCTGGAGCCAGTCTTTTCCAGGAAACTGTCTTATTTCATCTACTAATCTGCGTTGTGGCCTACCACGATTTCGGTTCATTTCTCGCGGTCGCCATTGCAGTAATTTACTCGTCCACCTATCGGACTGTTGTCTAGCTATGTGCCCCGCCCATTGCCACTTTAGTCGTGATATGCGTTCAATGACGTCAACTACTTTGGTTCTTGATCTTATTACTTGATTTCGTATTTTATCCCGTAACGAGATTCCTAACATTTGTCTCTCCATGGAGCGTTGAGTGACTCGGAGCCTATTTGCGTTTAATTTGGTTAGTGTTATCGTTTCCATGCTGTAAGTAGCAACAAACAAGACATACGTGTTATACACTTTCCGTTCAAGGTTGATTGGTGTGTTTCTATCTCTTAATACGTACTGCAACTTTCCAAAGGCAGTCCATGTCAGCCCTATTCTCCTTGTTATTTCCGCCGTTTGATTTTCTTTGCCCAGTTTCATGACGTGGCCTAAATAGATGTACTCTTGGACATTCTCTATGATTTCATTTTGAATCTCTATTTGTATATTTGCGTCAGGGCTCATTAACTTAGTTTTCCCCAAGTTCATCGTAAGTCCCATTTTTTTCGCCTCTTCATTGAAATCTTGAAGCATTTGTTTTAGCTCTTCTGGGTTGCTAGACATGACAACAACATCGTCGGCGAAACGAAGATGACTAAGATAAGAACCGTCGACTCTCAAACCTTTCTCATCCCAATTTAGTTTTTTTAAAGACATCTTCCAAAGCTAGCGTAAATAGTTTCGGAGAGATGAAGTCTCCCTGACGCACACCTCTCATAACGTTTATTTTTTCGGTTTTTGTGTCTTCGTCGATTTTAACCTGTATAGTTGCGTTTTTGTATATGTTCTGTATGATAGTGGTATACCTGAAGTCAATTCTAGCATTATTAAGTGATTTCAAGATCGCCCATGTTTCTATAGAGTCAAACGCCTTGTGAAAATCTACAAATGCCAGGTGTATAGGAATGTTATATTCTTCCGTTTTTTCTAAGACTGTGCGTAGGGCTTGAATATGATCTATTGTACTAAATCCAAAGATTAGACACTTTAAAAGTTAATTTTAATGTTTTTCTATATTCTGGAATGGAAACAATTAATTATTAATACATTTTTTACGTAAAACAACACTGTTATTATAAAACCAGAATATTAAAATCTGATTGTAAAGAAACAAGAAAAACACTATTTCATAAAACTAAAATAGCAAAAACAAAACGAAACTCTGAAACTAAAAATAACCACGAGTTTCTTAAAGATAATTTTCAAAATGACGGCCGTTTTCTCGAATGCAATACCGGCACAGTTTTGTTATTCTTCTAAATGCATTTAAAAGAATCATAGATCAATTATGAAAAGTTTGGAAGACTCAACCAATTGTCTCACAAAGTTCCGCTATAGATTCATGTCGTGTGTTATATACTTGATTTTGCCTAAAATCCCTCAAAAAAAAATCCAAAATGGAAATATCGGGAGATCGTGGGGGCCATCTCACTGGCCCATTGGTGTCTATCCATCTTTGAGGAAAGTTATTGTCCAGACATGACCTAAACAGTCCAATGCTCGCGGCACCGTCTTGATTAAGATAAATGGAACTGAAATGAGCCAACGGAACATTTTCAAGTAATTTTATAATAATTTTCTCAAGGTTTTCTAGGTATCTATGTGCTTTGACACCCCCGTCATACATCCTGTAGGCTATTTGTCAGCCCAAAATAAAACATGACATCAACTCCGAAGCACCCAATATCTCGTGTTGTGACAATTAAAAATCCCCGCACGTGAAAAACAACATTCGTCAGAGCAGATGACAAATCTGTCAAAAGATTCATTGGTGCGAATTTGTTCTAAATACCATTGACAAAATGTTACATGGCGCTCATCATCTTCAGAGTCTAAATGTTGCGCTATTTTAAATTTATACAGATGGTATTTACACATTCTCAAAATTCTTTCAGCGTCAGATTTTGCTGCACCAACTTCTTCCTCTATTTTTTTACAGGATGATGAGGTTGTTGCTGCTGCGTAAAATAACACATTTTTCATTTTCTCTCCCTGTCTTCTTTGGCGTATGTTTTGAGACGCGGCTGAATAGAGGATCCGTGTTCAACTAGATTTCTTTTTAAACGAGCAAATGTACCGGGAAAGGGTTGCCTTTTTTCTGTATACCTAACATGAACAAAAATGATGGCCAGATATAAAAAGTTATCCTAATGGTAACGCTCTCAATACATTACCTATTAAAATATAATTCAGAAGCTTCTTGGGGACTTTCATTGCTTTATATAAAACATACTAACGTATCATACTTTTCATAATTATCATGAACGGCCATTGTAAATGCAAAATAAATAAAAAGTGAAATATAAACACCTACGTAACAAAAATATTTCATAAATAATTACAATCTGACAAAACTGTGAAGTTTTGTACATCTGCCTTTTGTTTCTTATAAATTGGCCATGGCCTACTGTTACAAATAAAGTAAATTACTGAAAATATCGAATTTTGACCTTGTTTAAAAAAAATAAAAATAAACACATTATATATTTTTGAAAATTATAGTTAATCAATATCTAAAATAATATACCAATTAAAAAACCATAAGTTTGGTTGCTATCTCAAAAACTACATAAACTTTTTAGAAAAAAAAACTTACTGAGCTACTGAACTCTACGTAAAAAATTGTATAAAAATCAGTTTTTACCTTTTTGATAAATTAATGCATAACAGAAATACGAGATCTCTTACGCTCTACAGCCCATCTGCATCTCTTACTATTCAAAAGACGTAAGGTTGGTTTTCATGCACATTTGACGCCTCTTGAAAATCCAACTTTATACCTTCTTTCCAAAGAAAAAACACGTATACACATGCAGCAGATGACAAGCTGGCAAATGTAGGAAAAAATGCAAATGACCTTGTACACTGATTTCATATAGCATTTCAATGTCTGCACTAGCCACTCTAAGGAATGGTAATTTATAAATTAAATATAGACTTTAAACAAAAACTCATTCAGGATTAAACAGCTTTTAAGGATAAATGAATGGTGCACCATTCAAACAACAAATAAATAAAAAAGTATAAAACAATGTAATGATTAAGAGAGTTACTTCAAGTGAGACTATACGGCCTCACCCCTCCAACCGTTCTCGTGCAGGTGCAAACATCAGTCTGGCGCCATTTGGTAGGAAACATATGACCATTTACGACTACCATTTTAACGGTAGATCTCCCGTTTTTCAATGAGAGCTACCATGCTACCGGTTTTCATAAGTGATCTAAAATTAAGCTTTATAACTAATATAAAGTTCCATTTGATGTGTATCTTGCGGATCTACAATTTTTTTTCCACAATATAGCAATTTTTCTGAACGGATCTATCGATTTTCGTACGAGATAGGTTGGCGACACTACCTATGTTAGCTGGAGATGAAAGCACCGAATAGAGAACATCCCATTCTCAAGCTCCAAATCTCCGAGCGGACGGTGTAAAACTTGACTTTACCATCCGTAGGTAGGATCAGAGCAATGTATTGTGTTTGAGTTTTAATACAATGCTCGGTTCCTCCCCCGGTAGTGCAAAGTGCTTTTACTTCACCTGGTGCTGCTTCTCGGCTCCTACTCTTCAGAGTGCAGGTACTCCCTTGAGCGCCACAACACCAGGCTAGACCGTGTGTGTTTCCACACACGACCGAGCTCGTTTTGCACCAAATCTTGAAGATTCAGATGCCCCCTTGGCACGATGGTGAAGCACTCATTTGAGGTTATACGACCTTACATGAGTGCCCTTGCCATACACCACTCTCCTTCGTAGAAATACGTCCCTGAGTAGAGCATACTGGGCTCATCAGACCGCTAACGCGGTGTCTTGCAAACCGTTTGCAAGGAAACAGTTCTTATCTTCTCACAGTAGACATTTTCATGTACACAACCTTTATATTATGTTATGATGAATGCTTCACGGTTAAGCGCCGTTGAACAATGACCTGTGGGATATATCTATCCCCAACAGTGTCAGATGATGGCATATCTGCAGTACATTTCCGACTTAACATGGTCCTACCTAAAATGAAAAGAGAATTATTTCAAGTGAGACTATACGGCCTCACCCCACCAACGGTTCTCATGCAAGTGCAAACATCGGTCATTGGCGTCATTACGTAGGAAACGATGACATTTACAACTACCTATGCCAGCTATAACTGAAAGCTCCGATATAGAAGATATCAAATACCCAAGCTCCAAATCTCCATGCGAGCCATGTGTGTTTTCACAAACGCCGAGCACATTTCGCTCTGAGTCTTAGAGGTTCAAGTGCCCCTCGGCACGATCGTAAAGCACTCATTTCAGGTTATACGACCCTACATGAGTGCCCTTGCCATACACCACTCTACCTTGTAGCGTATACGTCCCTGAGTAGAGCATGTGGATAATAAAGTCTAGCTTTGCACCGCCCACAGATAGATTTGGAGCTTGGGTATTAGATGTCTTCTATATCGATACTCTCATCTACAGCTGGCATAGGTAGTCGTAAATGGTCCTTCGTTTCCTACCTAATTGCGCCAGTGACCGATGTATGTACATATGTATGTATATGTGCGTAGAGTTGGGGTTCTGTACACTGCGACCTTGTAGATCTATTGTCCCCCTCTATTGCTGCCTAGTCTTAAGAGTTTCCTTATCGGCTAGAGCAGGTCCTTCAGTTTTATTTCCCTCAGGAATCTCATGATGTTGGACGGCTTCAAGGTAGGTAGCTCCCCTGCTTCGATTTGGTGTGCTCCCAAGAACCGCATGCTAGGGTTATCTAAAGCGCTGCACTTTGAAAAGATATTAATAGAGGTTTCGTCCTCCTCCTCACAGAATCTACACTCTTCTCTTTCTACCAGTCCGAGTTTCATAAGGAGTCCTTTCAGGTGGCAATGCCCCGTCAGAACCCCTGTTAGAACGCTGAGCTGGATTTTACTCAAGCTTATGCATTCTCTGGACCTCTTCTGGTCGTAGTCCCAAAGATTATCTTCGCTTGTCTTAATCCTTGCAGGTCCGAACAATAATTGGATCTCCTGCTTTCTTATTCTGTCTTTAGTTCTTCCAGCATTACGCTGCTACTGATTCCATAGAAAGGCTCTGGCCTCAGAAGAAGTATCTCAGCCCCTTTCCTCGCGAGCTTATCTACTATTTCATTCCCCTCTATCCCGGTATGCCCCGATACCCACCTGAGGGTGACTTCTTACTCAAATCATTCAGTTCCTTTAGACATTCTTAGATCATCTTGGAGCCAGTGACTGATGTTTGCACCTGCATGAGAACCGTTGGAGGGGTGAGGCCGTATAGTCTCACTTGAAGTAATTCTCTTTCTATTTTAGACAGGACAATGTTAATTCGGGAATGTTCTATAGATATGGAATCGCCTGACTGTTGTAGATAGATATATGCTACAGTGCATGAAAAAAGGTATAAAAACAGTAAAAAATTGAAAACTTTGAGAGAGCATTTCTCAATTACTATTCATGATACAGATTTCGGCTGGGGGCCATTTTAACGTGCGTTATGTCAGGGGCCGATTTCTATACCTAAATTCACATACAAAAAAGTTGTGGGAATATGAAAATGCTAATATCGAGAAAAGTAGCAAAGTTTGAGGCACCATATCTCGGTTATTTTTCATCGTACAGACTTCTACAGGGGATTTATTTTAAGGGGCATAACGTCAGCTTTCTTTTTTATAAGGCAATGCCTATACCTAATTTCACAGTTTCATTTAAAAATTTATATTTTTATTGTTCGCTTTTTAGCGCTTTTTTAGAAGTTGGTTCATTTTTTTATGATTTTTTTTTGTAATAATTACATTTCTTTGAATTAGTAAATTTTAATTATTATTAATAGTCATCTGACAATCATAGTTTTATCATCTAAAATGGTCTGAAGAAGAACGGATCCCTATAGCGAAATAATAATTCTCCATTCATTATAGTGAAAAACAAGGTCACACAAATCCTGGTAATTTTGTTTTCGTACAAATACCCTACTTGCTGTTTTAAGTATACTCTGGTTATGATATACTTTTAATGTTTTTAATGTTGTTAATAATAAAACTTCAATATCCACATTTTCAACTTAATAACTTTTTATGTACTATAGCTAACTGATTAAACCTCGTAAAATTTAATTTAAGGCAAAAAAACAAATTTGACAAAGACAAATATCCATGCTTATTTGATCAGTGTTCGCGTAATTCTAGAATGGATGTTAAAAAGCGAACATAACTAAATTAGGATCGAACACAAGCAGTGTTTAATCAGTTTTCGAGCTCATTGGCCGAAGAACAGCCCGGGTCACTCGAATTAAATTATTTCATTTAGAACATAATCTAATAATTATTAGGATTTATAGAGTTGGAGTTAATTTTGAAATCCCAGTTCGATTTGGTATAAATGTTTAACAAAATTTGATGAAACCACATTGAAACAAGAAGTTATAACAATGTAAAGCTTCAAAACAGTAACCAAAGCGGATAAGCTTATAATTTGTCGGTTTACAGTTCATTTATATGATTAGAAACTAATGGACATGGAAAACTAATTTTATGGTAGGTGATTTAATCTGAACTTGCAGAGAAATGGTAGCCTAATAATTTGCAAATTTGAGGGTTAGCTTTTATTGTTACCTATTTGAATTAATATTTGGTTGTTGTAATTAAGGGCGTTATTAAAGCTTGCTTTTATACTTTGAAATTAAATCAAACCGACCCTTTTGGGCAATGATGGTGATCCATCAGTGGAGAGAAGTACGAGGATTAAGTAAAAAGTTTCCTGCCTAAGCAGGAAAATACTAACTTTATGAAGTAATTTTATTTTATTTTCAACCGACTTCTAAAAGAAGGAGGTTCTCAATTCGTTGACTATGTATTTCTTTTTATGTATGTACACTGATTACTCCGGAACGGCGGAACCAATTTGAATGAAATTTTTAAGTTATGTTCAGGAAGTTACTGCCGTGGTTCCATATTTTTTGGACGAAATTGGTGCAGTAAAATCCAAGATGGCGCCAACAATATGGCTGTCAAAAAAATTAATTTTATCCGATTTTCTCCATAATTGGTATGGGAAAATTTTCGGGGTCGAAATCTGAAATTATTTTTCAAAAATTCAATATGACGAATCCAACATGGCTAACGAGAAAATTTAATTTTGTCCGGTTTTCTCCAAAATTGATGTAGGGGAGTTTTTGGGGTCGCACATAATGAATCCAAAATATTTTTAAAAAATTCAATATGGCGGATCCAATATGGCGCACGAAAAAATCGATTTTGTTCGATTTTCTCCAAAATTGGTAGGGGGGAGTTCTCGAGGTCGCACATAACGAATCCGAAATTATTTTTTAAAAATTCAATATGGCATATCCAATATGGCGGATAAAATATTAATTTTGTCCGATTTTTTTAAAAATTGATATGGGGGAATTTTGGGATCGCACATTACGAATCTGACTTTATATTTTAAAAAATTGAATATGAGGGATCCAAGAAGGCGGATTAAAGATTCGATATCTCTCGATTTTGTGTAAAATCAGTATTGGAGAATTTTGTTAGTGTTAATTACGAATCTAAAATATTTTTTGAAAAACTCAATCTAGCGGATTCAATATGGCGCCCAAAAAATTTAACATTTTTCGATTTTCCCCAAAACTGATAAAGAGGGTTCTTGAGACGGTAAATTATGAATTTAATAGTATTTTTTCAGGATTCATCATAGCGGATTAAAAACTTTACATTTTTCGATTTTGTTCAAAGGTGGGAATGTACCGTTTTTGAGAATGTATTCGCGAATATAAAATTATTTTAAGAAAATCAAATATGTCAGATTCTATATGACCGTCTAGAAATTTTAAATTTCTGGATTTCGTCCAAAACTGGTACTAGGGGGCTTCGAAGGATTTAGATTTAGATTAGATTAAGATGTAAAAAGTATTTTTTTAAAATTCAATATGGCGAATCCAATATGGTGAGTTGAAATATTGATCTTATTCACATTTTTTCAGATTTGGTATTAGGGTGTTTTCGGGGTGGTGTATTACGAATATAAAGTTAATTTTTTACAACTATGAGGTTGATAAGATACAATATGAGAGGCTGAAATTTTACTTTTTCCGATTTTGTCTAAAATTGATATTGCGGGGTTCTTGAGGCGTATACAAACTCAATATGTATAAAATATATCGGGTTAAGAATCTTACGTCTCAAATTCTTTAAATATCGATATTGGAAGGTTTAAGGGCCTACATTACCAATCTAAAATTAATTTGAAATTTAAGATAGTGAATTTACTATGACAGGTTAAATATTTGTTTGATACAATTTCACTGGTATTTGGAGAACTCTAAGAATCAAAGAATTTTTAGTAGTTCATTTTAGGGTGGTTTACAACTTCGGATAAAATGGGTACTTTTTTGTCACCTTGGAGTCATTGCGAGGCACACTAATCTCGATTAGTACTTACTTTAAATAATTTATGGGTATCATAATGAATTGAAAACCGAAAACCGAAAAATAAAATTTTTATAAAAAATTTAACCGACTTCTAACAGTGTGTCAAAAAGTGAAAAATAACTATAAATTTTTATATGAAATTGAAATTTTTTCAGTCGGCGCCAAATTATTTCTAAATGAAACAAATAACTACTAATATATACAAATATGGTAAAAAAGCAATTACAAATAAAGGACTTTTAATCTTTTTATGCGAATCATATTTTGTCAGGTATTAGTTTGACGCCGACTTCAAAAATTTCAATTTTATATAAAAATTTAAAGTTATTTTTCACTTTTTAGTGCCCTTTTAGAAATCTGTTCCATTTTTTATAAAAATTTTACTCTACATAATTTTAAAATTATAAGTACACCGGTGCTTCATTTCCTTAATCCATTCTATGTCGATGTCTTCAAACAAATTTGCTAACTAGGAGTTCGTAGCTGCTGTGACTTGACTTTAGAGATATATTGAAGTCTGAAAGTATCAAGTTGGGAAAACAGTATGCTTGCGGAACAATTTCAAATTTCATTTCATGAATTTTGGCCATCACTATGATATCCCAGTGTTCCAGAAAGATAACATGTTATTCAGCATTACCTACATAATAAGGATTTTTGGAGGAGCTGGTCATAGATCTGGGATCAGATTTGTAGAATTCAAGATGGTAAATCCAAAATGGTGAGCTCGAAGTTTTAAAAAATTCTTTACACAATACCGATATGTAAAGATTTTTGAATCCACCATCAGAAATTTTTCAAATCCGTTCCTAAATTTATCATCAGCAACCCTAAAAACCTCTACATGTAGGTATTGTACATAAAGCAGATATTTTTAAAATTTCACGTCCATCATGTTGGAGATGCCATTTAGAATTGCACAAGCCTGATCCCTGATTCGTGTTCAACTACTATAAAAACACTTATAATTCGGTTTTATGCATAAAATAGAAATTTTTAAAATTTCAGGTACGCCACTGTGATCTCCGAGCTCGTGACCGTAAAAATGGGTCGGAAAAAAACCTATGCTGCGAATGTATTTTTGGGTTCAAGAATCTTCAAGGAATACACGCCATTTTGTAATTGTAATTTTTCTTTTTTTCGATAATTCCACCACATAGGTTTCAAGTACAGGTGTCGGGATTCCTTTTATTGCACTTTTTTTGACATATTTCTACCAATTTTAAGTTAAAATTAACAAATTTAAAGAAAAATGGAGTTTGAAAAGAGCGTTGGTTATTTTATTTTGCAAACATTTTGCATAAATATCTCATTTTTTATTATTTTCTTTACAGCCACGAATAGTCGAAAATACCCCTGAAAATAGCGCTGAAAGAAGGGTAAAATTTTATCACTTTTTGGCGGTAATTGGTTAATTTAACTTACTGGAAAAGTAAAAAAATCTGTAAAATTAAAAAAAAATAAGAGATCAAATTTTTGGCACCATGTGTAATGCATAAGGTATAAACGTGTGTCAGAAAGGCTTATTTCCTACAAATTTGTTAAAATAAAACGCGTATAAAAGTTTGTTACTGAAGATATTTACTGCAAAACGGTATGAACTGGAAATATATGTAATCTTTAAAGTAATAAAGTTAGCGTTAATGTATGAGAAATATTACCACAAAAAAGTTCAGTTTCTTCCACAATTCCATATTTATATTTTATACTTCCAAATATTTGATGTGTGATATTGTACAGCTTTCGTTTGCTTTTTTACTCTTATACTTTGTGATACTTTTCGCCACTTTTCAACATGGCTAGCCAGAAATGGTGAATGTGAACAACAAACAGCAAACCGCCTATTAGATGCTACTCCAGGTCATAACATAATACAAATCAAAAGAAAAAATAATTCAACCTACTATAACAAAACAGATTGGTATAAGATCAACCATAATTTGGTCTATAGTTCTTTACCCGCGTTTTGTTTCCTTTTTTGCAGATTAGAACGATGTCTACATTTTTTCACTTTGTTGGATCTTTTGCGTGTTCGATTATATTTATTCTTGTTTGACCTCTGGAATCTCCTCTGTACAGGGTGTCCTGGAAAATGTGGGAAATCTCCCGAATACGAAGAAAAAACACGTGAAAGGAATACTACAAGCTCATATATATTTTTTTGTATAATCCCCCTCTTCGGAGATATGGGCTCCCAAAGAGCTGCAATGGAAGTTTTTTACATATAATTATTGATCCACCAGATATATTTCAATTTTTTTATATTATGTATACCAGGTAAGACACTTTAAAATACTATCCAAGAAATTGCAGTGAATTACTCACAGCTGCAGAGCCGGACTAGCTGTGACACTCATGGCCCCATTTTTTCACGCCCTGTATGACGTCATTTTATTTATATCATGTATTTGGCGTATTTCGATATAAGATACATCTTTGTTGCTATCAAATATTCAACCTTCAACCGTATGATAAAAAATCCAAAATTAGAGTTAACCTCGTTAGTTAAAAACGTCTAATTTTATGAATTGCAGTTCGATCTAAGTTCGCAAAAAATGTGCGTTTAATTTTATCGGCGCCAAAAACAAAGTATTGTTGTTGCAAACGTTTCTTGGTACGAAATAAATAAATGTCCTGCATTTTAGAACTTGTCAACTTTCACATCGCTGACACATTGATTTTTTATTTGGATATTAATTTACTGATTTTTGGATTTCGTGGTGAAATTAATGAAATAATTCGAAATATGGAATACACGTTTATTGACTATGCAGATATGCATATTATATATGGTCTTGCATCTTGCAATCGTACTCTTCCAAATCAGAAAACTTTTCAATGACTTGACCAACGTCTAAGGGAGAATGGTAGGCGACTCCATTTAATAAGGTAATATTATTAAATTTCTTCATAATTTTAGGACATTTTGTGAAAAGGGGTACTGATGCTAATCAGGAAGAACAGTGTACATACGCCGCAATCAGAGGAAATTATTTTAAATATTGTAGATGACACTCCTTCAACGAGTACTTGAAAATTATCAGCGCAGTTTAATACGTCAAAAACAATAGCACATGAAGTTCTTCAAGAACAGCTGGTATATCCATAACACTTGAAGAAAGTGCATGAACTGATTCCTGAAGATTTTCGCCGTAAAATACAATTTGCAAACTGGCTATTGGGTCAGCAACGAAATACTGTAAACTTCATTAGCACCATTCTCTTCACAGATGAAGCAGAGTTTACCAAAAATGATATCATAAATTTACACAACTCACATATATGGGCTGATGAAAATTATCATGCAATTATTGTTTCATAATCAATAAAAATCTAGGCGGGAATCATTGTCAATGATTTTGATTGGATCACTCGTATTACCTACAAAACTGAATGTAGAACCTTATTTGGAGTTACTCCAGAACGCTGTTCACTATTTACCACTTAAAATCAGATACACGATAGATGTGAAATCGTTTTGACGTTAAGTCTGAATGTAAGGAACGGCTTATACAATTATCACTAATGATCCAGACTTTTATAATATTGTAAAACCATATATTCTGCTTCCTCATCACTATACCAATTGCCATACAGCAACCAGACAATTTTTTATGTACTACTTGAATATATTCTTGTCACGGTTAAAAATTTATCTTAAATTTCCTATGGTTAATTGGGTTCATTCTACCTTCTTTTTGCTAATATTCACGTTTTGGGCAGCACTATATCATTGTTATTAAGCATTTCTCTTTTTTCCTTCGTATAACAGCCTAATATTCGTTGCATTTTTGAGTCCTATTGCTTTTCGAGCCATTCCAAATTTCACTCTCTTGCAAATTTTTTTCCCAACTTAATTATTTTCTTTATCTTTCCGTAATTTGCCTATAAGAAATACAGCCCTAATTAAAATTCTTTCATAACTTGTATTTTTAGGTCGGCAACTCTACGTCACTGTTTTAGGTTGTTTATATTTAAATAGAATCTTATTATTTACCTTTTTTATAAGATATCTTTTTTTTAGGTTGATTATTTCAAATTAAATTGTTACATTTATCTATCTTAGTCACAGTTTTCCGAATTTTTATTTGTAGTATTTTCAGGGATTTGTTTACCATTTGTTGGGGTTATGTGACCTTTTCAGTTGACGTTTAGGCAAATTTGCATTCTTTTAGGCCGTTGCATTTTGGGAGGAAATTTGGGTGAGTAACTAATACCGTGTTGCTAATGGCTGAGGGAAAATTCTTATTTCCTATTTTAGGGATCAACAATGAAGTCCTATTTGATTTTGAATCGGAAATTTCAACGACTTATTAGTTAGCAATGCTCTTTAAGCCCACTATTTTGAGCTGTCATTCTTTTGTCGAATTGCTACTTGTTTAAGATCCCTTTTTGTCTTGTGCCGTTTGTCGAGGGAAAAAGAAGCTCATACAGCGCAGGTTTCGGGCTCCCTATAAAATGGCGAGAATTTAACTGTCATTGCTACATTTTCCTGTGAAATTTTATATTGTGGAGTCGAAAAATTTCCATCCCGATTTATTGCCGCCATCCTGCGGATTTTGATGGCAAATTTCTTTTGCGTGCCTCGATAGTATGGTGGTGATTTGTGTGATTTAGTTATTTTTTCAGCTAGTTATCGAGGTGCGCCCTGGAAGCAGGGATTTTGTCGGCCCCTTGGCATTATCATCAGGAATCAGTCTGACCCCAGAAAATAGGGGTCCACCCTTGAGGGTATAAGTCAGTCCACCCTTAGGGGCATAAGCAATTCACCCTTAGGGGCATAAGCAATTCACCCTCTGGCTGAATTCCACCATAGAATCTAGAAGAAGTCCAAATCAACAACAACTCAGGACTTCTCCATCATCAAGATTAAGAGTATTAATATAAACATTTCTTTCTTTTTAACATCCTTGAGTTTCATTTATCCCACCACTTCTTATTGTGTTCATTTAATTTAATCATTTTTATTTTTTTGTTATTTTGATATGTTGAACAGCAAGATATAGAGCTGGGTTAGACGCTAGGCCCGAGTAACAACGTGGGGGGTTTTCCGAGTTTACCCGGCTAAAACTCGGCGGCGCCTTTAATAAATACCCACCCCTAGTCTGCGGCATAGGAGCTAGCTCGGCACTGCTAACTGGTGCCGCCTCTAGCTTCCAACTCTGCTCTGCTCGCACAAGACAGTCTTTATATCTTTTTTTGCACTTATAAATAAATACCAATGTAGCATTCTTCACAAACCAGATTTGTTATCTTGTAACTGTTATTTGTTTGGACTGCACCAAGAAATATTTTTAATGGGATGATAAAAAGTATAATTCCATTTGCAGGAGACACATCTGAAAATGGAATTGAATATGTTTACTGACACAATACATTTTTATGAAAGAAACTTTTTTTCTCTTTTTATCTATCTTTATTTACTATTTTTAATCCATTTATCGCACCTGTGTTTTTCTATTTTACGTTTTTCTCTGTTACTTTAGCGTAGTCAAATATAAACTGTCAACTTTTCTCTTTTGCGAACACGAAATGGGATTTTACTTATTCGATTAAACTTCCATTTTAATCATGACTCGAAAGGTCTTTTGTTAATATGGCTTTTGTGTTTCTGCTTTTTGCAATCGACGTGGCAACATAAACTACGAAAATCGGCTTAAAATTTATTTTCTGCTGCATTGCAGTTAGTATTCTTTGAGGTGGGATAAACATTTTTTGAAATCTTCAGTTCGGTTGCGAATGAATCATTGGTATAAACTGAATTTTTACAAGAATATACTTTGTTAACCCATACTTATGTTGTAAATAGAAGAAGTTTGTTTAATTGTTTATCTCCTTTTCTCTTTCTACAAACTATATTAACGGTATCATCAGGATGGGCAACTAACAAAGATTACGGGCCGTATTTTGGGGTCAGAGACAAGAGCTTTGAGTTCAGGAAAATAGACCCGATTTTGCCTCTTATACTATAGTTTATTCAAGAACTAGAGAGAGTTATAAGTCATTTTTAACCCTTTTTTTCTTCGCAAACTACCAGTGCTCTTTAGCCCGGTGTTTTTGGCAAAATCTGTTAGACACATATATTTTTCATAGGAATGGGTTAGACATTTTATAATAAAAAATACCGGTCTATAATAATGGACTATTTGAGTTGGATAACAATAGATATTTGGATGTGTGAAGTGTTAAAAAGGATTTTAATCCTCGTCATAGGCGTTTTATTTTATCACTAAATATTTATGGCATAGAATACTATTTCGGTAATAAACCTAAAATAAAAAGTTTGTATCATATTATTTTATTTCTTATGACTTTTCAATAATTCACATACATTAGAAAATATAGATAATTTTGACATATTTAACACATTGTATGTAACACAACTGTATTTTTATTATTTTTAGTTTTGGCATAGAAATCGTTTTAGGCACATTCAAAAAGACGTAGCCTTTTTCTCTCAAAAAATTCTAATTTAAATACTTACAAAATTCCCATTGTCAAAAATACAAGAAGTTAAACATATATAAAAAAAATAAATTCGTCCATATAATATTAAATTTTTTTTTTGGGTTATCGATCATTTTATAATTAATTAAAAACATTTTTAGGATATTTGACGTTTCAGTTTATTTATTATTATTCTACTAGTCAGGCAACTAAAAAGTGAACATTGGGAGCAGTTCTCTAAAAGAATGGAAGGAGACTTCTATAGTGTACAAAAACAAATGTGGCGACTGACAAGACAACAGCGCAAAGAAATATCTGAACTCACCGAAACAAACAAAATATCAGAAGAGAAATGGATAGACTACCTTACAAAATTATTTGAGGGAGATGCTAACATTGGAAAAAACAACATACCAGCAATAAGGAATAATGTGGAAGTCACCATTCAAGAGGTAGAGAAAGCTAAAAATCCTTTAAAAATAGAAAGTCTCCCGGACAAGACGGAATTCATAACGAATTGTTGAAATACGGAGGACAGCGACTAACACAGGAACTCACAAGTTTCATTCGAAAAATTCTGACACAATGCAAAGTACCAGATAGGTGGAGAGCAGCACAATGATGTTTATGTTTAAGAAAGGTGACAAACAAGAACCAGGGAACTACAGGGGTATTAATCTACTGGACACAACTCTGAAACTCGTTACGAAAGTAATCAAAAATAAAATTAATTCGGTTATAACACTGGAAGATGAACAGCTGGGATTTAGATCAGGAAGGTCTTGCGTGGATGCAGTATTTATTCTACGACAAATAGTCGAAAAATCTATAGAATACAATAAACCAACATTTTTATGCTTTATAGATCTAACAAAAGCATTCGATCGCATAAAGCTAGATGACGTAATCCACCTGTTATATAAGAGAAATATGCCTATCAATATAATTCAGACCATCGAAAACATATACGCAAACAATAAAGTTCAGATTCGCACTAACGGTAAATTATCAACACCGGTATTAGACAGGGAGACTCGCTTAGTCCTTTCTTGTTTAACATGATAATGGACGAAATAATAAAGGAGGTGCGACTTGGTAGAGGATATAAAATGGGTGATACAGAAATAAAAATTCTCTGTTACGCTGATGACGCTGTGATATGTGCCGAAAATGAAGACGACCTCCAGAGATTGTTAAATACCTTTAATCTTACGGGAAGAAAATATAATATGATTATCTCAGCCGAAAAAACGAAATGTATGACAACCTCAAAAGAACCTCTCCGATGCAAACTAGAACTAGACGGTCAAATAATACAACAGGAAATGAGTTTCAAATATCTAGGAATCGACATAACTAGTTATGGTAACATCGAAGATGAAGTAAGAGGGCACGTGACCAAAGCAAAAAAAGTGGCGGGTTGCCTCAACGACGTGATCTGGCGAAACAAACACTTACAACAAGAAACAAAGGTTCGGATCTACAAAACCACAATTAGACCTATTATGACATACACCTCAGAAACACGGCCAGAGACGACAAAAACGAAACAACTATTGGAGACTACAGAAATGAGAATACTTCGACGAATAACAGGAAAAACGCTACTAGACAGAGAAAGAAGCGATAACATCAGGCAATCATGCAACACAGACTGCATTAATGAGTGGGTCCTACAACGTAAGACACAATGGAACAAACACATAAGCCGAATGACAGAGGATAGACTGGTAAGGATCGCACGAGATAAATCGCCTAGTGGTACACGCAGTAGAGGTCGACCACGGAAAAGATGGAGCGATAATTTAAGTCCAGAATGAGGAAAATCGAAGAAGGAACAGGTCAGGGACCTATTATAGAAGGTAGAAGAAGAAGAAGAAGTTTATTTATTTCTTAAAACATCTGCAGAATTACAATTAAACAATAAAAAGGGATTCAAATGTAATTAATTTTTACATTTAAATCATAAATTGCGTTTACGCTGGTAAACATTACGTATCTAATTCGTAATCAAAGTCAGTAAAGCTATCTTCTCTCAAATTAACTATAATTGGCTCCTCTATCTCACCGATCATGAGATCGAGTTTCCACATTTTCTTTTATTATATGGATTTTTCCCAATTTTCTACAGTAACTTAATTCAAAAAATCTTTCAAAAGTTCAGTTAAATTACTAATTTTGTAAGTTGTGTTATTTCTAGCAACTCTACCTTTTACTTGAGAGAGATATTTCCTTCACCAACGGACATTTTCCGGACGATCTATAAGAACAAATTTCCTATCTGGTTTTTTCCAACAAAAATTAAGTTCTCTGAGCAATTTCCAGAGCTCAGTTCTTTTAATTTCAGATAAATCCCGATCTTCATTAATTTTAGTTAGAATTTTGTCGACGATTGGGATCTGCTTCTCATAATAAAATGTATGTACAGGGTGAGTCAACGATTGGATGAAGTAAGTTTGTGACTTTTCGGTGAAATTTACAAAGAAACTATATTTATTGTTTGATACAATTTATTTTTACGCAGATTTTAAAAATATTTAGGACTCTACAGGGTGAGCCAAAAAACTAGGACAGCATAAAGTTGTATTTTTTCAAATAGAATACCCTATATACGAATCATATTTTCGATTTAGCTTATAATTTTAAATCTTTTTTATTAAGGGTTTACTATAACAAAACTTTATAGTTTCTGAGATAATTAAGTTTAAAGAAAAAAAGTCACATTTTCAAGCATCAATTCAATCCTAAATAACGTTTTCAATTTTGTGACAAATATATTCAAATTTGGAATTTAGCAAGGCCAAGGACAAGTTGACATAATTTTTACCTAATATTTGCAATAAAAGCTACAGGGTGTTGAACACATCGGCTCAAATTTGAACAAGTTTAAATGAATAAATATCTTTTTTTTTTTAAAAGGTACACCCTGTATATTTTCATGTTATTTAATAGAGTAATAAAAACCCTAAAAGTTTTGTTCAATATATTCTATACCTATTTATAATAGTTTTTGAGATATTTCAGTTTTTCTTATTTTCCATACTTTTTTACAGAAATAGTCTTCATTATCATAGTAGCCATGTAAAATAATAAAAAGAAACTACAGAAACAAACAGAATGTGGTTAAATATGATGAAATATATTATTCGTTATATTACAACGGCAATAGTTTAATTAAACATAATGTGAAAAAATTAACACAACAATAACGACAAGGCAAATACATATTTACTTTTATACTAAATTGAAACAAAAAAATTACCTATAAATACTGAGATTAATTATTTCTTTTTAATAAGTGTTCGAATAAACGACCCTCTTGTGCAATGCACAAATTTAGTCTTTTTTGCAGATTTTCTTGGATCCTGGACAAAATTAGTGGCGTTATTGTTCTACAGGTATCCCTAATCCTGTTTCGCATATCTTCCACTGTTGCTGGTGGATTAACATACACCTTATTTTTAATATAACCCCATAGGAAGAAATCTAATGGGGTGATGTCGCAAGTTGGGGTAGTTCTTCTTGTAGAAAGTTCAGGTAACTATGACCATTTAGTGGTTCATTAAAAAAGTGGGGTCCAATAATTCGATTACGATGAATACCACACCAAACATTTAATGACCAGTGGTTTTGATGTTGCACCTCTCTAATCCAAAATGGGTTTTCTGTGGCATAATAATGCATGTTGCGTCTATTTACGGCACCGTTACTTCTAAAAGTAGCTTCATCACTAAACATTACCTTGCATAATAAATTTGGATTTAATTGAATCTCCGCATTTATTGTACGACAAAAGTTTACACGACTTTCAAAATCCTGTCCATGCAATTCTTGGTGTAATTTCATGTGATATGGATGATACCTATATTTCTTGGTAGCACGATTAGCGGTGGATTGTGATATTTCACATAATGCTGCTAACTGACGGCTACCAATATAAGGATTTTCCTGAACATTTAACAATACTTGTAGTTCTTTTTCTTCATTAGTTACTGGTTTGTTGACCACTTTACGTTTTGGATAATCAACAGTACCAGAAGAATCAAATCTTTGCATTAAGTTTTGAAAAGTATAGGTATTAGGCTGGCGTCGATCAGGATACTTCATTTTGTAAATTCTTTGAGCAAGAAGGCAATTTTTTTGAGCGTCTCCTATTGTATAAATCATATCTATTAACTCATTCTTTGGAAAATTCATTTTACAATATAAAATGAATGCAAAAAAAACCAAACTACACTACATAAAAACCAAAAGAAGCGATTGCGGTTATAAATTTGACACACAGAAAAATGTTCTTTTACATTGTTTTTGCCATGACTACTATGATAATGAAGACTATTTCTATAAAAAAGTATGGAAAATAAGAAAAACTGAAATATCTCAAAAACTATTATAAATAGGTATAGGATATATTGAACAAAACTTTTAGGGTTTTTATTACTCTATTAAATAACATGAAAATATACAGGGTGTACCATTTTGGTGATTTATCTTGTAAGGTGTACTTTGCTCACTGACAGAAATTAAACTGAACTATCAGAAATTTTATTGTTGCAGTAAATTTATAAATGCTTATAATATTTAAATATAATTAGATTTACAGCAGTCCTCAGTTACCTGCGGCACTGAAGCAGGTACGTTGGAGGTTTCGGTAACAATTTTTTTACTCTCTCTAGTTCCTTAATGGAGTATAGGAATGTGTATGCTTGCCATCACCCCTCCCCTTCCCAAGAGTTTTGAGTTCAGGAAAATAGAACTGACTCTGCCTTTTATATTAGTAATGTGTATGCTGATGGCACTCCCCCCCCCCCCCCCCGTTAACAACTAGTTTTTTCTTGTGATCCCTCCCCATCTCTCCAAGAGCTTCAAATTTAAAAAAATAGACCCGACCCTACCTTTTACACTAGAAATGGGAATGTTGCCCTCCACATCGACAACTTGCTTTCGCTTGTCATACTGTACTTTTGTGATATCACCGCCCCCCCCCCCCCAAAGAGAGAGGCTGGATCCGCCCCTGGCCAGAGATCATGGCTCTGAATTTTTCTTGGCGATCGCACATAGTTATTCCAAGAAAAAAATTCGCATTTATACCTTCATTGCCGATTTTGGAATATAGCATTTGTTGAATTTAATTATATTCGACATTTCGTTAAAATAAAGCAAAAAAGACTAAAAATTAAGCAGAAAGGAAACGTGAAGCATTACTAACATGACGGAAAAATGCTTATCTTGTTGTCCGTATTAATTTACTCAATTTACTCTTTTTGCTTCAAAAGCGAATATTGAATGAGCGACAAGCTGGTTTTTGACAAGAAGTTATCAAAAATCAAATACCGGAACGTCACAAAGTACTAGGTTGCATTAGGTTGAAATTAGTGAAAACTTAAAAGATATGTTCCATGTATTTTTTAAGCAACTTCTACAGCACTTAATTTAATTAAACTGTGTTAAACACTATACGACACTACAAATAAATAAATATTATAATTATAATTTATCGAGACATATAAATATGAACCCTACAGACCAACGAATGAGGTCCTTCAGCATAAAAATCTTATTTATGATACATTTGATCTACAAGTCTCTACAAATCTTTCTAAAATAATATATATATATATATATATATATATATATATATATATATATATGTATTTAAAGTTGAATATGAGATCCGCCAGTATCTTTAATGGGCGTCTTCTGTCTGGCCTTTGGTTTTGGTCCCTGGTCATAAACAGTTTCACTATCATTGTTCAAGTTTCAGGTTTTCTTTCAAATTTACTTGTGAGGACAGAACATCTTGCAGTAAGAGGCTGGACACTTTGTGAATTCATACAATAAATAACTGATTGGATAATTTCCATAGTGGATTGGGATGATGGCTTTTAGTCATACTACATAGAGTTGTAATTTCTACCGTTTCAAGGTTTATCAGTGCTGACTTTCTGCAATTACTGTCAGTATATTACTTTGTATATATGATTGCTGCTTTTCTTGATATCCCTTTTTCTTTATATATTAGAATCTTCAAGTACTTTGCTCATTGTATGCATTTTTGTTTAACAGTTCTAGAGTGTCAATTTAAGATAAATTTAATCCAGTCAAAGTACAGATGTTGTAATGGCAATCAATAACTTTACAAAAATAACAACAATAGCCCTATTTTTTTTTACTTTTGACGATTAAGTTAAAGTACCAAAACTACTTTTTGCCTAAAATGGCAACAAAATATACTACGGACATTTTCGTTCGGATTTTAGCACGTTCATATCTGGCAAAATTGGCTTTTCAAAAATACGGCTTTTACTGTCAAAAAGTTTACATCGCCATTCCCATCGCCATTCACATCACCTTTCACATCACACTTTCGAAGATAGGGGCCAAGTAGTGTACACCCGAAGGTAGTGGTCACACTTTCGAGATTAAACGGATATGATGAAAAACAACCAACCAGTGGAATTTACTAGATAATGTTTTAAATAATAATTATTTACTTGTAAAATGAAAATAAATGCTTCCAATTATAAAAAATATCGTATCATCAATGAGCAGAAACTTAATAATTCTACGAATGTATTTTTAGGTTCAAAAATCTTTACGGAACTAGCGCCATTTTCCAACCACATAGGTTTCAAGTACAGGTCTCGTGATTATGCTCGTCACACTTTTTTTTAACTTCAACTCATTTTGGGGTTAAAATTAACAAATTAAAAAAAATACTTAGAAAATAACGTTTTTTATTTTATTTCGAAAATTCTTGATTAAATAATTACTTTTTTTATTTTTTAATGGCAATCGGTAGAGCACACTCGGAAATAATCGGAAAGTTAGTTTTAAAGTAAAATTTCTTCACGTTTAGATGTTAACTTAACTAGCTGGTTATTAAGATTGACTTTCGAAGAAATTATTTCTAATAATAATAACTATTTTCATGCAATCTCAAAATTTTTTGAAACGCGTAAACATTCTTATTTATTTTCATATAAAATTAAAATTGTTATGATATAACAGCAATCCTCTTTTACGTTAGCCTAATTAAGAATTTTCATTTTTTGACAAAAAAATTACAGATAAATTTTTTTTATGTATATGTATCATGTTTAAAAAAATAAAAAGTAAATCTAATAAAAGAAAAATGGGAACTACAATTTACCAATTGAAAAAAGATCTACGATTTTAAATTTAATATCTTGTCGTTTTGATGCTTGACCTATATTTTTAAATTGCCAACGATATATTTTGAAGTCAATGTACGTAAATAGAATAAGATTGGGGACACTCTTGCTGATCTCCCAAGATGATGCCGTGTCATACTGCCTTTAAAGCATACAATAGACTGTATCGAGGATTACATTTTAGGGCTGGATTGAGTTTATTAGATGTTATATGTTATGCTCAGAGTACGCACTTCGAAACAAAAATGAAATAAAAACCACTTCTTAAATAATATTTATAAATACAGGAGGTTAAAAAAATAATTTTCGTAAATTTAACCAATACCTAGATTTAATTTAGGAAAAAAAAACTTCCTTACAAGGATCAAAAAGCTAACGGTTATCGCAAAATAAAGAACAAAAATATTGAAAAAACACTCGAAAAATGTATTGAAAGAATTAATATTTTAAATAAGTATGTCTTAAAGCCTCTTTGGATAATATTAATTAGTTGTTGTTTCATGAAAAAACTTATTTACATTGCTTATAGATTTTCTTAATTAAAAATACTCATCAACCAAAAAGGCTATGGGTTAATTCTTATTAGGTTTTTACTCTATCAGAGATATCTAATGCTGCAAAAATAACAACTTTAAATTAAAAAAAAATTTACCTCCCAATTATGCATTTTAATAGCATTATAAATTAATTAAGCCCCGATCAATATTTGAAAGGTTTCTGGACCTGACAATGCCGGAGCTAAAAATCTTTCAGCATAACATCTTCTTGTCTTCGAAGAGTAAGACTGCGTTTTACCATAAATTAAAGCATATCATCACACCCTGCATATTTTATTTTTCCCTATTTGTGTTTAGCATTAGTAACTTTAGAATTTTTCGCATGAAAACCGATTTATTTATTTATTTATTAACACTCTTACAAGCATCTAAACATAACATGCTACTAGGTAATTATAAGTAAGAAAAAATTAACATACTTAAATAACTCAGAACAAAGAGAGCATAAAAGCAGACTTGCTGGCTAGAGCTCTTCACAGTTCATCAGAACAGCAAACAGTGCAGTACTAAGTTAAAGTTGTAATTACAGTAAAGTAAGAAATAATGAAGATGTCTTCAAGAGCGCTAAGTGTAGGTTCACTCTTGGACCTGCCTAATGTAAGTTGTGGATCCCAGCAAGACATGTTAGAGAACATGAGTGGTCTGGAAGTTGTAACTCCAGGGGTGTTCGAGGATTGGCACCGGGAGCAAGAGGATGCTGAAGACTAAGCCCCAAGAGTTGGTACAGTCGGCGGCGGAATTTCTTCAAACTTGGAGTGAGGAGAAGGAGCCGAAAATAAAAATGATGAGTGATGTGGTTGTATGAAAAGCGTCGCGACCAAATCGAGTATGTTCTCCAAAAGCCAGAACCTGAATAAACCTAAAGATCACTGCATAAGTTGCAATAGCAATTTCTTGACACAATTAAAAAAAGTTAATTTCATTATTCTTATATGGTATGTTGCACTCAGTTAGCACTAAATTCATTGAAGAACGACTACCAATGGAGATATGAAAGAATTTTTCCTTTTGTATCCTTAATCCTATCTTAAGTAGATGAAGAGGTATATAATTAATCAAAGAACAATTGTTAAACTTTATATTATTGATAATACAATGAACAAATATTAAAGATTGAATTTGTCTTCTTTTTTAAAGAGTTTGAAATTTAACGCTTTCTAAAATACTGTTATAAGAGATCAGATATGAATATAAGTGATTTTTTTTCTAACATATAAATATCTCAAAAACCTTTTTTGAATACGCTCAATAGCTTCACAATGCACATTTGCACTAGGAAACCATGTATTAGATGCATATTCTAGATGAGGACGAATAAGTGCATTATACAATTTTATTATTATATTATGGTTATTAAACTGACTTGTATTTCTAATCACAAAACCAAGCACACTAAAAGCTTTATTAATAATATTGCGATAGTGGGTATTAAATTTCAAATTAAACTGGAAGTACGCCCCCAAATCCTTGCATTCAGTCTTTATTTGTAATTTTGTACCATCAATAAAGTAATAAAAATTAAGAGGAATTATTTTATTTGTATAAGACATAAAGAAGCATTTATTAGTATTTAAAAACATTTTATTTAACCGAAACCATTCCGTTACTGAATTTAGGTCTGCTTGCAGTGCACTACATTCATTACTGTTTGTTACTTTCTTAAATATTTTAAAGTCATTCGCAAATAAGAGACCATTAGAATGTTTAACATTATTAGGTAAATCATTTATACACAATAAAAATAACAGTGGGCGCAAGTTCCTACCCTGCAGTACACCAGATGTTGCCATAAAAGCCTTAGAAAATGACTCTTCCACCTTTACCATGTGCGACATTCACGAAATATAACTTTTCATAAAGAGGTAAGTATTCCTAGAAAAGCCAAACTCAGCAAGCTTAGCCAGCAACACCCGATGGTCCACCTTATTAATTGCCTTTGCACAATCAATATACACTGTATCCAATAGCTTCCCGCCATCAATAACCACCGAGGCATGAGTTATAAACATACATAAATTTGTTACTGTGGACTTTCCACTTACAAATTCATGTTGTTGTTCTACTATTTTATGAGTGGTGTTGGTTAAAATGTCATCTTAAAGAACCATCTCAAATATCTTAGCAAGTGAATTAAATATATTAATTGGTTTATAATTTTCAACATTTGTTTGTTTACCATCTTTAAATATAGGAGAAATAATTGCTGTCTTTAGTTTACTAGGAAAAATTTTTGTTTTTAGGACACAAACAATATGATAAATATGGGATGCTAGAAAGTCCGAGCAACCTTTATAGATTTATGAAAATCGCCAGTTTTATCGAAATAAATTAATAGTACCTTTTTCGAAGAGAAATTTAGATCAATTTAACTCATCCAGTCGATTGTTGATATTGTAGGATCCGGGTATGCTCAAAAACTGCAATTGGTAAAGATTGATAAGTAGATTGGATCGGGGCTCTACATTTGGATTCTAGAAAACGTATTTCTTCCTATTAAAAATAGAGTTGATTAATATTCCTTTACTGATATAAATTCTGTTTAACGTCGTACATGTATTTTGATAATATCTGGGATATAATGGGGAAAAATCTACAAAATCTACAGTAAAAGGCTCTTTGGCATCAAATTCAGATGGCTTGGGCGACAATATCTCAATAGGACCTTACGGAATCCATGTTACGTCGACGTAAAGAATGTCTCATCAACAAAAAAAATCCAACACATTATTCATATCATGGTAGGATACTCCGTTGTTATGCGTTTCTCATTCATATTTTAAATACATTCTACTTATTGCGGGAACAAGATAATATAAAACTTTTGCCAAATCAGAAATACTGTTAACAGGTACTGCGTTTTCACTTAGTGCGTATATTTTTCGCATGGTTTGACCATGGGGCATAAAAATATATTTGTTTTTGTATAAATTCACTAGACAGTATTATATTGAAGATAGGACTTATGGCTGGATTAGCTACTGTAAAATTTAATTGAATGGATACTCTCAAACACCCTGCAAATTAAACTTTGAAAATTAATCCGTACAACAGGAACAGTAACGCTTTTCGATACCTTAAACATAAAGCTGCACTTTGGCAAAACTTAAATTGGAAAACTCTTTAATACCTTCGCATTAAACTTTGTTTATTGAGTTAACAAAGATCGGATCCAAGTATACGTGGCTCTGAGCCCCATTCTATTGTACATAAAATGTTGAGCTGCCCATAATTTACTTTCAACATTAAATTTAGCAGCTTCTTTTACTGTCGGAATAACAAGTTTAAATAAAAAGAAAATTACCCGCTAATTAACTGTAATCTTTTTCATGAAAACCAAAATACTTCAAAAAGCTTTATGTACAAATATCCCAGTACTATAATCTACTACAATATATTTACACCAGGGCTTATCTGTTTTTAGGTGGATGTGAACGATAAATTTGATATGCGTCAATTCAAAAAGTTGGGCAACATTGTTTTTATTAATAAAAATATAAAATTAACGAAAAAAAAACGTTTTTTTCAACTTTTCTGTCGTGTAACTTTGAACGTATTTATTTTAGAGAAAAGTTAAAAAAGAAAAAAAGTTTGGTAATTAAATTTTCCATAAGATAGGTTTAGTCGAAAATCTTAAAATGTATTTCCCTTATTGCTGAGGACCTTCATATTAGAGCAAAGAAAACTTTATGCTATGATAAAATGACACGCTAAAATTCGTTAGGATCGAATAGATAGTTTTTGCACAATAATTTTTTAATCCGATTTCGTTTACAAAAATTGATCATTTTCAAGTTTGTTTGAATCCAAAATATCACGTCAACGTATTTAAATTTATTTTTGACATATAGTAGGGAACTTAAGTTTTCCAACGCTTTTTTCAGAATTAAAATCGGATGATTTGAACGCCCTCAGGAATTGTTTAAATACATTGTTGATATTTTTGTTTATAAACACATAGATTATCTCGGCGGATTTTCATTGGATTTTTTTGCAATGCATGGTTTGATAGTACTTGGAAAGACGCTTCTTTTCGTGAAAAAAAATTTCAAATCCGTCAATTGTTTTCCCAGATACAAACTGTCAAACTTGACAGCCTGTTACGGTGAATCTATAAACAATACACACCTGATTCTTCAACCCAAAACTTTGTCTTGCCGAGTTCTTTTTTAATACAAATATTTAAATGTTTATATTATCGGAAACTTTAATAAAAAATGAAAAGAACATCGCCCACGCGCGTTAAAAATGAAAAAAAGGGTGGGGAGCTCTCATTTTAAAATTGAACCCGAAGATCAAAATACATATATATTAATAAACAAACAAAAACAAAGGTTCGCTTGGAAAGTCCAATACTCTAAAGTGCAGTATGCTGTAAGTATGATGCATAAATAACGTCATTTGTTTATAACAAAATGAATGCATGATGATTAAGATATTTGAGTTCCATTATTCACAGTACATTGATTTAAAAAAAAAGATGATCAAAATAGCTCTATTAGAGGCTGAGACACTGAAAATTTTTTTCAGATATGTATTTTGAATCTTCGAATTCATTTTTTCATTATTCACGCGCGTGGGCGCCACCGTAACAGCCTGTCAACATTGATAGTTTGTATCTCGGAAACCAATTGACGGATTTAAAATTTTTTTCACATAAAAAAGCATCTTTCCATGTACTTTCAAACCATGTATTGCAGAAAAAAATCCAATGAAAATCCGACGAGATAATCTATTTGTTTATAATCAAAAATATCAACAATATTTTTAAATAATTCGTGAAGGCGTCCAAATCATCCGATTTTGATTCTGAAAAAAGCGTTGGAAAACTTGAGTTCACTACTATATGCTGAAAATAAATTTAGATATGTTTACGTGATATTTTGGACTCAGACAAACTTGAAAAATGGTCACTTTTTGTAAACGAACTCGAATTGCAAAATTATTGTGCAAAAACTATCTATGCGATCCTAACAAATTATAGCGTGTTATTTTATCATGGCATAAAGTTTTTTTTTCTCTAATATGAAGGTCCTCAGAGAAATTTAAATGGTCGAAAAAAATTGATTAAAAAACTGCTTTTTATACTTTTTTTTAATTATTGCTATTTTGCAATAAGGGAAATACATTTGAAATTTCAACTTTCTTCTAAAATGAATATCTTCAAAGTTACACAATAGAAAAGTTGAAAAAAAAAAACGTTTTTTTTTCGTTAATTTTATATTTTTATTAATAAAAACCCCAACTTTTTGAATTGACGCATATCAAATTTATTGTTATTCAAGTTATTCTGAAGACTCTCATGCAAAAATCTCCATGCTCCATTTCACATCCACGAAACCCCAATATTTGACAGATAGGCCCTGGTCTAATTACAGAATAAACGAGATAAAAACTGACTTTAACTTTTTACTGAAAGCTGTAAAGGGTTAGTTTAACCCTCAAAATGATAGATTTTCATTACGTACTACTCATTTCTTTCCAAACTTAAGGAAGGGGTAGTTAATCCAATGATAAATTTTCCTGTGAAAAAGCTGATATCCGTTAACTTAGTTTTTCAAATTCATATACAACTAACAAGTTTTTGAGCAAATTATACATCGTTTGAATGAAAATACCGAGAGAAAAAAAAATTTTACTACTTTATCCTATAAAAATGCATTTCTGAGAAAATAACATGTATTAATCCCTTTTCGTAAATCTAATAATATAAAAATAACTTAATATGCAAAAATCAGCCTTGGAAATTATAATTAAAAATAAAGGTTTTTCGCAATGAACTTGAGGGGTAGTATTCACCCCCTAAAAATGAAATTCAGGACGTAAGAAAAATAACACGTATCCAATATTATTCGGTGTATTTCGACATATCATAGAATGAAACAAATCGGAGGTCTACGAACGTTTCCTAATAAGTTAAACTCCGGGAATTGAATAGCTTTCCGTATGCACGTTACACTAAAAGGATAAAACTATGTAATCTTACGTATTTTTTGCCTCTGCATCCGAATACATTGTTTAGAAATCTTGGTACGTTTTGTTTAAATCGTAATTGTTTAAACAAATAAAAAGATATTAATTTTTCGGTCTGAAACCAATCCTATCGGAAAGTATGGCTCAAAACAAGAATAAAATCCTATATGATAAATATAAAAAGTAAATAGTTTAAAAGTTATTGTTACAGTTTTGTTATTTTGCAATAAAAACTATAAATATTTATACCAATAATACCTACAATAAAACTAATACTCACCATAAATTAATCCCTTATTTTCTTCAAATAATCTTTTGAATAAATATTAAATTAAAAGTTAAAAATTTATTCACCTGTCACATCAAAACCTGGCATTATAAAAAATCAAGTGTGTCTAGGAATGTATCAAACACTCTTCATCAAGGGTGTAGTTAATCTTTTGTTGTTTTCTTTTATTTTGGTGCTCTAGAGATTTCTAGGAAGGTGTTTTGGCCATGCTTTGGTTGACAACTGGCATAAGGTCAGAAAGCAATATTTTGGCTGATTTTTCTAAGAATGCAGAACTATGTTTATCCCAGTTAACAGCTAAAATCATATTTAGTATATTAAGGCACCATTTGCTAGATTTTGGGAGATAAAAAAAGTTAAAACTGTATTCGTTTACTCTTAAGTAAAGTGTAGTGAAAGTTATCACATCATCTTTGTGATACGTGTTACACCCTTGAAGACGAACAGGTACGTGCCACAAACAGTTTATTAAACCCGAATCTTCCTTTCATATTTAACAATTAGAATTCCAAACCACAGCCTGGCATAAAACACCCCATGCTCCCATAGAAGTTACAGGTTATCCAGCATGCTGAAAGTGCCTGGACTCAATAAAACTACCCTATAGGAATCAGAACTATATATTAAACCAAGTTAATGCCAAGTTTATCGTATACTTTCATTTTCCCCTATGATTCGAAACTAATAAAACTTTCTATATAAAAGGTGTTTTTTATAGAGGTATAAAACTTTAAGTTGGCAACACTTTTTTAACTGGCGGCCATTTTGTCAGCTGTCAAGTGATTTATGTTTAGTTTGGTTTGGCATTTCAACATGAATAGACTGACGCCTGAACAAAGCTTCCAAATTGTGCAAATTTATTTTGAAAATCATGGTTCTGTTCGAAATACGATCGCGCACTACGTCCATTTTACGGTCAACATAATCGTCCATCAGAGCAATTAATTCGATTAACTATGGAACGTTTTCGCACCACGTTTACTCTAAATGATAATACGCATCCACAGAGACGTCGTACAGTGCATACAAAAGAAGTCATTGCTGCTGTAGAGCGTAGCGTAGAGGAAGACCCGAATCAGTCTATCCGCCATCGTGCACAGGAATTGGATGTGTCCATTCACTTTATGGAAGATTTTGCGGAAAGATCTGGGTTTGCGTGCTTACAAAATCCAACTCGTGCAAGAATTGAAGCCATACGATCACCTAGCAAGGCGTAGATTCGGTGAATGGCCCAAAACAAGATTGCCGTTGATCCCGATTTTCATAAGCGAATTTTGTTTAGCGATGAATCTCACTTTTGTTTGAATTGATACATCAATAAACAAAACTGCCGTATTTGGAGTGATGATAATCCTCAAGTGTATGTTGAGACACCGTTACATCCAGAAAAACTGACTGTTTGGTGTGCTTTATGGGCTGGTGGAATCATTGGTCCGTACTTCTTTAAAAACGATGCTGGTCAGAATGCTACAGTCAATGGTGACCGCTATAGAGCCATGATAAGACTTTTTCGTTGATCAACAACAGGGCGCAACATGTCACACAGCTCGTGCCCCAATTGATTTATTGAAGGAAACGTTTGGTAACCGCATAGTTTCACGTTTCGGACCCGTGAATTAGCCTCCAAGATCGTGCAACTTAACGCCGCTAGACTATTTTCTGTGGGGATATGTGAAGTCGCTAGTCTACGCCGATAAGCCCGAAACGATTGATCACTTGGAGGACAACATTCGCCGCGTTATTGCCGATATACGGCCACAAATGTTGGAAAGTCATCGAAAATTGGACCTCCAGATTAGACTACGTCCGAGCCAGCCGTGGCGGTCATATGCCAAAAGTCATATTTATATTATAATGCCAGAAGGTTATCTTTCGAATAAAGTAAATTTCATGTCAATTTAAAAAATTCATCTTTGTTTTATTCCATTTAAAAGTTCTATACCTCTATAAAACAACACCCTTTACATTTACAGGACACTTTATATTTAATTTAATTTAAAATACCTTGTAAACCGAAGGTATATGTATACAGTAGGTAATTTAAAACATTATTTCGCGCATTAAAAGCTTAACACTTTTAATTTATTAGTTCAAAATACAACGGTACATAAAAAGGAAGATTATTCAGTTCAGCTGATAGGGACAATTAAGGCCGGACCTAGATCTAACTGATTTTGCATTTGGCGGATGAAACTTGGAATAATGCAGCTTAGTTTTTCTTTTTCTATACAATATTGCCAATTTTTAAGTAGCAAATAGTAGAGAGAAGCATTTCCTCACATAAAAATTTTGAATTGAAAGTTTTTTACTGCCAAATGCAATGGAGATGTTCTATAAATAAATTAAAATACCCTATATATCAGATTATCATAAATATGGTATCTGTTTTATAGAATTTTAATCATCATTTATTTTAAAGTTTGTTCACTATATGTTTTTATCATTATATTTAAGCTTATGGTTCGTTTATTTATCAAAAAATGTATTCAAAACATTTATTAATTATGAGTAAACTGGTCCTTGAACTTACAAAATCATAAAGAAATGTCTTTTTATATAAAAATACGACGAGAAGTATAGTAACTCATTTTCTGGGGAAAAACTGTTGATATAAAAATATGCCCGTCATAATCCCATAATTTTCACCTCCAAAATACCTTAAATTAAGATTAAGTGAGACGTTTTCCCCTTATTACTTTTTCCTCAAAGACGAAATTATTCCACTTTTATGAATTTAGACATCAAACTCATTTTTATTTTGGAATGAAAAATCTTTCATATTACTTGAATTCTCCCTTTTTTCACTAATAAAATTAAGCGAAGCAAATGACTGGTTTCTAATCTTAAAGTAGATGATTTAGTTTTAAATAGAAATTGTTGGAAGATAATTAAAAGCTAAAGCATTTTTAGCCGTCTTTAAAAAAAAGAGGATTATTAATTCAACGTGCATATTTATTTTCTTATTTACCGACTTCTAAAAGAAGGAGGTTCTGAATTCCCATATTTTTTTGGACGAAATTGGTGCACTAAATTCCAAGATGGCGCTAACAATATGGCGGCCAAAAAAATAATTTTAACTGATTTTCTCCTAAATTGATATGAGGGAATTTTCGGAGTCACACATAACGAATCCAGACAATTTTTAAAAAATTCAATATGGCGGACAAAAAATTAAATTTGTCGATTTTTCTCCAAAATTGGTACGGGGGAGTTTTCGGGGTATCCAATATGGCGAATAAAAATTTAATTGTACAATTTTTTTCAAAATTGATACGGGGAATTTTTTGGGATCGCACATTACGGATCTGCAATTATTTTTAAAAAATTAGATATGGCGGATTCAAGATGTCGGATTAAAAATTCTACATCTCTACATTTTATCTCAAATCAGTATTTGAGGGTTTTTGTTATTGTTAATTATGAATTTAAAATATTTTTTGAAAAACTCGATCTGGCGGATTCAATATAGCGTTCTGAAAATTTTACATTTCTCGATTTTCTCCAAAACTGATTTAGGGGGTTCTTAAAGATGTAAATTATGAATTTAAAAGTATTTTCAGGATTTAATATGCCGAATCCAATATAACGGACTACAAATTTCACATTTTTCAATTTTGTTCAAAGGATTGTTTTTAAGGATGGAAATAGCAAATATAAAATTATTTTAAGAAAATTTCAGATACAATATGACGGTCTAGAAATTTTAAATTTCCGGATTTCTTCCAAAATTGGTACTAGGAGGCTTGAAAGGGTTTTTTTTAAGTTCAATGTCGTGGATCCAATATGGTGGGTTGAAAATTTTACCTTATTCGCATTTTTTAGATTTGGTATTAGGGAGTTTTCGAGGTTGTGTAATACGAATATGAAGTTAATTTTTTACAAATATTGAATTGATAAGATGCAGTATGAAAGACTAAAAATTTTACAATTTCCGATTTTGCCTAAAATTAATATTGCGGGATTCTTGAGGCATATATAAACTCAATATGCAGTATAAAATATATCGGGCTAAGAAATTTAAGTCTCAAGATCTTTAAATATCGATATTGAAAGGTTTTGAGGCCTATATTACCAGTCTAAAATTAATTTGAAATTTAAGATAGTGGATTTACTATGACAGACTAAATATTTGTTTGACACAATTTCAATGGTATTTGAAGAATTCTAAGAATCAAAGAATTTTTAGTGGTTCATTTTAGAGTGACTTATAACTTTGGATGAATGAATGAATGAATGAATGAAAAAGGGGTGTGATACTAGATCATCGATGCCTAGGCCTCCATTGGGCCCTTTATATCCCACCATATCTGCAGGTTATTCGAGGCCGATCGCCTTTACGAATCCAAGCAGCCTCGTTATTTGAACTTGCCTAACTGCTTCCGGTAACAAAACTATATCTCCGAAATATCTCTGTCTCAGTCCATTGAGTGCTGGGTACCCTCTGAGAACATGGTCAACAGTTTCATCCTCCTCCAAACACCATCTGCATGTCGGGTCGCCCTCGACACCGATTCTGTGAAGATGACCCCGGAGGTGACAATGTCCTGTCAAGAATCCCACCACAATTCGCAACTCTTTCCTTCCCAAGATGAGAAGCTCATTAGTACGCCGTGCGCTAGGCTCCGTTATATGTTCCTTAGCACACATCATTCCAGGAGCTCCTCTACATGATTCAATAAATTTGCTTTCCAGCAACGATTTCAATTCCCTTTTGCCAATAGCAATTGGAACAGGTAATATTGGTTGGGGTCCATACGGTTCGATCGCCGAACCCAACTTTGCCAGACGGTCTGCTTCCTCACTCCCGCGTATGCCCGAGTCACCCGGGACCCATACGAGTCTGACTATGCAGCCTTTCCTTATCATACCATTTTGTACATCCTTGTACTCAGACACTAGTCGCGAAGTCATGACACTTGACTTCAGCGCCAATATCGCAGCCTTACTGTCTGAGCATATATTTATTACTCTATTCCTGTCTATGTCCCTCTCACAGAGATGGGTACACTGCAGAATAGCATAAATTTCCGCTGTGAAAATTGTCGCACATTGTCCGAGACGGTAGTACTCTCTGACTCCTGTGGTCTTGCCGAATACTCCGGCTCCAGCTCTTTCATCTTGTCGAGATCCATCAGTATACCACCAGGATCCATTTTTCGGAAGATTTTGTTCTCCCTCCCAATCCTCTCTACTTGGCATAAGTATCTCCAGGGAGAGGTTGGGTTTTAAAAACAGCGGCATGTAGTCTGTCCGCATGGGGAGTGATGGACACCTCTCCACCACGCTTTCCCAGACACCTGAGTCACCGCCTGTTTCAATTCCAAGATGTCCCAGGCAACTGAGACGATAAACAGTCCTCAAGGCCTCGCTATATATGTATAAGTGAAGAGGAGGCAGGTTCACCAGGACTTCCAGAGCCCTGGTGGGAGCAGTCCTCATCGCACTCAATATTCCCACACAAGCCATTCTCTGAACTTTGTCAAGTTGAAGAATGTGTTTGCGCTTTGTTGTACTACGCCACCATACAATAGCGGCGTACGTTATCATGGGGCGGATCACCATAGTGTATATCCAAAATAGCACTTTAGGTGTCAGTCCTCATGTACACACAAAGGCTCGTTTATAAGCCCAGAAAGCACATATGGCTTTCTTGGTTCGAGCCTCAATATGACCATTCCAGCTCAGTCGTAAGTCCAGAATTAAGTTGAAGAGTCCTTCCCATCAATGTAATTGTGGGAAGTCTCCCCATTTTCCTCTTTTTTGTAAAGAGTACTAGCTCGGCTTTGTCCGGATTTATTCCGAGCCCCTCCCTGCGGCACCATCGTTCTGTGATCCGGAGAGCCCGCATCATTTGTCCCTCCAGGTCCCGGCCATGATGATCAGGGAACAAAATGACCAGGTCATCAGCATAGGCCTGTGTATACAAACCCGCATCATTCAGTTCACTCAACAGGCTGTCCACTACAAGGCTCCACAGCAAGGGCGACAGAACTCCTCCCTGTGGACAGCCCCTACTTGAGAGTGCTTTAACAGTTACATAACTTTAGATAAAATATGTATTTGTTTGCCACTTTAGAGTCATTGTGAGATACAGTAATCTCGATTAGTACTTAGTTCAAATAATTTATGGATATCATAATGAATTTAAAACTAAAAATAGAAAAATAAAATTTTTATAAAAAAATAATTGAACCAACTTCTAAAAGTGCGCTAAAAAGTGATAAATAATCATAAAATTTGAAGTGCCAAATTTTTTCTAATTAAAATAAATAACTACTAATATATCCAAATTATGTTAAGAAAGCAATTACAAATAAACTATTTTAATCTGTTTATGCGAATCACATTTTGTCAGGTATTAGTTTGACGCCGACTTAAAAAATTTCAATTTTATATAAAAATTTATAGTTATTTTGTGATTTTTTTCGGATCAAAAAGCCAACACATCCCTTCATGAATTTTTTTGTTTCATTTTTCTCCCATTCACTACTTATGTGAAATTCTAGGTCATATAGAATAACCAATAAATCTCACGATAAACAAAAATTCAGCTTTACTAAATAATATTAGGAACAACAGTATTATATTCCAAGATAAGAAATGCCAGGAATATTCAGAAGGAAATGGAAATACTCAGGAAAAACGATCGCAGAGTATTCAGAAAAAACAATAGTATTAGAAGTGTTAGGGAATGTAATTATTAAAGGAGTGGCATGGCAACTTCCGGAGGACAAGAGAAAGAAATTCAGATAGAAAGGAAGGTAGAAGACTGCGATATTGCAGGATTTGGTATCCAAGATTCTAACAAATTGGAAGGAGATAATGAGGGATTAAGGAATGTGCAATAATCTCATTAAGCCCAAGACCTAAAAGTCAGGTTTAAGGCTGCTTCATTCATTCATTTAAGCCACGTTTACTAATTCATGAGGTACAAAGATAAATGAACCTCTTGTTTACTTACATGTTTCGTATTTCGTGTTAGAAACTTCCTTAACTCTATATTTAGAATGGAATTGGTGTCCTGACTTAATGAGAAGACTTTTTGTATCTAGCTCTAAAAAAAATAGCAAATTGTATTTGAGTACATTTCCAATGAAAAATAATCATAAAATATATCAATTTTAACCCCCAACTAAAAACATTATATGTAATTAGTAAATCAACAGATGTCAGATATTTTTTATTCAGTTTATCAGATATTTTACAGTGGCCAAATTATCACATTTTTCTAATTATTCTATTATCTCGTCATATCTTTTCTTCTTAAATGTTATTTTTATAAAAAAAAATCTAAAATAAATTCAGTGCGTTGTCACTTCAAGATTACAAGTGAAGTTTAATTTTCATTTCCCTTTTTCATCTTTTACTTTACCAGTGTATGAAGGCGTCTAGTGATTGAAATGCATTTAGGGAGAAAATCAGAAAAAAATTATTTCCTTTAGAGTATTAAGGAGATATACGTTTTTAGGATGAATTTAACCATTAAAGAACGTTACTCCAAAAACTTAATATAAGTTTGTATTTTGAATAATTTTGCTTAATTTTAACCCATGAAATTTATAAGATTTAGGACATCCGTTTTTTTTTATCAAAAAATAGCACCAAAAAGTAAAAAATAAAATTACAACCGATTGTATCATATTGCAGTTACGTTAATAGTAGATTATTTACTTACAATATGCTGAAACCCAAATTAAAATATCGCACTCCTATCCAGGGGCGGATCCAGCCTCTCTTCTTGGGGGGGGGGGTACACAAAAGTACAGTATGGCAAGCGAAAGCAAGTTGTAGACGGGTTGACATCAGCAACATTCCCATTTTTAGTGTAAAAGACAGGGTCGGTTTTATTTTTTTGAATTTGAAGTTTTTGGAGAGGGGGGGCGATCACAAGAAAAAAACAAATTGTCGGCGGGGGGGGGGGGAGGATGCGGGCAGCATACACATTCTTAGTATAAGAGGCAGAATCGTGTGTATTTTTCTGAACTCAAAGCTCTTGGGAAGGGTGGCTATCGCAAGAAAAACAAGTTGTCAACGGGAAGAGAGTGCTAGCAGCATACACATTCCTAATATAAAAGGCAGAATCGGTTCTATTTTCCTGAACTCACAGCTCTTGGGAAGGGGAGGGCGATCGCAAGCATACACATTGCTATACTCTATAAGGTTTTATAAATTTACTACAACAATAGAGTGTCTGATAGTTCAATTTAATTTCTGTCAGTTAACAAAGTACACCTTACAGTGTGTCCTTCGTGATTTATTTTGATTGTGCTTGTTTTTATATATTATATGAGATTAGTGAGATACCCAAAAGATATGGCTTCTACATCTATATTTTTTCCAAAATCGTTAAACCAGGGCATTTTTTCCTCAACGAAAAAGTTATTACGATGAATGTTTATGATGCCTTAAAATATCAATATCTAGATAATAATAAGTTCTGTTGAGATGAGTTCCAACATGACAGGAGTTGGAAAATCTACTATGTATCGAATACTGAAGGAGAAAAAAACGACTGGAATTGTTAGTACTCCCAAGTCACCTTCAATCACAGGCAGACGAAAAACCTCGTTGGAAGAAGAGATGTAAACTGCAATAAAAGGAGTTGTACATACATCTTATTATGAGAAGCAGATCCCAATCGTCGGGATTTACCTGAAATTAAAAGAAATGATCTCTGGAAACTGCTCAGAGAACTTAATTTTTCTGGGAAAACCAGATAGAAAATCTGTTCTTATAGATCGTCCGGAAAATGTCCGTTATCGAAGGAAATATCTCTCTCAAGTTAAAGGTAAAGTTGTTAGAAATAACACAACTTATAAAATTAGTAATTTAACAAAACTTTTGAAAGATTTTTTTTAATAAAGTTACTGCAGAAAATTTGGAAAAATCCATATAATAAAAGAGTAAAGGAAAAAAGTGGAGACTCGATCTCATGATCGGTGAGATAGAGGAACCAATTATAATTAATTTGAGCGACGATAGCTTCACTGACTTTAATTACGAATTAGATACGTAATGTTTATCAGCGTAAACAAAATTTATTATTTAAATATTTTTAACATATAAAAATTAATTACATTTGAATCCCTTTTTAGTGTTTAATTGTAATTCTGCAGATGATTTAAGATATAAATAAATTGAAACCTCAAATGTCCTAAAAATGTTTTTAATTAATAATAAAATAACCGATTGCCCAAAAAAATTTTCATATTATATGGACGAATTTATTATTTTATATATGTTTAAATTCTTATATTTTCGACAGTGGGTATTTTGTAAGTATTTAAATTATAACTTAGAATTTTTTAAGAGAAAAAGGCTACGTTTTATTCTGAATGTGCCTAAAACGGCTTCTATGCCAAAATTAAAAATAATAAAAATACAGTTGTGATTTGTGTTAAATATGTCAAAATGTCTATATGCGTATGTGCATTATTAAAAAATCATAAGAAAAAAAATTAATATTATAAAAACTTTTTATTTTAAGTTTATTACCGAAATAATATTCTATGCCATAAGTACTTAGTGATAAAATAAACCTCTTTCCGATGCCTATGACAAGGATTAAAATTCTTTTTAACACTTCACACATCCAAATATCTATTGTTATCCAACCCAAATAGTCCATTATTATAAACCGGTATTTTTGATTATAAAATTTCTAACCCATTCATATGAAAAATATATATGTTTAAAAGATTTTGCTAAAGACACCGGTCTAAGGAACACAAGTATTTTGCGAAGAAAAAAAAGGGTAAAAATGATTTATTACTCTCTCTAGTTCTTGAATAAACTATAGTATAAAAGGGAAAATCGGGTCTATTTTTCTGAACTCAAAGCTCTGGGGGGGGGGGGCGATCGCCCCCACCGCCCCCCCTTGGATCGGCGCCTGTTCCTATCACAAGATGAGCATAAAAAAATTCTATCATCAACATTTTTTACAGCCTTTTCTTGCATAAATCTATTGTGGAAATATTCTTGCAGGAACACCTTTGAAATAACATCTATAATACAGCACGATGAAAGTATCATCAACATATCTCAACCAGACTTTCGATTTTACTGTTGCCGTTTTTATGGCATGAATTTCGAACCATTCCATATATATATTGGAAACGACTGGAGAGAGTGAAGAACCCATCGGAAGCCCGTCATCCAGAGCGTAGAACTTGTCCTTTTCTTGAAAGTAAGCACTACACAGGCAACAGTCGAAAAAGTCCATCACCCCGTCCAGTGGTAAGGTGGTTCGATCTGATAAAATAGTATCATTTGAAAATCTAGTTTTGATTATGTCTAGTGATTCCCCTAATGTTACATTAGTATACAGACTTTCCACATCAAAGCTTATTAGTCTATCGTCTGGCTCTAGATTGATGCTACTAATAATGTTCACGAAATATGTAGAATTTTTAACATATGTGTTTGTCTTACCTTCTAAAGGTTGTATGATTTTTAAGAGAAACTTCGCCAGTGCATTTGTTGAGGATCCTTTGGAGCTGATTATTGGCCTCAATGGTATGTTCGTTTTATGAATTTTTGGAAGTCCGTAAAGATGTGGTGGCTTACTGTAGTGTGGTGTGAGCGTCGATCGTAGATTGTGAGGTATGTTGTTTTGGTATTTCCTGAGTGTTCTGTAGATTTTTGACTCTATGGATTTTGTAGGTCACGGGCTAATTGTCTATATTTTCCTTTTTCCAGGATATCTCTGATTTTTTGGTCGTACGTTACGATGTCCATTATCACTGTTGCATTGCCCTTATCCACTAGTAAAATTTTTATGGATTCATCCTTACGAAGTTCTTTCAAGGCTGATGCTTTTAGTATGGAGAGATTTTGAACTGGATTTTTCTTGTCTTCCAAAGTTGATTTTATTTTCCACCTAAACTCGTCTGAATGGTTTTCGTCTACGTATACAGATTATACAGAGCTTATGATATCTTAAACGGGCATGCTTTTTGGTGTTACTGCGAAATTAAGCCTCTTGCTTAGTAGTTGTTCTTCTGCTGTTGAAAGTATTCTTGAAGATAAGTTTATGATGGTGTTTATTGCAGTTGTTTCAGGTGGAGTCGGTTGTTGATGTGATTTTAGTTTCTCTAGTTTATTTCGGTGTTTCCTCGCCATATTTTCTTTCAATTTGTTGCATACATTATCTATTTTATTGAAAATCGGCTCATGCTCATCTGACAAAGTTTCAGCTTTGATTTCTTCGTAGCGTTGTGTAGCTTCATCCAGAAGAATGGCTTTTCGCCATCGGTGATAATTTATTTCTGTTCTTAGTAGTGCTTTACTAGCGTTGTCCAGAATACGGCGTGCTCTATTACCTGGTATTGGTGATTTCAATCTGAAACCAATAGGAATGACGTTGCTGTCTCGTGCTTGTAGTAAAAATGAAGTGTGGGCTTCCTCCTTGGCAAGTTTGATCCTAATTTTCTCATAGGCTTTGGTTTTGTCGCTGATACCGGGTGCGTACCGGGTTTCCAACGTTTGTTTTAAGGTTGTAGACAATGTTGAAGAATGACTAAAATGTGGTCGGACTTGCATTGTCTTTATTTTTGTTTTTACGATGTTTCGATTAGGTTGTATCTCTAATCATTATCAAGTATAAACTGAATGTTTTGTATTAAGACTACGAGCTTATATAGGGACTGTGTTCATTGAAGCGCAATGTTTCGCTTCACTGTACACACCTCAGTGATTTGATTTTACAAAGTAGTGGTTGCCAAAGATTAGGTATCTCAACACTCGGTTTACTGAAAATTCCATTATTGTTTTTAATGTATGCTGCTTCTATAAATTTTCTTTTTTTCATATTGTTAACATCCCCGTCCAAAACGGCATTTTCGGTTCAAATTCCTAATTCTGTTTAATAAGGGAACTTTTTTTCCTTTAATAAATTATCTCGCAAATATTTCTTTAATCTGACGTGACATTTCGAATTAAACTTGATATGAATACTTAAAAAGTATTTGCAGCAATTTTAAAAACGTATAATTTCACAGTAATCCCATTAAAAAATCCATTTAAGTTAAAATAGCAAGACACAGATGCTTAATTAGCTGCAGAATTGGAATGAAAATTTAATCAAAACGTTCGTAAAATGATAAAAAGCATCATTTACAGTTAAATAAAAAAATCTTCACTATGGCCAGCAACGGCTGACTCAAAGCAATAATCAGTGGCGGGACAAGTAGATACAGGAAAGCAAAGTTATAACTTTTCAGAAGGTACAAAAAGTCACTTATCATATACAGGTCTGGAAAATCCACACCAGAAACTAGACATTTCTTAAGTAAAATAAAGAAAATACTATATTATTCATCAAACCAGAATGAGACAGAAGATTAAGCATCGACATACGTGTAAATTACCAGTTTGGCCCTCGGATGAGGGGTAATACAATGCAGCCGCGGTGAGAGCGGGCGTCAGCATACCCCACGCCCTAGCACAAGAGGATTCCAAGTTATTTGCGTTCATTCAGGCCGTCGAAGCATAAGTACCGTGTTTCGCGCCAATTTTTTTGTTACAGTAGTAGTTTATTCCACGCAACAAAAAGAGCACATTATTAAGTGGTACACTATTCTGGTAAATAATCGGCAGATTTGTATTTACGTACGAAAATCATCCTGTTCCTTGAAAATTTAGAATTTCGGAAATTACTAAAAAAATTTGAGACAACCGGTTGTCTAAAAATTTGTAAAAAATGCACTGATAATAATGAGGAGTAACCGGTTCCTCAAATTACTGAAGAACGAGCAAATCGGGGAGACTGACGTTTGTAGTTTAGCAGAAATTAATTTTCCTTACAATAGTACCGTAATTGCCTAAGAACTTGATATGAACGCTCGAATAGTTCAGAATATTTAAAGCTAATAGGGATATAACCCCTGAAGTTTTGGCAAATACGCGAACCATATTTTACAATAGACTGGGTCATTATCTCGCTCAAAGTGGAGGCCTGTTTGAACACCTCTTGTAGACTTTTAGGTCTTTTTGTTGATTTAAATTGAATTTAATTATTTGATTATTTATTTACAATTACTGAAAGTGTTACTTTTATTTTTTACCAGAATAAAAGTTTATTTTTGAGAATGATTTTTAATTTTAAAGTGGTCTATTAGCTTATTTACTTAGAAATTACCATTGCATTTCACTAGTATTTTTATTAGAATAAATGTTTATTTTGTAACAGAAATATCAATTTTATTTATTTAAAACAATCAATGTATCAAATAGTCATTAAATATTCCAAATTCCGTCGATTACGTTATAAGTTTAGACGAAAAGTAAGTACACCCTCTCATTCGTTTCAAGGTACTGCTCGTTTTCGTGTCGCACGGAAGTTAGCGGGGGTAATATTGCGGTAGGCGTTCCCTACCATCTTCTGTCCGAACTAATCTGAAAGAAGTTAGACGGGCTTAGTGGGTTAGAATTTAAGAAACGGCCAAAATAATTTCTAGTTAAGAAATTTAAAATAGAAGTTTGGCTATAGTAACGTTTCTATTAAACCTCGGTAATATGAACGGCTAGTCTTTTCTTTCTAAAGTTTCGTCTCAAGTCAAAGGCAACAGTCTTGTGGTTGCGTCGCGCCCAGTTATATTTGTGCGCCACTCTCCTATTTGACATTGGATTGTCGAGACACAAATATCAACGATTACAAAATTGGGCTAAACAGAAAGGCAGTAATATATTTTCGCCGTAGTCTGGTGTGTAAAATACAAAAAAAAAACATGTTATCCACATGACGAATATCTAACTTTTACTAAATCAAAAGCCGAGGTTAAATTCCAAGGCTTACTGGATCATACAGTGGATCGAATTGTTATGCTTAAAATTAGACGCCCTTGAACAAATCGATAAATTAGATTTGTAGATATGAGTTTCATTTGCAAATGGGGCTTCGATGGAACGTCAGGTCAGAGCCAGTACAAAATGAAATTCACTGATCCGAATATTTCTGACACAAACTTATTCCTAACCTCTCTTATTCCACTTCAATTAGCAGGTATTAACACGCAAACTCAACAAGAACAGATTGTGTTGTACAAATCCAAACCCACGTCTACTATGAATTGAATCCGTTGCCTCTCAGAGTGTGATATTGCACTGAGATATCAATTTGTATGTGTTTGTTTTCTGTATACAGAATGTCTTAATTCGCTCTCTTTCCTTTGTACTAGTACATCAAGAAAGGGAAGTGCACCATTTGATCCAGTTTCCATAGTGAATTTTATGCTAGGGTGTTGTTGATTTAGATGATCAAGGAAATTATGGAGGCCAAACTACGAACGTAACATCTGCATATCTACACCAAAATTTAGGTTTTAGCGGAGCAGAAGACAAAATGTTTTCTTCGAAAGGTTCCATTCTATAGGTGATAAAGGAGATCCCATGGCAGCTTCCAAAGTCTTCTCATAGAAAGTTTCTTGAAAAGTAAAATAAGTGGAAATCAGACATGCTTTAATTTATTCTATCAGGGTGAAGTTCATGTTATTATTTCGTGATATGTCCGATATTATGGAAACTGAATCATCTATAGGAACATTTGTGTACAGAGATTCTACATCAAACCGGCAAATATGTCTCTGGGCTGGTGGGATGGTTTCTATTCCATTCCATTTCAAACAGAAAGCGTTAACAAGATACCTTGCTTTTGTGATAAAATGTATGTAGTTGAAACAGGGCCGTCTATATCCACTAGGCGTAAGGACCATGAAAGAGGTAAAAAAAGAAACAAACTGTACAATCTGCAGTAGCTGAACTCCAGCATTGCTCAGGTCACACTTTTAATGTAAATGAAAGTGCTTGGTTTCTTTAAACGTAAAATTAGAGAATCAATCGAAATTTGTAAATATTCAAATACTATTAATAGAGATGCAAGTTATAGTCTACATCACACGTTGACATCGATTGTAACGCTGGATCATGGTTTTCTGAGCACCAGTCGAGTATAAATACCGGACTATTGCTTCTAGATAGTCATTAAGTGTTCTAATCTCGTGAAGAAAGATCCCTAAAGATACATAGTGCAATCGTCGGATAATAATTACAATTTGATACGATCTAAACCCAACAACCATGATTTTCAAAGATTCAATCATTTAAACTAATACGTCTGTCAAAGAAAAATTGCAAAAAAAAAGAAAATAAAAGGACTAAGAAAATACCAAAGAAACAATAAAAGTAACGAGTTTCATCGCTAAATAGAACTTTTGTCCATTCGTATACTGTGTAGTTTAAGTACTGACCAATGCAAGTCTCACGACTCTATTTCTCTCAGAAATTAGGAGCATTTTGACCAAGAATCTACCAACTTTCTTCGAAATGTCAGAGAGCTAATCATATTTCCTAGAATTTGAGCAGTAATCCTCAGTACCCTTAAGAAGATCCTTTGGTTTTATATTTCATTATAAGATAATTTTAAAATTTTGAGAGATTTTTGTATTATTTCTATTTGTACAAAACATAATTTTTTTATTGATTCACATTTTTATCTTCTATGTATTACTTTTATCTTTATACAACGGATATAAATATTGTACAATAAATATTTGTTGAGCCTTTTAATATGAACGGACCTGACTGTGTCAGGATTGACACCGTTAACAGTATTATGAAAGCAGCGGTTTGAATGTAAATTTTAATTACCTATGACCAGCCCAAGAAAAATCCTCTTTCAGATATCTGTCTCTAACTGTTATGAGAAAAAAATAAATTAATGTATCTATCCACTAAAAGTGCTTCAATTGAATCATTCCTAAGTAAATTGTCTTGAATGTTTTGACTTACATAAACTAATGATGGCTAATTTCAATGAAAACATCTAACCTTGGATTTTAGCGAGGATACGACTCTTAAAACTTTTTTGTCACGCTCTGGAATGCGAATACATACTCTTGAAAGTGTTCCAGTCAGCACCAAAATTTAAGCTCTATTAACTTTCTACGCCATTGACTTTAAAGATGCCGCTTTGAAAGAATTAAACCTCTATTTTCCATGGCATTGTTTTAAAAACATTTACAAGACAAAAGTATGCAAATTTCAATGTTCGTTATCGAAGGACGAAATAAAGGGGATCGCAACTACAAAAGAAAAAATATGCAAAGTGGCGTTTTTGCATAAAGCTTTGGTGGTAACATGATTATAAATCAAGATACGACAACCCAATTTATGTTTGTGATGGATTTTAAATATCTTATTATTTTAAAGTTTATACCACAGCGTTTTGTTTTTTAGAGATAGGTTATTTATTTCTCATAAAATATGGAAAACATGGGTAAAGGATTGAGGTATTTAGAAAGATTTTAATATTGATAATTTTATGGAGTATCTCAAATTGAATTGATTATCCGCTTTTTTCAGAATCTAAGTTATAGTTGAGGTTAAATTAATTTAAAAAATTTATCACGCAAACAAAGCTCAAACATTTATCTAAGAAATAAAATATCTTGTTTTCCATTCATCTGGTCGAAAATATCAAGTAAAAAATATGAAGAAAAAATTTTATTGCATTTAGTTTCTAAGAATAATTTCTACAATATTAGAGACTGTTAGATAAAATCGAAAATACAGCTGGATATTCTGTTAAAATGGTTATAAAAGCTATAAAATGCAACCCAACTCAGGAACATGCGGTTGTAAATTAAAAAGAGCCTTAAATTGAGACACTTATTTAATACAGGCTGCAAGACAAAATCCTTTTGCATCTGACAAGCAAATTGGAGATGCTGTAATAGTGAAAGTTTCCTCCAGAATAGTTAGACAACGTATGCGAGAAGTTCAACTACACTGTTAAAAGTAACATTACATTTAGTGCAGATTGAAAGATCATTTTAAATTAAATTTAATGATTTTATACCTAAAATCGTGAATAATTTACATTTACTTTAAATTTAAAGCAATTCACTCAAAAATCAGTTCCTTGTACATTTTGATTGAATGGTATCTCAAATTTAAAAAGATATTTCAACTTTTTGTACATTAAAATTAATTCACACGTACCTTAACGTTAAAGGAATTTACATTAATATTCGTGGTACACTGCATAAGATTCCGGGAGATGCCGCCACTTTTAATGAACTTTTTGTTTACTGTGATATAAGGTGCTTTAAGGGCTTAATTTCTTTATGATGAGGCCGATACTAACGGAAACCAATGAGTTCAAAACCGGTCTACAGATGACGGTACACTACCTATGGGAAAAACTTCCACCTTTTCCTGGTAGTAGAATTTTTGAAGCTCGTATTAATGTTGGTTCAATAAATATGTGGTAACATATCTTAAATTTAATGAACACTGGCTGCATATTTCATGTAAATCGTCACTTTAAAAAGTAATGATCAAAACTTTAAATTTAAAGTGTAGTTACATTACATTTAATGGAATAAATTAATTTAGATTAATGTAAATTGTTAAATTTAATGCATTACAATAAACGTTTATGAAATTTGCTTCCACCATATTTACATTAAATTTAATGCATTTCCTTTTTGCAATGTGCACTGTTAAAAAGAACCTTAAATTTAATGCAAATTTAATGTCGACTCTACATTATATTTGTACCAAAAATCGTGAATAATTTACATTTATTTTGAATTTAAAACAATTGATTCAAATATCAGTTCGGTATACATTAAATTTGATTAAATGATTAAATATTATCTTAAATTTCAAGAAAGTAACTGAAAAGATATTAAAACTTCTGTACATTAAAATTAATTCACATATAGCCTAATACTGAAGGAATTTACATTATTATTCAATATATATATATATATATATATATATATATATATATATATATATATATATATATATATATATATATAAAATGAAATTCTGAGAGATGGCGCCACTTATATTGAATTTTTTGTTTAGTATGATTTAAGTTGCCTAAAGGACTCAATTTTTTTATGGTGAGGTGTATATGTCTGTCACGTACTGACCGGAAACATAGGTAGAAAAATGTCCACCATTTCCTGGCAGTTTCAGAATTTTCCAAACTCATATTCATGTTGGTGCATTAAATATGTGATAACATATCTTAAATTCAATGAACACTGGCAGTATATTTAATGTACATAATCACCTTAAAAAGTAATGATCAAACTTTAAATTTAATGTATGATTACATTAAATTTAATAGAATAAATTGAATTAGATTAATGTTAATTACTGAATTTAATGCATTACATTAAATGCATTTAATAAACGTTTGTGAAATTTGCTTCCAGTACAGTTATATTAAATTTAAGCCTTTCCTTTTACAGTGTATATCCTTAGAGTTTCCGCAACGCTCCTTTACCAAATAAAAAACAAATCAGTTGACGTTAGGATCATCTAGACTGGTGGCACAATATTCTTTGGTGAGATGAGAGACAAAATATTCTATCGGCGAAGAATTAATAAAATAATGTGAAATGAAATCAAAATGGATAAGATACGAGAATGTAATTCGCAAAAAATCGTTGGGAAAAAGATGAGCCATCACAAACGAGTTTTACCTAGATTAACGCCAATGAAGATATGTTTGGTGGGATTATAAGGGAATCATCTATCATAAACTATTATTACATTATAAAAAACATTAATTCTAATCTGAAATAGGCAATAGAAAAAAAGCTGCCATAATTAAACTATAGAAAAATATAGTTTTTCTTCACGACAATGTGACACCGCACAAATGTTTGACGACTCGACAAAAAATAAAAAACTTTCGCGAAGACATTTTGATACATCCACCGTAGAGTCCTGACTTTGCACTGTCAGACTATAATTGTTTCGGTCTCTGCAAAACTCTCTTGACGGTGTAAAGTTGACTTTAAAAGAGGTATGTAAAAATAACTTGATTCAGTTTTTCGCTCCTTAACCACAGAGAGTATACAGAAAAATTACAAAAGATCATAGATTAATGAGGTTTAAATAACTCCATTTTAACTGTAAATAAAATTGTTCTGAAAGACAAAAAGAGGCTCAATGCTTTTTTCAATATAATATATGTCGGATTAGAATGTACGGCGACGTTCTATACTTCATTTTTCCTATCTTGCCACTGCCCATCTTGAAGGTTACGGGCACTCATAGCTCTTCTTATTCCTTCCATCGAATTTCTCCTAGGTCTTAATCTTCTTCTACGGTACTCTGGATACCAAGTTATGCTTTGTTTTGGCAGTTGTGACAGCTATTCGTCGTGTATGACCGCACCAGATTGACTGTTTTCGTTCTATATTCTTTTTGATCGTATCTTTTATTCCCATCTATCATAATGTCTCCTCATTACTGTATCCGTGATATTCCTGCTGACCTCCTCAAAGCACCTATCTTTACAGCTTCTACTCTTTTTTTATTTCTCTGTGTAAGTCCCAGCCCCGCAAATTAAACAGCTTTTTATCACTGTGTTGTGTAGCTTATATTTTATTTTTTGTTAATATTTTTGCTTCACAGTATCCCTTTAGGCATTCTATCACTCTTTTAGCTTAGATAATTCTTGCACGAATTTCTCTATCGTCTGCTCCCGATCTATTAAAGATGACTCCTAAATATTTGTAATTGTCGTATCATTCTACTTCTGTATCATCATTAATTTGGAGGTTATTCTTATTATCTCCTATGCGTAGGGGTTTGGTTTTCTCAATATTTATTGGCAGACCCCATTCCTCATAAGTTTCTTGTAGTTTTTGTCATGTATTCAAGATCTTCTTTGTCGCCTGCTAGTACTGATTGATCATCGGCAAATTGTAATGTATATATAGTTGTGTCGGTTATGTATTCCTATTCTATGAAATTTCTGCTTCTATTCTGATAAAGCTTTCTTCACATATATCTTGAATGATCAGGGTACGATGCAGGAACCCTATCTTAAACCTTTGATGATGGTAAACGATTTCGATAACTTGTTTCCCATTTCGATTTTTGAAATAAAATCTGTATCTAGATTTTGTGCAGCTCTAATAAGTTTATGGTTTATATTTGTATTCGTCATCGTTTCCCACAGTTTATAACCGTAGATTTTAGTTTAGTCTATAAATAATATATATCTCAATTCGTAGCCCCTTTTTTTCAATTATTTGTTTCATACAAAAAATGTTATCATTATCGGATCTATCACCACGAAACCCGTCATATTCTTCTTCCTCATTGTATTCTTTTTCAATGATATCTCTGGGTATATTTCCACAGAGTCGGCTTATTATACTAGTTATCATTATATCTCCGTAATTCTGGCAGTTTTTCTTGCTTCCTTTTTGTTGAATTGAAATAATGTGGCGTTCTTTCCATTGTGTTGAGGATTCCTGACCATTGAAACATTTATTAAATATCCATGTAAGCATGTTAAAAAGCTTTGTTGTTCACTTTTTAGTAATTCTGTATAGATACCCTCATGTGCACATGATTTTCCATTTTTTATAGCTTTAACCACATCATTACTAACTATTTCGACGTGGTCTCCTTGTATGTTAATTACAACTGTTTCTCCCATATACTGAACCCTCTTCTTAATTAGTAATTCCTGATAATGAACAATCCATTGGTTTTCAGATATTATTTCGATAAATGCTGTTTCGTGTCCTGTATTTTCTATGCTTCAGAGCATATTCTTCCGCAAACATATCTGTCTATATGTGTCTATGTCTTTATATTTATTAACCCACATTTCGTTTTTTCTAAAGTTGACGGTTCTTCTTACTTCTCTTTTGATTTCCACTTATGCCTCTTTTTCTCTTGGATGTTTTGTATTTTTTACTAGAGCTTCGATCTCTTTCGTCCACCAAGGCTTATTGCTTGTTTTTCTTTCTTTATATCCTAATGCTTCTCTTACTGTTTTCTGTATATTTTCAATAATATTTTCGTATACTTCTGAGAATGAGTGATCCAAATATTCATCTTATCTCGGTTGGTTTTAAGTATCTAGTATTTTTTTTTCTAAGTTGTCCAGGTTGTATTTGGGGTAATTCGCTACTTGTCTATCCGAATCGATGTTTATTTCCTCTGGTCTGTTGCTGTTATAACTTAGAAAATATATCCTTTTAAAATCGTTTGTTGTACAGAGGTCAATTAGTCATTCTCCGTTATCATTTGTGACTGTTTCTTCAAATGATCCTACCACTTGATCATGAGGTTTACAACCTGTTCTATTATTTTGGTCTCCAAATATAATTAATTTTTTAGTACTTCTAACTTCCTGTGTTAGTTTATGGAGCTTTTCAATGAAAATGTTTTTTATTGTTTCAGGTTCACCATACGATAGAGCGCATACTCCAAGAAATGTTATTCTTCTACCCTTTATTGTAACATTAACCTTTATTATATTTTCATTAATTAGCTTCCAGTTTGTGATATATTTCTTAAATTTTTTATGTATTGCAACTATGCATGAGTATCTTTGGAAACTCCACATACTTTTCCAATGTTTCCAATCCATATCCCGTTATCTTTGTTTCAATTAAGGCTGCTATATCTATCTTAGAATTTCATCCATTTTATTTTTACTGAACTTATACATTCCATTTTCCATAATTCATCAATAATTTTTCAACAACCTAATATTACAAAAATAATGAATTTCCTTGTTCTACATTTGGGGGCTTACGTATAAATTATGTTCAATACGAACAACCTTCAAGAAGAGATTCGTAAATTAATCATTGCATTGAACACGACGTGTTTGTCATATTAGAAATTCAACAAGTTTAAAACATAAAAGAACTGCTGCGTCGTTCTTAAAGGCTTGGACTTTCTTATTACTATATATGAAATATTATTCAAGAAGATTAGTATTTGAAGAGACATAAGTTAAACCAAATAACGATTTATAGCATAGAAATTTTCCAAATCATGCTTCACAGCGTCTTGAAGCTGTTTCATGCACAAGTTGTCTTCAGCAATAAAGTTCATTTTTACTTAAATAGCTTCGTAAACAAACAGAATTGTCGCATTTAAACTGATTCTAATTAATAGGCAGTCATTGAAACATCATTATAGCTACAAAAATCAACTGTTTGATGTGGATATTGGTCTGAAGGCATCATCGGATATTATTTTTTTCGAAAATGGAAATGGTCCTGCTGTTATAATCAATGAAGAACGCTACAAGGACATGATTACTGATTATAACATGCATTAGATAATGGAACATCAATTAGTTTTAACTTCAGTTTCAAATCTAAATATCTTTTTGCATAATATTAGCAATTCTAAACAAGCAAACGTCCCATATTTAATTTAAATTCATGCTGCTTTTTCAAGAACAATGTCTAAAAAACTCATTTAGCAACTTTCACGTCATATCCGGATAACAATATAAAGTCGTTCGGATAATTCGTTATACTTCTTTCCTTGTTTTAATTTAGAAACAAATTAACACCTCAAAATTGTAATTAGTCAAACAAGTCACGTGCAGACATGTACAAATCTTTGTCAAATGTCATCCTGAAGTCCACATTTCCAGTTAACGCTTTCGCTTTTCTCTATATGTTCAACAAGCGTTAGAGATTAAATTATTGCAACATAAACTTTACGAAAAAAAACGTTTTAAAATTAATGCTGCCCAAAAAGAGATGCTGGTTGCCTGGCACGTTGATTCTTATTATAATAATCAACAAAAAAGAATATTTTGTGCTAAAGGACCCCGCACCAACCAAATGGAAATTGGATTCCGGTCAAATTCGTTGAAAATTCAATATATTGTAGATCTAGATGTCCTGATCAAAAGTTCGTATGGGCACAAAGCCAAAAGTTAATAGTTTTCGAGATACAGAGGGATGAGTTGCGTCCGCACCAACCAAGTGGAAATTGGATCCTGGTCAAATTCGTTGAAAATTCAGTATGCTATAGGTCTAGATGTCCTGATCAAAAGTTTCTATGGGCACAAAGTCCAAAAGTTAGTAGTTTTGAAGATACAGAGGTATAAGTTGCGCGCGCATTAACTAAATGGAAATTAGATCCCGGTCAAATTCGTTAAAAATTCAGTATGTTTTAGGTCTAGATGTCCTGATCAAAAGTTCCTACAGGCACAAAGTCCAAAAGTCAATAGTCTTCGAGATACACAGGGATGAGTTGCGCACGATCCACCATTTACATAGGCAAGACGTAAGAGCCAATTTTCTCTATCTATCTCTTTTTCTGTCTCTCTCCCTATCTTGTGAACTTGTTTGGCTAACGGAAGCGAATGTAAATGTACAATGTCAAGATATTTGGTCACAAAGTCACTAAATTCTAACCATTTGGTGATTAAAAATAACATGATAAAGAAACTACTAAAAAAAAAGAGGTTAAAAATGGACTTTTGCGTTCGAAAAATCATTCACACGTCAAGTTTTACCTTGATCATTGACCTCAAGGTCATATAAGGTTCAAATATTACCAAAATTGAAAAATATCTCAGAAAAAAACGTTTTTATCTTTTAAATCTACTTCTTAAAAAAAGTTTCTCCATAAAAAATTACATTTTGAAAATGTTTGACCTTAACCCTTGATCTAAAGGTCATCGTCAATATTACAATTGGTGATCCCCGTCATTATTCTAAACCTATCGATTGAAGTATTTTTTTATGATTACGCCATTTCAATATTTTGGTACAGTTTGCAATATTTTACGCTGCATACACACACACACACACACACAAATATATATATATATATATATATATATATATATATATATATATATATATATATATATATATACATATATATATATATATATATATATATATATAGGATATGTATTGTACCTTTACATTCACATATGTTGACCAAACAAGTTCACAAGATAGGGATAAAGAGGGAAAGAGGGATAGATAGGGAAAATTGACCCTTACGCCTTGCTTATGTAAATGGTCGATCTAGCGCAACTCATCCCTCTGTATCTCAAGAATTATTAACTTTTGAACTTTGTGCCCATACGAACTTTTGATCAGAACATCTAGACCTATAACATAATGAATTTTCAACGAATTTGACGGGAATCCAATTTCCATTTGGTTGGTGCGAGTGCAACTCATCCCTCTGTATCTCGAAAACTATTACCTTTTGGACTTTATGCCCATAGGAACTTTTGATCAGAACATCTAGATCTACAATATACTGAATTTTTAACGAATTTGACCGGAATCCAATTTCCATTTGGTTGATGCGGGGTCCTTTGAACACCCAGATTCACTAAAATTATTTAAGACTTAGGCCCGTTCTAGTGGCAAAGCTAAATCTTCTAGTTCATTTACTAATGTTATTGTTACAATTTGTATTGTGTATGAGTAAACCTTTATAATTCAAAATAAAAACCTTGAAACCGGTATAGTTATATCTCGAAAATAAGCAAAACCTTCCATTTTTACTGGTTTAATAATAAAAGAAAATGTTTTTTCCTTGCATGTTCAAAACTTGATATTGTTGTACTTGTCAATTTAAAGCGATCATTGTTAACAATGACCAGCTGTAATAGGCTAGTACAATCAATTACCTGTTTAAAAAAAATATATACAGACCGAGACCAAACAGAAAATTTAGTTAAGATTATAACAAAGAGAGAAAACAAAAAATAAACATCAGCTCATGCAAAATAGTGAAATGAGGATGCTGTTTAGGGGTTGAAAATTTTGTTTTTGTTCATTTTTGGCGAAACGTAATTTCCTAGCGGAAAATGTTCTGCACGAAAGTTGTAGATAAGAAAAACTTTTGTATCAATCATTTTTCAACATAACTTCAAATTTTCCGAAAAAATGGCGGAAAACTGATTTTATATTTTTTTTAACTCGCGTAGTAATTACTCAATTCACATGAAATTTTCTTAAAGTGTACTTTTTTTTACACTGAATAAGCCTGATTTTACTGGTATCTCAGAAGCAAGTAGTTTCCGAGATGCTCTCATTTTTTCGAAAAAAATACCCATATCTTCAACGGAAAAGTTTATTGATGTTTTTTCGATCTCGATATTTTGCATAGGCACGTTTTAACCGTTGAAACGTCTAATTTAAAATGGTATATATATATATATATATATATATATATATATATATATATATATAGCCACTGCTATTGCATCTCACACGGAGGAATCTGTGAGAGGCGCATAAACATATATACGCCATCCGACGGGAGGTCAGCGAAGCCACGTTCAGTGTTGCATACTTCCTTCTGATCAGTAATGGGGAGGGTAAGTTTTGACTTTCTTCTCGGTATAGTGGTACAAATAGGCCATCATCTCCATGGTGGTGAGGGATAAATTGTGTTTTATCGCAATTTATTCAAACTGTACAATCTTTAACACGGGAATAAGTTTGTAATTATATACCCTTAACACCAGGGGCATGATTACGACATGGCGTCCGAGCAGGGACAATGCGACGTAAGGACGTCAATTCGGGGGTACGCTACTTTAAAAAGACTACCTAGGATGTCCGTTCCACAATTTCTCTGATCAGGCCCGTGCTTCTAAAGCTTGGATTTCGGTCAAAGTCGGACAAGTATGTGCCTTAAGGGGAGCATGTTGACTTAAATAGGAGTTCCAAGTTGTAGAAAGTACGATAAGGGTGTCTGAGAAAAACATCGGTAGATCCCACCGATGCCGAAACGAAATATCCTAACATTTTGATGGTGGTGATGTGTAAACGAAGGTTTTTGGGCATCCCGTGTATGTGCTGAGTCCCTCTTAGGACTGTAAGGTAGCTGACGTTTCGGTAAAATCTCATTCATCATTTTCAAAGCTCACTGTACGGCGTCTCGCGCCTTACAGTCCTGAGAGGGACTCAGCACATACACGGTATGCCCTAAAACCTTCGTTTACATGTACCCACCCGAAAATGCATCTGAATATGACGAATACACCAAGGAAGTAAGCCTCCAAACGACGAAAGACACGATAGCCAAATTAAAAACGAGAAAACCCCCCAGGACCCGACAATATTCCCAACGAACTAATTAAATATGGTGGAAATGCATTACATGAGAAACTAATAAAACTAACAAAATAATTAAAGACCAAGAGATACCCCGATATTGGAAGAAAAGTATAACAGTACCTGTTTTCAAGAAGGGTGATAAGAAATCACAGAAAACTATAGAGGAATAACTTTATTAAATTCAATAATGAAATTATTCACCAAAATCCTTGAAGGTATAATAACTGACTATTGCAGAATATCAGAAGTACAGCAAGGTTTCCGCAAAAACAGATCTACAGTAGATGCCATATTCATTATAAGACAGATAGCAGAGAAATATATTGAATTTACTAAGCCGGCTTTTATGTGCTTTATAGATCTCACTAAAGCATTTGATAGGGTGAAACTGGATGATATTCTGCAAATAATGCGAATTAAAGGCATCCCAAACATAGTTGAACAGCTAAACTCCAACACCACAACACAAATCTCTGTAAGCTGCAACGTTACTAAGGATGTACCGATAGCGTCGGGCATATGACAGGGGGACTTTCTGAGTCCATTACTGTTTAACATAGTAATGGACCAAATAATTGAGAACGTTAAAAGAGCGGCACCAAGGTACAGAATGAATACCGGGGAAATAACAATAATATGTTACGCTGATGACGCCGTCATAGTCACGGAAAATGAAGACGACCTCCAAAGACTTCTATTTGCATTCCACACCATAAGCAAGCAATTCAACATAAAAATATCCATCGATAAAACTAAGTCAATTGTAATAAGCAAAGTGCCCTTAAGATGCAAACTAGTAGTGGGTGACAAACCAATAAAACAACTCATGGCCTTTAGTTACTTAGGAGTTGAGATATCCGCAAACCCAGACAGAACAAGAGAAATAAGAAACCAAGTAAACAAGGCAAATAGAATCTCAGGAAGCCTGGCGGATATAATATGGCACAACACATTCATGAGCAAGGACACAAAAACAAAAATCTACAAGACCTGTATTCGACCGATAATGACGTACGCAATAGAGACGAGAGCTGACAACACAAAAACAAAATCAATTCTAAGAACTGCCGAAATGAAAGTACTAAGAAGAATATCGGGATACACATTAAGAGATCACATACGCAATTCAACAATACGCGAGGAACATGGAATGAAGGATATAGTAAGATGGGGACGGAAGCGCAGAAGAGCCTGGAATGAGCACGTAGGAAGAATGGCGCAAAATAGGATAGCAAAAATCGCCCGAGATGGAACACCGGAAACCAGAAGACCAATAGGTAGACCACCTAAAAGATGGAGAGAGTCCTGGATTTCAACATCAAATGAGATGAATGATTGAGTTGGAAAAAACAGGCTGTAAACCTATAACAAGAGGAAGAAGAAGAAGAAGAATTTGAGATGTAAAAAAAAATTGGGGATGGCTCACCCGCTTTTACTACTTTATTTTTAGAAACCCCCAAATATAACAAGTTAAGTAACTTATAGTATTCGTGAATAAAATATTTTCAAATAATTCCATTTAATTTCGTTATCTTTACAATTAAATTATATGCGCAAATATAATTTTCATTTTGTTTGTCGAGTTATCTTAATTAGAAATTGAGAATTTAAAAAAAGTATTTGGGGGTGACTCACCCTCCTTTATTAATTTATTTTTGGAAACCCCGAAATATGTCAACTTGAGTTAATTATGGAATTTGTGGAAAAAATATTTTCAAGCAATTTTATTAAATTTCGTAATTTTTAGAATTAAATTACGTGTGCGAATGGATGGTTTAAGAAAAAAAAGTATTTGAGGGTGGCTCACCCTCTTTTACTAGTTATTTTTCGACACCCCGAAACTCGTCATCTTAAGTTACTTATGGTATTCGTGAAAAAAATATTTTCAAACAATTACATTAAATTTCGTAATTTTTAGAGTTAATTTAAGGGAGCGAATAGATGGTTTACTCTTATAAAAAAGAAGGGATTATATCCTTGGAGCTAAAAACACCATAGTTTAACATCATTTCGAACACCAAGTAATTTTTATTTTGTTTGGTAAAGTTATCTCACTTAGAAACTGAGATATTTCAAAAATACTGTTTTTAGAAGTGAACATTAGCGGCGTTAGCGGTTTTACTCCTTTAAAATTTAATAATTTCCGCAGATAAAAAAAATACATGGCTCTTATTTTTGTAACCTCTACAATGTATTGAAGTTTCGTTAAAATCGAAGCCGGATACTTCATGTACCTTCCTTGTAAGTAAAACAAACACAAGGCAAATAAATAAATCACTTTGTAATATTCATTATAAATCCGTTTAAATCGCATACAACTTAAAACCGTAAAACATAGAAATGGCGTCGAGTCGGTACTGTTCGTTTACAAGTGACACTACCTAATCAAGTGATCACTAATACTCCTTTCCGCCCCTGTTTTGACATTTTTGGCTTCAAGGGTCTGGTTCCATTATGGAGGTCACTAAATGACCATCATTTTACAGCAAGGGGTTTACTACAACTATCACATTAAATTTTGTAGTCGTTTTTTTGGTTATTTCTCTAATGTTTCAGTGACTGCACCAATTTTAACGTATTTTCCAAAAATATTTCTAAAAATGTTTGTTAAGGTTTTGTACTTTATTTATTTTTTTAAAATTTTCATTCACACTTTATCTGGATATGATAGAATTTTTTTATGAACTCGTTATTAATACCAAACTAGTCGGTTTTTCTTTATCTAGATAGTGCTGTCTGTGATTCTGTTCTTGACTTCCTTATAATTCTACTGAATAAAATAATTGATGATGCAATCTTTTGTAGACACATATCCTCTAATTCTCACACGGTCTAACTTTATAGGCCAGTCCAATACCCAATCTAGAAAGCAGAAAATAAATTATATACACCCAGGGACCAGGTGGAAAATTTAGTTAAGGTTATTACAAAGAGAAGAAACGAAAATTAAACTACATATATATATATATAAATATATATTAAGTAGACGTTTCAACGGTTAAAATATGCCAATGCAAAATATCAAAATCGAAAAAAACATCAATAAAGTTTTTCGTGGAAAATATATACAAAAGTTTTAGATCTTTTTTATTATCTACAACTTTTGTATAAAAAATTTCCGCTAAAAGGTCACGTTTCGCCAGAAATCGCAAAAAAAAACAATAGTAACCCCTAAATAGCACCCCAATTCACCATTTTCATGATCTGTAGTTTAATTTTCGTTTCTTCTCTTTGTAATAACCTTAACTAAATTTTCCACCTGGTCCCTGGGTGTATATAATTTATTTTCTGCTTTCTAGATTGGGTATTGGACTGGCCTATAAAGTTAGACCGTGTGAGAATTAGAGGATATGTGTCTACAAAAGATTGCATCATCAATTATTTTATTCAGTAGAATTATAAGGAAGTCAAGAACAGAATCACAGACAGCACTATCTAGATAAAGAAAAACCGACTAGTTTGGTATTAATAACGAGTTCATAAAAAAATTCTATCATATCCAGATAAAGTGTGAATGAAAATTTTAAAAAAATAAATAAAGTACAAAACCTTAACAAACATTTTTAGAAATATTTTTGGAAAATACGTTAAAATTGGTGCAGTCACTGAAACATTAGAGAAATAACCAAAAAAACGACTACAAAATTTAATGTGATAGTTGTAGTAAACCCCTTGCTGTAAAATGATGGTCATTTAGTGACCTCCATAATGGAACCAGACCCTTGAAGCCAAAAATGTCAAAACAGGGGCGGAAAGGAGTATTAGTGATCACTTGATTAGGTAGTGTCACTTGTAAACGAACAGTACCGACTCGACGCCATTTCTATGTTTTACGGTTTTAAGTTGTATGCGATTTAAACGGATTTATAATGAATATTACAAAGTGATTTATTTATTTGCCTTGTGTTTGTTTTACTTACAAGAAAGGTACATGAAGTATCCGGCTTCGATTTTAACGAAACTTCAATACATTGTAGAGGTTACAAAAATAAGAGCCATGTATTTTTTTTATCTGCGGAAATTATTAAATTTTAAAGGAGTAAAACCGCTAACGCCGCTAATGTTCACTTCTAAAAACAGTATTTTTGAAATATCTCAGTTTCTAAGTGAGATAACTTTACCAAACAAAATAAAAATTACTTGGTGTTCGAAATGATGTTAAACTATGGTGTTTTTAGCTCCAAGGATATAATCCCTTCTTTTTTATAAGAGTAAACCATCTATTCGCTCCCTTAAATTAACTCTAAAAATTACGAAATTTAATGTAATTGTTTGAAAATATTTTTTTCACGAATACCATAAGTAACTTAAGATGACGAGTTTCGGGGTGTCGAAAAATAACTAGTAAAAGAGGGTGAGCCACCCTCAAATACTTTTTTTTCTTAAACCATCCATTCGCACACGTAATTTAATTCTAAAAATTACGAAATTTAATAAAATTGCTTGAAAATATTTTTTCCACAAATTCCATAATTAACTCAAGTTGACATATTTCGGGGTTTCCAAAAATAAATTAATAAAGGAGGGTGAGTCACCCCCAAATACTTTTTTTAAATTCTCAATTTCTAATTAAGATAACTCGACAAACAAAATGAAAATTATATTTGCGCATATAATTTAATTGTAAAGATAACGAAATTAAATGGAATTATTTGAAAATATTTTATTCACGAATACTATAAGTTACTTAACTTGTTATATTTGGGGGTTTCTAAAAATAAAGTAGTAAAAGCGGGTGAGCCATCCCCAATTTTTTTTTACATCTCAAATTCTTCTTCTTCTTCTTCCTCTTGTTATAGGTTTACAGCCTGTTTTTTCCAACTCAATCATTCATCTCATTTGATGTTGAAATCCAGGACTCTCTCCATCTTTTAGGTGGTCTACCTATTGGTCTTCTGGTTTCCGGTGTTCCATCTCGGGCGATTTTTGCTATCCTATTTTGCGCCATTCTTCCTACGTGCTCATTCCAGGCTCTTCTGCGCTTCCGTCCCCATCTTACTATATCCTTCATTCCATGTTCCTCGCGTATTGTTGAATTGCGTATGTGATCTCTTAATGTGTATCCCGATATTCTTCTTAGTACTTTCATTTCGGCAGTTCTTAGAATTGATTTTGTTTTTGTGTTGTCAGCTCTCGTCTCTATTGCGTACGTCATTATCGGTCGAATACAGGTCTTGTAGATTTTTGTTTTTGTGTCCTTGCTCATGAATGTGTTGTGCCATATTATATCCGCCAGGCTTCCTGAGATTCTATTTGCCTTGTTTACTTGGTTTCTTATTTCTCTTGTTCTGTCTGGGTTTGCGGATATCTCAACTCCTAAGTAACTAAAGGCCATGAGTTGTTCTATTGGTTTGTCACCCACTACTAGTTTGCATCTTAAGGGCACTTTGCTTATTACAATTGACTTAGTTTTATCGATGGATATTTTTATGTTGAATTGCTTGCTTATGGTGTGGAATGCAAATAGAAGTCTTTGGAGGTCGTCTTCATTTTCCGTGACTATGACGGCGTCATCAGCGTAACATATTATTGTTATTTCCCCGGTATTCATTCTGTACCTTGGTGCCGCTCTTTTAACGTTCTCAATTATTTGGTCCATTACTATGTTAAACAGTAATGGACTCAGAAAGTCCCCCTGTCATATGCCCGACGCTATCGGTACATCCTTAGTAACGTTGCAGCTTACAGAGATTTGTGTTGTGGTGTTGGAGTTTAGCTGTTCAACTATGTTTGGGATGCCTTTAATTCGCATTATTTGCAGAATATCATCCAGTTTCACCCTATCAAATGCTTTAGTGAGATCTATAAAGCACATAAAAGCCGGCTTAGTAAATTCAATATATTTCTCTGCTATCTGTCTTATAATGAATATGGCATCTACTGTAGATCTGTTTTTGCGGAAACCTTGCTGTACTTCTGATATTCTGCAATAGTCAGTTATTATACCTTCAAGGATTTTGGTGAATAATTTCATTATTGAATTTAATAAAGTTATTCCTCTATAGTTTTCTGTGATTTCTTATCACCCTTCTTGAAAACAGGTACTGTTATACTTTTCTTCCAATATCGGGGTATCTCTTGGTCTTTAATTATTTTGTTAGTTTTATTAGTTTCTCATGTAATGCATTTCCACCATATTTAATTAGTTCGTTGGGAATATTGTCGGGTCCTGGGGGGTTTTCTCGTTTTTAATTTGGCTATCGTGTCTTTCGTCGTTTGGAGGCTTACTTCCTTGGTGTATTCGTCATATTCAGATGCATTTTCGGGTGGGTAGTTGTTCTGTTGTGATTGATCTGTATTTCTATATAGTGTTTTAAAGTGTTCTTCCCATTCGTGATCAGAAATTTTTTGGGATTGTGTATATTCGTTTATATCCTGTTTCCTTCTTCTGATCATGTTCCATACCTTCTTTTGTGCCCCGTACAAGTCATGTTCCATATCTACTGTGAACTTTCGCCAATATTCGTTTTTTATTTGTCTTATGTCGGCGTTTACTCTGTTTCTTATTTCTTTGTATCGATTGTGTTCTGTTTCTGACTTGTTATTTCTGTATCGGAGGTAAGCCTGTCGTTTCTCTGCTGCCAATGATTTCACCTCAGGAGTATACCAGTGCTTAGCTGACGGCTTAGAATTTGTGTTGACTTCTCTGTATCCCAATGCTTCCTCGGCCGATTTATCTACATTTCCTCTTATTTTTCCCCAGCTTTCTTCAACATCATCTGAATATTTAATAGAGTTGTCTTTTATCTTTTCTGCAAGTCTCTTTTTATACAAGTCTTTGGTTGATTCATCACTTACCAATTCAATGTTTAATTTATTTTTAATATTCGGTGGCTTTTTCTTTTTGTGTTGTATTTTAAGTCTTAATTTGCATAGTACCAATCTATGATCGGATCCTATTTCTGCAGATGTTAAGCTACGGACGTCTAATACTTGTGTTGGATGTAAATCTTTATTTGATATCACATAATCTATTATTTAATTTTGTCCTCTGGTATTTTGCCAGGTTATTTTGTGTTGAGGCTTATGGGGGAAGAATGTATTATTTATTCTCATGTTGTTGCTTGTGCAGAAATCAATCAAGATTTCGCCATTTTCGTTAATATGGTCTTCGTTGTACTGTTTTTGATCCCATCTATCACTTCATTGCCTATTCTTACATTTAGGTCACCCAGTATTAGGGTCTTTTCATCCGATGGTATTTTGTGGATTTCCATTTGCATTGTCTCATAAAAGATGTCTGTTTCTTCTTTTTTCCTGCTGCTGTCTGGGACATATACACTGAGGATATGAATTTTTTCTGAACCTGTTTTCAATGTGATCCTAAGAATGCGTTCGTTGACGTAGTGGATGTCATCAATATGATATGATTGAAATAATTTTCTGAGACAAATTGGAAATTATTTGTTATTTCAAATGAAGTTAAGCTATAGTACTTTCATCCTCAAGGTTATCATTCGAAGAATGTCGTTTCATACATGTATAATAATTATTCTTAAAATTGCCAAATTTCAGTCGATATGAACTTCACAGAGCTGAAATTTTTTCTCTTAATTAACTAATTCATAATAAATAGTAATTTCTAATTCTGTGACGTTCATTTAAATTAAAATTTGACAATTTTAAGAATAATATTATATGTATGAAATGACGTTTATAAAAAATTGGGAATATTATCCCTGGAAGTGAAAATACCATAGTTTAACATCCTTTCGAATAATAAGTAATTTTAATTTTGTTTTGTAGAGATAACTTCATTAGAAATGGAGATATTAAAAAACGTATTTGGCTCATCCTCTTTTATTAATTTATTTTCGGAAATCCTGAAACATATCAACTTGAGTTACTTTTTGTAAAAAAAATATTATCAACAAATTTGGTTTAATTGCGTAATATCCAGAATTAATTTATGTAAATGAATTACAAGATTAATCTTCATAAAAAGTAAGGGATGATGTAATATGGGGTTAAAACACCTTAAGTTACTTATGGTATTCGTGAAAAAAATATTTTCAAACAATTCCATTAAATTTCGTAATTTTTAGAATTAAATTACGTACGTAAATATATGGTTTACCCTAATAAAAATAAGCGATGATATCCTTGGGGGTAAAAATACCATAGTTTAACACCATTTCGAATAACAAGTAACTTTCGTTATGTTTCATAAAAATATCTCACTTAAAACCTGAGATATTTTCAGAATACTGTGTTTAGGGGTGAACTTTAGAGGCGGTTTCCTTATTAGTATACTGAGTTCTACAAAGTCTGTGCTAACATTTTTTCAAAATGGGGATAAATAGATTTTTGAATTTCGATCCTGTCGATTGTCAGCTGAATATTTACAGTGCTCATGTCTAAAAGTGAGGTATTATACTTTACGTTTTAGGACCACAAATTTGCCATCTTTTGGAGGAACCAATTATAAAAATTATTAAATGTTTTTAAATAGTTATTCGCTATTTGTTAACATAGCAACATAACAGATGAGCAAAAAGCAAACCAGCTGCGTCATATTTTCAGGAATAATCGAGCACGTTTTTTAACATTCTCATATATCACAAGAAAGAACCAAAATTCGTACAAGTAATTAACACATTAAATTTTTAATTATAAATTACGGGATATAGATTACTTTGGAAGCAAATTAAAACCTCAAAGTTATAATTAGTCAAGCGGGTCACGTACAGACATGGAATGTAATACTCTTTGCAAAGTGTCGTCCCGGCATCCTTTTGAAGAGCCCTTTTCCAGTTAGGGCTTCTAATTTCTTACAGAGGTTCAACGAAGCCTTGCGATTGCGACTCCGCAAATGGGTTTTTCCCTCTTTGCATTATCTTTTATCCGAAATGGTTACACACACGGAATTACAGTTCTATGTCACGTTTTGTGTTTGTGCGAATTCCAATATGGATGTTGGAAAAACCGCTCTTTTGCTACTTTGGAATGTAAACAGGCAAATTACAATAGTTTAAAGCGGAAGGCGTTAATAATGAGGTAATATAGAGAGTAATTTTTTTTTCTAAGCCTAGACAATTCTTTAAATACCAATATAATTTATTACTAATAAATTGCAATAAATAAATAAATTAAAAACGCCTTTATTTATACCAAAGAAATTATATAAAACTAAATGAAATAATATTTTCATAAAAAAATTAAACCTACTTCTAAAAGTGGGTTAAAAAGTGAAAAATAAAACTATAAATTTTCATATGAAATTGAAACTTTTGAAGTCAGCGCCAAACTAATACCTGACAAAATGTGACTCGCATAAACAGATTATGTTGTAATAGCTTTCTTACCTTATTTTGTATATATCAATAGTTATTTATTTCATTTAGAAATAATTTGTCGCTGACTTCAAAAATTTCAATTTCATATAAAAATATATAGTTATTTTTCACTTATAAGCGCACTTTTAGAAGTCAGTTCAATTTTTTAATAAGAATATTATTTTTCGATTTTTAGTTTTGAATTCATTATGATATCCATAAGTCATTTGAACTAAGTACTAATCGAGATTCCCTCGCAATAACTTCAAGGTGGCAAAAAAATACCCATTTTATCCAAAGTTGTAAATCACCCTAAAATGAACCACTAAAAATTCTTTGATTCTTAGAGTTCTCGAAGTATCAGTGAAATTGTGTAAAATAAATATTTAGTCTGTCATAGTAAATCAACTTTTTTTAATTTCAAATTACTTTTACATTGATATTATATAATATAGGCCTTCTGCCATATTAAATTACAAAAAAATAATTTTAACATCTTAATCTAACCTAAATCTAAACACTTCAAAGCCCCCTAATACCAATTTTGGACGAAATCCGGAAATTTAACATTTCCAGACCGTCATATTGCATTTGACATATTCGATTTTCTTAAAATAATTTTATATTCGCTATTTTCATCTCCAAAAACGATTCAGTCCCACCTTTGAACAAAATTGGAACATGTAAAATTTTTATTCTGCTATTTTGTATTCGCCATATTGATTCCTGAAAAATACTTTTAAATTCATAATTTACACCCTTAAGAATCCCCTATATCAGTTTTGGAGAAAATCGAAAGATGTAAAATTTTTACGACGCCATATTGAATCCAGCAAAGTGCGTTTTTCAAAAAATATATTGAATTCGAAAATAACACTTATAAAAATCTCCCAATACTGATTTTAGATAAAATCGAGAGATGAAAAATTTTTAATCCGCCATTTTAGATCCCCCATATTTAATTTTTTTTAAATAATTTCGGATTCGTAATATGCGATCCCAAAAACTCACCTATATCAATTTTTAAAAAATCGGACATAATTTATTTTTTATCCGCCATATTGGATACGCTATATTGAATTTTTAAAAATAATTTCATATGCGTTATGTGCCACCCTGAAAACTCCCCTATACCAATTTTGGAAAAAATCAGATAAAACTGATTTTTTGTCCGCCATATTGGATCCGCAATATTGAATTTTTTTAAAATAATTTCAAATTCTTTGTGTACGACCCCGAAAATTTCCCCACACCAATTTTGGAGAAAATCTGAAAAAAATAATTTTTTTTGGTCGCCATATTGTCAGCGCCATCTTGGATTTTACCATTTTACTGCACCAATTTCGTCCAAAAAAATATGGGACCAATGCAGCAACTTCCTGAACATAACGTACAAAATTTCATTCAAATCAGTGCTGCCATTCCGGAGTAATCGATGTACATACATAAATATATATATATATATATATATATATATATATATATATATATATATATATATATATAGTCGACGATTTGAGAACATAGTTGTGTTTATATAACTCCCTAACTAAAATTAATGAAAATAGAATATATACTTAATGTACAAAAAACTGTGTGGCCATGTTTGTTATCAAAAATTATATGTGATGATAATGATGATTGTTAATAAGAAAAAATTACAGCTAAATTAAACAAAACAAAAGCCTACATGCGAGATATATTCGGACTCTGTTAGGATACAAATTCAGTTTACCTTCTGTTTAACGAACGAGAGAACATACAACTTTATATAGTCGATAAGCTTGTTGTAGCCTTTTATAGCGTTATAAGTAAAGCAACATTGAAGTACAGCAGATTTAAGTCGAAAAACCGCAAAGAGACCAGTATGACGATTGTTCGGAGCATGAACATCTGAGCCATGAATAAGTTTTTCATATAAGTAAGCAGGTTCTCTACGTCAAATAATCTTATGAACTAGTACTAAAAACGGAAACGTTCCTCCAAAACCATTCAACCAGCCTGCCTAAACGTCTCAGAAATGTCATGAAACTTCAAGAGATTTAAAAGAAGATCTAAGGCAAGCAGTCTAAAGACTTTGAAAGCTAATTTTGTCTTTCTGAAGAAGATACCAAAGACTTTGCTTCAATCATACAAGACAATATCAGAGTACCAGCTAATTTTAACTTAATAGCCGGGTTCAAAATATCTCTGTTACAATGCAGCGTTCGAAGCTTTATAAAGTATTTTTGGAATAGCAAGATTTTGAAAACGTAAGTTATTGCCGGTGATTTTTGTTGTGGAACATAACATCCAATCACCGCTTTCCAGCGAAACTGGACTTAAATAGATGTCCAAATTTGTGAAAAGTACAAGGATGTCTGGGAAAGATACCGGTGGATCCCATTGATGAGTCCACCACCGGTATCGGGACGAAACATCCATACATTTACTACGGTGGTCGAAAATAGATTGCTAGCTACATGTCCTTACTTCCAGGGACATTGTTATTTGCGGCAGTTTCTTGAAAACTACGAGGGATTTTAAAATAACATTGCTAAGTAGAATTTGTAATTGTTCAGGATCATTTATTCATACCCTGTCATTTTCAAAAATTATAAGTAAGGTTTTATCTTCATTGATAACTAGCCCAGGCTTTTGTGAAATGTCACTAAAAAGGCGTACGTCACTATTTATTTTATTACATGCTCTGTCCAGTTCGGAATAGTTAAAAAAGAGATACAGTTGCGCGTCGTCAGCCTATTGATGAGAAAAATAATGCTTAATGAATTTACAAGTCAGAAGTGTAAATAGAAAACATAATTGAACCGATAATGTTGCCCTGTGTAATCCTGTGCTGAAATTTATTACTAATGTAATCTTTAAAGAACTGTAAAACATTAATACCCTATACCAAAATATTTTAGTTTTATAAAAAATGGTTGTGATCTAAGTTGTCAAATTCTTTACTATAATCGAGAAAAAGTAAAGAAGTATTTTGGACCTTATTATTTGCATGGCCTATACCGTCTTTAATTTCAAGTATTTGTACTATGATTACCTCTAAAATCGAACTGCGTAAAAGGCAGGATATGGTTTTTATTGACAAAGTTTCCAAATTGTTTATCAGCTACTTTCTGTAATAATTTTGACAAGATTGAGAGGATGCTGACATGTCGAAAGTGAAAGAAATATGGCGGTTTTGGAATTTTTGACAAAGAAAGTATATTTTTCCAACAAGCATAAAATTTATTTGAAGACAGACATTGATTAAAAATATATGTTATATTCGGTAAAATATGTGAAAACATATATGAAATCATTTTGATGTTGTTGTCATCTTTTCTATTACTTTTACAGAATTTGTTAAATTTCAATTTAATTTATTACTTATAAGTTCCGATTAATCTGTTGACTCTTCTTAATTATTGTTATTCCTTTATTTTTCTAAAAAGCTAATGTTAATTGTAAAATAAAATACCGCAGTATCATTCTGACCTTGAAACACCTTCTCATCCTCCTCTTCTCATTACTCAGTCTTCAAATTTAACAAACACTATTTTAAATATAATAGTTCCAGTTTCACCTCACACAAAAAGGTCTCACTGATAAAATGATGAAAATTTTCAAGCATACAGATATTAAAATAGCAAAAAGACAAATATTAACCCCCCTCAAAATTTACTCTAAAACGAAAACACGTTGAATGAGACGTCCTGTATCATTTACAAAGTCCCTTGTGCCAGTTAGTTCATACATAGGCCGAACGTCCAGAAGCCGCAAAGGCTGGCTCCCTTCGCATCGAAGTGATGTCAATGGAGGTTTGACCTCTTGTGCTCTGGCTGAATATGTCTATAATCTTGACCCTTCTTTGAACTGGGGTAGCACAGAGATTCTTGAAAGAGTTTCTTTAAATCACAAAGGGCTTTTCCTCGAAACAATTGATATTAATCACGATGAAAACTCTATAAATAAAAAAGTGACACTGAGAATCTGAATGTTATTTACACCTCCTGGATAGTCTACCTACAGATGAACAAGCATTGTTCAATTTTGCTCTTATATTATGTAAAACATTTCACAAGTAATTTTGCAGAAGCTCACACTTGGCTGCGTTACTGTACTAATTTTCATTGATTTTACTATTCCGGTACATACCATTGCCTATTTGACACTTGACGTGTGTCACGACAAAATATATATGGGAATATGTGAATCAATATTAATCCTGGAATACATGGGTTTGTCAGTTCTGTTTATTGTAAAAACGTGCAGATGTTTCACCTAAAATCTCATTTGGCATTTTCTGTGCTTCTTGATTGTAGATCAACTGTTGATTTACACAACTGGAGAGAGCAAAGAACCCGTTGGAATTTCGTCATCCTCAACATAGAATTTATCCTTGAAAGTAAACACTACGAAGGAAATACTTCAAAAAATCCGTTACCCTGTCCACTGGTGACGAGGTCTGATTTGATCAATTCTGTCAAATGTTCCACAGAAAAATACTTGCAATTTTATATTTATTCCGGACAATTCCTGGCAAAATTCATGTGATAAGGAAAAGCTAATTTGTTCAATTAAACTGAGTATACAAAAAAGACACATGATAACAAGATTGTCTATCCTGCAAATGCAAAATCATAAAATAAAGAAAGAAAAAACATGTGAGAAGCAAAAAGAGATTTAATTTTAGAGATAAGGCATCTTATCGATTTTCATACACTTTCCATCAATTGTGTGTACATTTTATCAATTTCTGCGAACAAGATAACAATTTCTGGCAAATCCCTGGCATGATAATATTCCTGGCACAATTACTGGCATAGCTAATTATTCCTGGCAAATGCAAGGAATTACTGGCAAATTGACAGCCATGGATTTGATTGATAATGTTGATTCCTTTGAAAGTCTAGTTCTGATTAAGTTTAGTGATTCCCCTACTGGTACAATAGTATAGAGAGTTTTCACAAAACTTTGTAGATTATTGAGATTTTGTGAATTTTAAGAGAATGATGGCAAGGATTTGTCCAAATTGTTACGCAATTTATGCAAGACAAGGATCTGCCACTATATATATATATATATATATATATATATATATATATATATATATATATATATATATTTGTATATTGGATCGGAACCTGTATTTGGCATTATTAAGGCTACTATTGGGTACATAAATCATCATCCCCAGACGCACTTGAATCAGATTGCGGGCCACAAACACAGGAAACTACTGATGAGCAAACCATCCGGAAAATTAAGCTGCGAAATTCTGCTTTTAAGCAGATTAGGCTAGTGAACTAATAACTGATCACTGTAACTTAAGAAAGCATTTACACACAATGTTTATATAAGGAAGAACCAGCGTGTAAACTAGGGGGTAAAGAGGACAAAACAGCCTCACACATCATCTTAGAAGGCGAAGGTCTACCTTACGGGTTACATCTTCAGGGATCAATAAATCCGAAACTTATACCTAGAAGACAACCTAGTGAACAGGCTACTAGACCCAATTAAGGCAACCAACCTATTCCCATAACAAAGCTATAAGAAGCGATAGAATAAGTCACTAGGCTGTAGTGGAAGTGCTTCTCAATCCTAGCTTTTTATATTACCCAATCAATCAATCAATCAATCAGTACGGCATTTACATGTATCAGATTAATAATTCTTAATCAATTCTAGTGAATCTGTTAATAGTTTGAAAACAATTGCTTTCTAAAAAATATTTAAAAGATTTAAACTGTATAAAGATCTCATGCCTCTAAGGTATACTCTGTTGCCAAAGGCAAAGAAAAATTTGGGTTAAACCAAGCTTGTTCCTCTAGAGGAAACTTTATTTCATTGGCAACGTAGAAAAGACACATATGGCCGACAAAGAAAAAAAAATGTAGATTTGTGTGAATTTAACATCACTACATTTTCGTCTTCCGGTAGAACTATATTGTGATTTATGTTGATCTCCTATTTCGATGTGGTTAAATAAAAAAAAATAGTGATATATTTCCTCGGGTTATTGTAAATAATTTTACAATTTTTAGATAACATTAATATTTTTACTTTTTCCATCGAGGACTAAATTTTATAATTTTTACTTTCTGAATATTTAATAATTTATTTTTTAATAAAAATATTTCCAGCTTTTATAAATAACATACCGCTTTTATTTATAGAATATTTTAAAGCATATAATTCTCTAAAATGCCCAATAAACTTGTAAATTTATTACATACATCAACAGCAGTTTTACTGTGTTGAAAAGCCTTTGGACCAACAAGGTAGCCAATATAAATAATGTATGAGTATAAAGTGTAGCTAAAGTAAAAAAGTCAGATTCAAGAGCTTTTATATAAAAATGTTTAACCTAAAATGAAATAGCTATAAAAATGTTAATTTACTGCACACTAAAACCTTAAAAATAACATATTTCCACAAATTACATAGCCCCAGTTGGTATATATAAACTGAAACGAAGTTTAAACACACCGCTGATTAGGGACAGTTAATCGTTCTAGTAAACCCGTGGTCAAGACGAACTTCATTAAGTTCGAAAACTTGCGTAAACTACCTTAATAACTTCCTAACTTTTTTATTATATTTTACATATTTTTATATTAATGTAAACCGAGTCCAAAAATTAGTTATCTATTTTATTTTCTTTCTAGTGGTTTATTGTTATTTCGTTTACCTCAAAGGATTTAATATTTACAAAAAACATTTTACTATTAATTTGTACAACCTACAAAAAAAAATAAAATACATAAATGTGATCCACTCTTCGTATATTTTTATAGTTTTTTTGTACATGACTCGATTGTTCTAGCATTGTGATTTTACAAAACAAATAATTTACAAATTGCATTCACTGATAAAATATAAACTAAAATCTGTACATCTCCGGTTATATAAAAGTCAAATTTTCTTCTCTACTTTGTATTAATTTGTACAAAAATTTATAATTTAGTAAATTAAACCTCAATAAACATACATAATTAAATGTTAGTTTTATATTTTATATGCAATTAACCCGAGAAGGAGAATATTGAAGCTAAAGAATATCTTGACTAAAATTCAGCTGCCATGGTTTAGCTGTAACCTCAAGAGTGCAAAACCTACAATTCCAGAGAAAGTTATTAGGATGGAAATTCTATAACAGCTTAGTATATTCTGGGTTTATAAGTTTCCATTTATATATTTGTTGTTACAAAACCTATGAAGAGCGATTTTTTGAAATAGAATCGAAATTGCTCTTGGAAGGTAGCCTTTCTACAGAACATACTAATTAAGTGGAAGAAATGCTAGTTCATGTTTATAAATAAGCATCATCAGATAGTTTCTTCAGAAGGTTAGCAACAAAGTATTTATACGTACTATGAGAATAATTATGGATTTTAGAATACACTAAAGTTAGTAAGAGAAGAAAAAAAGCAATAAATAACGAATTTGCTTTCTGTTTCATTATTATAAGTGTATGTTTACCCAAAAATATGTAATTAATTTGTAGACTTCCTTGGCCAGTTAAAAATCCCCATAATTTTATCACGTTCGTCCATCTGTATTTATAAGATTGAATTTGAGTGAAAAGGACGTCCGAATAAATGGCCAACGTTTGAATCAACTCCGATATGTGGATGACGTAGTAAAAACATTCGATAAGAAAGAAGAAATAAATCAGTTGCTCAAAGAACTAGATGAGGAAGCCCAAACTATAGGACTTCAATTGAATGGCTCTAAAACTAAAATAATATTACGAAATTTATAGCGTTATACATTTTATAATATTAGTTTGTCTTCGTAGGGTTTTAGGTATATTTCATAATGTATTTAAGTAATTGTACCTTTGTTAATTTCCTCAGGAGACGACTATGAAAGAAGGTCTGGAACTTTTTAGAGAATTCGATTTCCTTATTTTTAACATGGAACGCCTATGATGGAAGGTCTGGAAATCGCCGGATTATTCCTTTTTCTTATTTTGATTACCCCATGTGGTATGGAAATCCTTCTAGAGAATTAGGAAATCTTCCGGTATCGACCAAAAGGGTATATAAAGGGTCCAGATTGGCTTTCTTTTTAATTTATACACTCACGATATCCCGAAGGATCATCTTACGAAACTATACTTATTTGCGGACGAAACTGCGATGGCTACTTCTTCGAGAGTACACAGATTAACCATTTTACGTCTACAAAAACATATGGACAAAATAGAGCGATGGATGTCCGACTGGAAGATTAAAGTTAACCCTAATAAAACAAAAGCGTTGATGTTTACTAAGTCAAGTTTTTCGAATCCGGAAGGTCGGATATCCATCGCTGGCACAAGGATCCCTTCGAGCCACGAGGCTAAATACTTAGGATTAGTTTTTGATAGGCGATTATCTTGGTATCGACATGTTATTTATTTGAGGACCAAAGCAAAAGGCGCAATCGGCGCCTTGTTCCCTCTAATCAATAAACATAGCAAATTATCACTCATAGTGAAACTCTTATTAATCAAATTATGTATTAGGTCCATTCTTGCCTATGGTGCGCCCTCTTGGGTGACTATGTGCAAATCCAGCTTAGGAATGCTCGAAAGCGTACAGAACAAAGCATTAAGATTGATCACTGGCGCACCTTGGTTCGTCAGGAACTCGATCATACATCAGGACTTAAATATGCCAACCTTTCGAGCACTCCTAAGGAAATTACTTAATAATTACTTTGTGAAAGCCCAAGCTTCCACGAATCCTCTTATTATCGCCACTCATAACATCAGACGACGGCCTTGGAACAGATTCCAGTACCCACTCGATTGGGTAAACAATCAATGAATGGATTAACTAAAGCGTGCTTCAAAGTAGAATCCCCAATCCTTTTCCACATTAACGCGAATTTTCCAACTTGAACTAACACAAATCCAAAGGCCATGCCTGACTTACCAAACAAAGATGATGCAAGTCTTTCTTGGTCAGTGTAGTTTGAGAGTTTGTCGACGCAACTTGAATAAATTTGAGAGTGTGTGAGTGTCAAAAGTAAGGTTGACAATAAAAAGTTATTAAAATAATACAGTGTGTTACTGTTATGTTGGGACCAGAAAAAACTGAGCAATTTTAAGAACTTGCTATAAATACGATGAGTTTTATTTTTTAACACTAAACTGTGGAAAATATGCTGAATAATAAATAAATCACAATGTTTAAATTTACGTACTATATCAAAAAATACAACTCAAAGAAGTGATTTTCTTTGATAGCAGACATCGGATGTTGATGTTGATTTAATGACACGTTGCCTACTTTTTTCTAAAATATCATATCTGCAGTATTCGTTAATACATTTTATTAGTATGCAAAGAAAAATATATTAGCTTAATTTATTTTCTCATTACAAAAATTAAATTTTTAAGATCCAGTGTAACTCACGTTCAGAAAAATTATAACATATTGAGCAAAATAAAAAAGTTATTTTCTTTTAGATAAAATTTTACCTTTTAGCATCAACGTTCGCTTCTAAATCTTTTCCTCAATTACCCATTGCAGAAATGCCGACTACAAAAGCCTAATCCTTATAAAACTCTTCCCCGTCTTTAAATCCGACGAACAATCAGCAAGAGGCAGCTTTTTCAAACTGCCAACTCGGCGTTTCACGTTGTGCCTCTTTGTTTTACACTAGAGACCTGCTTTCGTACATTTCCGTCTGAAATCTCCAACATTTTCCCTGAATTTCTAATAGCTTAACTTTTTCGTACATGTCTTACATGCCTCTTGCCGGCAGCTCTGTCATAAATCAAAAATTAACTTTATCAGTTTTATATATTTTGTCAGTGACGTATAATACATAAATAGGTGAAAATGTTTTTAATTAATGAAATTAAACATAAAAGTTAATTACGATTTAATTAAAATAATATGTAGATATTTTACTCCCAATAAAATTTCTTCTTCTTCTACTGATGCCGTTTTTTTTTTCAAAGGTTGGCGATCATTATAATTATTTGTATTTTGTTGGCAGTAGCTCTATAACGATGGTCTAACGATAAATTAAACCATTCTCCTAAATTGCGAAGCGTCTTCTTTCCACGTTGTTTTTCCATAATTTTACCCTTCGTAATAACTTGTAAAAATTAATATTTGTTTCCCATTATAACATACCCCCAGCTACGCCAGTGTACGGAATTTTATTTCGATATTCGGTGGAAATAGTTCCATTTCCTTTGCAAGCTCCGGCAAAACTTCCTTGTTGATAATTTTTAACACATAAAACATGAATCTATAAAGCAACATCTTATATATATACATATATATATATATATATATATATATATATATATATATATATATATATATATATATATATATATATCCAAGCTTATTCACCCTATACGACACGGAATATTGCGACCAAAATACGTGACTTTCAAAAAGTTTTACTTTTGGGATATATGAGGGTCTAATATCGTTACTTTTCAAAATAATTTTCATATTATACAGGATGTCCAAAAATCTCTAAAGTATAAAATAAATTTTGTCCGATTTTTTCCTAAATTGACATGGGAGAGTTTCTGGAATCGCACATTATGAATCTGAAATTATTTTTAAAAAAAATTAAATATGGCGGATCCAAGATGGCGGATTAAAGGTTCTACATCTCTCTATTTTGTCTAAAATCGGTATTGGGGGATTATTGTTAGCGTTAATTACGAGTTTAAAATATTTGTTGAAAAACTCGATCTGGCGGATTCAATATGGCATCCTAAAAATTTTACATTTTTCGATTTTCTCTAAAACTGATATAGGAGATTTTTGAGGGTGTAAGTTACGAATTTAATAGTGTTTTTTCAGGATTCAATATGGCGGACTGAAAATTTTACATTTTTCGAATTTGCTCCAATGTGAGACTAAATCGTTTTTTTAAGGATGTAAATACCGAATATAAAATTATTTCAAGAAAATCTAATATGTCAGAGGCAATATGACAGTCTAGAAATTTTGAATTTTTGGATTTCATCTCAAATTGGTACTAGGGGGCTTTGAAGGGTTTAGATTTAGATTACATTAAGACGTTAAAATTATTTTTTTGAAATTCAATATGACGAATCCAATATAGTAAGTTGAAAATTTTACCCTATTCGCATTTTATCAGATTTGGTATTAGGGTGTTTTCGGGGTCGCGTATTACGAATATGAAATTAATTTTTTACAATATTAGGTTGACAAAGGAGTGAGGGTGTGAAAATTTTAGGTTTTCCGATTTTGTCTAAAGTTGATATTGCTGGGTTCTTGGAGGGTATACAAACTCAATATGCACTATAAAATATATTGAGCTAAGAAATCTACGTCTCAAGTTCTTTAAATATCGATATTGGAAGGTTTTGGGGCCTATATTACCAATCTAAAATTAATTTAAAATTTAAGATAGAGTATTTACTATAACAGACTAAATATTTGTTTGATACAATTTCACCTGTTTTTGTAGAACTCTAAGAATCAAAGAATTTTAGTGGTTCATTTTAGGGTGATTACAACTTTGGATAAAATGGGTACTTTTTTGCCACCTTGGAGTCATTGCGAGGTACACTAATCTCGATTAGTACTTAGTTCAAATAATCTATGAATATCATAATGAACTCAAAAGTAAAAATCGAAAAATAAAATTTTTATAAAAAAAAAAATTGAACCTACTTCTAAAAGTGCGCTAAAAAGTGCAAAATAACTATAAATTTCTATATGAAATTGAAATTTTTGAAGTCGGCGCCAAGTTATTTCTAAATAACTACTAATATGTACAAATTATGATTATAAAGCAATTATAAACAAAGTATTGTTAATCTGTTTATGCGAATCCCATTTTGTCAGGTATTAGTTTGGTATTGAATTCAAAAATGTCAATTTCATAGAAATTTATGGTTATTTTTCACTTTTTAGCGCACTTTTGGAAGTCGATTCAATTTTTTTTTATAAAAATTTTATTTAAAAGGTTAATGTTTCGGTAATCTATTTTACCTTTGTCAGAATATACAGTGTGTAGCTAAAATCAATAAAGTATCTTCTTGATATAACTATCAAATTATTTATATCTTGTATATTTATCTTGAAACAATAATTCACGAACAAACAATGCACTTACTGTATGTAAATCAATTCAACATTATGTTATATTGGATATGTAGATTTCGTAAAATAACAGAATAGAGATGACCAAAGTAATACACGGACGCACTTATGAAGAACTTGAAAAAGGGATAGATGATAGTCAGTTTGGATTCAGAAATGGTATAGGCACCAGAGACGCGTTGTTTGCACTTAATGTGCTTTCATAGAGGTGTATGGATATGAACACCGATATACGCATTTGTTATGTTGACTTCGAGAAGGCTTTTGATAAAATTAGACATGAAAAACTAGTCGAGATTCTAAGAAGAAAAAACATAGACAACAAAGATTTAAGAATAATAACTAACCTATATTGGAATCAACGCGCACAATTAATAGTAGATAACGAAGCAAGTCCGGAAATTGAAATAGAAAGAGGAGTAAGACAAGGATGCATTTTGTCACCCCTACTATTCAATGTGTACAGTGAATCGATTTTCGAAGAAGCACTGTTAACGAAAAGTAAGGGAATAATAATAAACGGAAGAACTGTAAACAACATAAGATTTGCAGACGACACTGCTATCATAGCTAGCTCCGCGGAAGAACTCCAACTAGTGAATGAAACAAATAACTTTTGCGAGCAATACGGATTAAAAATGAACACCAAAAAGACTAAATATATGGTAATAACTAAAAAACAAAACATGCAAACAAGCATAGAGTTGCAAGGTATGAATTTAGAAAAAGTGCAAAATTACAAATACTTGGACACATGGATAACAGCAAATAATGAACAAACAACAGAAATAAGAACGAGAATAGAAATGGCAAGAAGTGCGATTGTAAAACTGAAAACCATTCTGTGCAGCAGAGACATCACTCTAGAAGTAAGAATGAGAATTTTAAGATGTTATGTCTTTTCAGTGCTGCCGTATGGATTGGAAGGCTGGACACTAAAACAAGAACACATAAATAAACTGCAAGCGTTTGAAATGTGGTGTTACAGAAGGATGTTGAAAATATCTTGGACGGAGAGAAAAACAAACGTAGAAGTATTGCTAGCGATGGACAAAAACTATGAAATAATAAACAATATAAAAATAAAGAAGCCGCAATATCTTGGACGTATAATGAGAGGCCAGCAATACGAGTTGCTTAGATTGGTCATGCAGTTTAAAATAGAAGGAAGAAGAAATATCGGAAGAAGAAGAATTTCATGGTTGAGAAAGTTGGGAGAGTGGTTCAATTGTAGCTCAGTAGAACTTTTTTGAGTAGCGGCAAATAGAGTGAGAGTGGCAATGATGATATCTAACCTCCGATAGGAGATGGCACCTGAAGAAGAAGAAGAAGAAGAGATGACCACTGTTATATAGAGATATATCAAAAAATATATAAAGTGGTTGTAGATCTCGAAAATGTATACATATATGTTCACGGCAGAATATCTCTAACTTTAAAAAAGGGCATTGTGTAAAAATTCATATAAAGAACAAGGTAACTGCATAAAACAAAGGAAGATATTTTTAATAAAGAATTAAAAATAAATCTAATAATTATATTTATTTGGTATACAGGGAAAAACTGCCTTTACACATATTACATTAAGCCAACTATGTAAAGACAAATCAAAAAAAAAAAGTAAAATTAATAAATGCCAGAATTTTTGCCTTAAACTAGCAGAATAATCACTAAACATAAGATTAATTACAATAGTTTAAAACCTAAAATTAAATCTTGGTTTCGTAATTAATTTAAAGCAATTATTTCAAGCAGGAACACAGTGAAATCGCAAGTGATAAAGGAGAAGCTCGTCTTGTAAACTAAAACTTTGTAGACGGACGAAATATAACTAAACTATTCAGAACGAGAACTTAGACTTCTCTGTCTGCACAATGCAGTTAAAAGTACAATTCCTTTGAGTTATGAATGAAGTTAGATGTTGAATGCTATCACGTTCAAACAGCAATGAAATTTGAGTTTTAACTCTCGTCTTGCCTAGTATAATAAGTCTTGGATAATTTATTTTATAGTAGTAAGAACAAGTTAAAGCGGTAGACATAACATAATTTCAACTTTAATCCTGGAAGTGTTAAATTATAAGTATAGCAATCCAACAGAAACGTGTAAAAATATAAAAGTACTCGTACCAGTAATTACTTGTTTAATAACTACAAGAATTGTACAGATGTTGCTTTATTATATCATTTTCTATAAACTAAAGGAAAAGTTTAAAGTTTAAAATTTTCGATACAAATTTACAACGTTTGCTTATAATTATAATTAAAAAGTATTTACTATATATGTTTATTAATTTTTATTTATTTATTTTATGAATATTGTGGATACAAACAGGTAGAATCCCAATAAAGTATCCGCAAGATTACATGTATTTAAGATACTAATAAAAAATAAAACTACTTATACAATATGTAACCTAAAAGTAGAGTGACTATATGATGCAGGCAAATACGTAAATAATCTTATTTTATCAAACATGGCAGATAGTGTGATCAATGAAGAAACTCAAGTCTGACAAGATTTCAATCAGATGCAATTCGAGACTTTCGCCACCGAGAAAATCACTAGCATCATCAAAGAACTTCATAATTGAAAAGCCCCGGATCCTGATCATATCCAAAACTATGTTTTACTTGATTCTCATAAAATGTCACTGTAGGAGTCGCATATCTTTTGCCAAAAGATCACCATAATTCACAAGATCCAGCCAAATATCAACCACGTAACCTAACTTCCCACGATGTACCAGGTGATCATATCTTGCTTGACAAAGTATATAAGTAATATCATTGAAATTTCGCAAAAAGGATGTGCCTGAGTTGCAATGGGTGGCAAAAATTAACTTATTATCAATTCTGTCATCTGCAATCAAGCCTATACCATACAAAGAAACCTTTTCGCAGCCAATGTGGACTACCAGAAAACCTTCGACTCAGTATCACATGGATATAATAATATAAAATCGACCGAAAGATTGTATCCTTTTTGGAACACCTAATGCCAAACTGGAGAACTAAAATCTAAATGGAAATGCTTTCCAGCAATAACATAGAGACATGTACAAAGAGGAATATTTTAGGGAGAGTCAATGAGCCCACTATGGTTCTGCCTTGCCATGCATCCACAACAACACCTTTTAAATTTCATCAGATGCGGCTTCAGTATTGAGACATGGTAAGACTAAATCATCTTCTAAATATGGATGATCTTAAAATTGATAGTTGCCATCATAAATCCGTAGAAACAAATGCTCAGAATTGTGAAAGAGTTCCTCCGGGATGTAGAAATGACGTTCAGCCTTGATAAACACTCTATTTTAAATGCAGCTGAACGGCCATTTTAAGGCTCTCGCACCTATGCATGCTCTGCACTCAGTTATCCTTTTAGAATTGTGAAATGAAGCAGGACGGACATAGAAAGTCTGCAGAGGAAAGTCAAAATATTACTGGCACACAAACATCATCCTCGTAGTTACCAAGATCCCGGATATGAGTATTGAAGAATATTGGTAAGCACAAGGATTAGCAACTTGCAAACTTGCGCTTATATTTTCATAAGTGAGCAGAGTCTTCTTTGCTAGATCGGGCAGTCTCCGAGACAGACGACCCAACATCGCTTCGGAAGCATCAACTGACTTCTTATTACCGACCAGACCATTAGACGCTTCATGCCTAGTTAAAAAAGCTGCTTCATGAGTGACACTGAAATGGAGCCAAACAGGAAAATGTCGATAAATTAGCATCTAACTACATTATTTTCCGTACTAGCCATCCAAGATTCCACTGAGAAATTATCTGAAATACATAACCAGAGACCCCTCGATCCAGATTCTACTCCATTACGGTAATGTACTTCCATCTGTTTGTCTAAAATATCCTTCTAATATGAAAGAAACTTATGAAAGCATAGAATCATTATTTGAAAGAAACAGCATAATAGTTATTTTTTTAAATCTTCGGTGATTCGAAAGTAACTGCCCTACTACTTGGACTGTAGTTGCGTTATAATAAATTCCACGATTTTTATGCAAATGGGATAATCGGAACAGAACGAATCACTATAATAAAAAAGAATGTCCTGTGCGTAAATCATTAGTTCCTGGATAGAAAAATGTGAAGCATTCATCACTTGTAAACTCTTGTATTTCTTCTGGCACTCCATATCATATCAGACCTTATAAAAAATTTTGTAAAATCGATGGGTCGCAATGAAAATGGATCTTTTATTTGACAGAGAAATTCCCCAGAATAAGTAACATTAAAATCAAGGAGGGAATTTTCCTAAGAACTAAAATCAAGGAATAAAAGACCCAAAATTAGAAGAAAAGTTTAACGTTTTGAAAAAATCAGCAAGGTAATGCTTCAAGAAAGTGGTTCCAATTTTTTTTTGGTAACAATAATAGTGGCAACTATAAGGAGTCGATTAACAAGATTTAATTGACTTATAAAGTTTTGGGTTGGAATATGTCATTTAAAATTCATTTCCTGGATGTATATTTGGATTTTCCCTGATAATTTGGAGGCTACAAGCAATAAGCTTGCAGAAAAGTGCCATCAGGACATTTCAGATAAGAAAAGATGTTATCAGGGTAGGTGGAGTCCAAAGATGTTGGCCGACTATTATTGGACAATTAAGAGGAACCAACCATAATCCAAATATTCCAGAAATTCGTAAATTTTCAAATGTATTATATATATATATATATATATATATATATATATATATATATATATATATATATATATATATATATATATATATATATATATATAAATTTACAAAACTTAATTACTGGTACAAATTTAAAGAAATAAGAAAAAATATGATATTTTTATTTGAATATATTTTTTTATTTTTGAAACATAAAATTATTACATTTTATACACTACAAAATATCTTTGTTTACATCCAAAAATAGAAAACAGCAGCCACGACACTTGTGTAAATATTTGATGAGGTAAAACATCGTATATTTTACTGAAAAATTGCCTTATTTTTAGTATGACAAGACATACAATCAAGCTAAAATATTTTTAGTCCTAGATATCTCCTTAGAGGTAGTAATTATTCTTAAAATCATTTATTAATTATGTCATAACATATTATTTAAGTTTTTTTTAGTTTTACCAGTGCGGTTTGTAACTTGCAACTTATTTTGAAAGAGATCTTAAGGTGTGTATCCATCTGCATACCATGTGTGCTAAAAACATGAATGCTGCTTTTATTAACGTGCATGCACGTCTCATACCTCATTCATTGGCTTACAAAGTATCGGAAAAATTGGTTGTACCAATTCCCTAATGTTTTTTCATTGACATTTTATTAAGAGAGACAAACAAGAAAAATAATAGACACTGGTGTAGTTAGAACTCGCTAGAGAATAATTCTAAAACTTTGTACTTTTTTTTGGTTTTGAAACAACAAATGCTTTGGATACCATAATATTCGAAATTGTTAGTTTCGGTTGATTAAATTAAACACACTCCACTGATCACTCCTCTTTTAACACTATTTATTAGTCTGGAAGCCCACTGGGTTTTTGTAGCCGATGAAAACGCAAGGCTCCACCAAAGTTTTTTGACCTTTAAATATTTGAAAAATTACATTTTGGTCATTCAGTGTGAATAAATTTTGATTAAATAAATATACTTGATGGTTGAAGTCAAAAACTACAAGCTTGAATTGTAAACAAATAGCTTTTCATCAATAATAACTTATACGCCGGCATGTATGAACAATACCCCTAGAATTAGCGTTACCTAAAGGACAAAATTTTAAAATTGAACTAAAGGTAAAGTTTTCTACACTAAGCAAATTGACATAGAAAGCTTAATGAATCGGATTATTTAAGAAATATAGTTAATTACTACGGAAGTCGTCAGAAATATTCAGAATGAATTTATCAATCTCTTAGGTTACTGTCAGTTAACCAGTGGGAGGCATTTTCTATATTTAAGAAATTGATAAATTAACTTTCGTTAGTACAATTTTAACTGTATATAAATCAAAAACAGTTATATCTATTTAAGTATGGGACATGTAATAGAAAAAATGTTCAGAATTGTGCAGGGTGTCTAAACGTTTACAAATAATTGGGAATAACTATTTTAAAAGTAAAATTTGAATATAGCACAGCTTTTTTTGAGTCACTCTGTAAGATTTAATGTATTAAAAAAATTCGTCCAAAAAAAAAAGTTTACGTGTATGAAGATTTTTCAATAAAACCACCGTTTCTTAAATCATGAATTTACACCAGACTTTACGTCCTTATTGTATATTGCAGGGCATCTTTGTTTCATAAATTAATAAAGGAATATAAAAAATTTTGTTTATTACTAATTAGATACTATAAATTCTTTACACATTATTTTCTGTTTCAAATATTAATCAATATAACCTACAATATATGCAATAATATTTTTTAGAATATCTTTCTTCGCAAGAGTAGCAATTTCTTCTTGCTAGTAGCAGTTTCATCTTTGATCCGATTAATAATACCCAATAATTTTATTTTTCTGGGGGAGTTACTTCAAAACTATTTCCAGAAGCAGGGCTTTTTAAGGGGCTTGACGCACAGATTAGGGTTGTTGGCTGAACGTCTTCAGAAAACCCTAATGTAGATGTACTGACTACTGACTCGTGAGATTTATTGATAAGAAGTAAACAAAAAATCCTGTAACAAATAAAAAATTATTTTTGTTTTTTCAAATAAAAAAAAATTTATAACTCGATATATTTAACAATAAAAAATAATTTTTACGTATATTTTGTGGGTAGCCAACTCTTACACTTTACAAATCCCACCAAAGCTATAATAAATAGAGATAAATTGTCTTTCATTGCGACAATTATTTCATTTTAACATAAACAAGCATTAATGCAGATCAATATCCACTAATCTGGCGTCTTTTCTGCAGTTTACAGCGGTTGCTGTGGATGCGGGCCATCAGGTTGATTTGGTGTTTACCGAGTTCTTAAAGGCCTTAGACAACATTAGCCACAGTTTGATTTTGACAAAGCTTGTGAGGCTTGGTTTGACTGATCAATTTGAATAGTTTTTTAAATCATATTTATTTAATAGGTCTCATTATGTCCTGTATAATGGCTTTAAGCACAGCGTTTTGCAGTTTCTTAAGAGAGAACCTCAGGGCTTAAATTTGGGGCCTTTTTTTAATATTCATAAACGGTATCGCTGTCGCAGTCGAAGAAGAATTGTGATAGATTGCAAAATAGTGTTAGTGTAATCCAGAGGTGGTGTGTAAGTAATCGATGGTTATTGAATTCGAGCAAATGTTCAGTGATGTCTATAACTCTTAAAATATCTCCAATTTTATATAGTTATCAAGGAAATAATGACTTACTTAAAAGAGCTGATGCAGCATAAATTTTACTATGGAAACTGAATCAAATGGTGCCCTTCCCTTTCTTTATGTATTAGTACCAAGGAAAGAGAATGACAAATTAGGATATTCTGTGTACATCAAACCAACACAGACAAATCAATATTTCAATGCAATGTCACACCATCATCCTTCTCCAAAACAATCCGTCATAGACTCTTTGGTACATAGAGCACTTTCAATATGTGACGAACTCTTCAATCGAATGTCATAAATGTACTTTCTATGAACAGTGTTGTCTTACCTCATATACACTGAACCACCGACAAAATTGCCAAATTGTTCCGAAAATCAAACATTCGAACAAATCCACACATGTAAGAAAGTTGGACAATGTTTGAAGTCTCCAAAGGACGCAATTCCATTTCACACAGAAGGCGTTTACCAGATACCTTGCTCTTCTGGTAAAGTGTATGTAGGTGGAACAAAATGGTTTATATCCACTAGGCTTAAGGAACATGAAAGATGTATAAAAAAGAAACAAATTATACAATCTGCAGCAGCTGAACACCAGCATTGCTCAGGTCACACTTTTAATATAAAAGAAACTAAGGTGCTAGCATCAGTGTCTAATTTCTTCCAACATAAAATCAGAGAATCAATCGAAATTTGTAAATATCCAAATAATATTAATAGAGGTGCGGGTTACAGTCTACATCACACATGGAAATCGATTGTAACGTTTTATCACGGTTCGCTGAGCACCAGTCGGGTATAAATACCGGGCTGTTGCTCCTCGATAGTCATTCTGTTCTAATCTTGTGGAGTAAAGATCCCCGACGATGCCTCGTGCAATCGCAGTCGAAACGGTGGGTAATAATTCCAATTTGACACGGTCAAAACCCAAGAACAATGATTTTCAACAGAAAACCTCTACTTATAATTCATAAAACTAATGCCACACACATGACAGAAAAATGCGAACAATATGGCAGACCCAAAACCCTCTTAGTCACAAGATATATTCCTTTCTTTCTACCTAACTGGTAGTAACCCATGCAGTATAAGACTATCACAGTAACATCCTCATCTTGCAAATGTATGCATGTGTGTAGCTGCTCACCGAGTGCGTATGAAGGCACGGGGGCAACTTTATGTATTAGACTACATCAATGCAAATTTTTCTATTTATTAGAATATACAGTAAAAGGAGTTACTTTTTTAATACATATGTAATTTCCTCTTACGTTGTACCTGGAAATAGATCGAAAAAATAATTTAAAAAGTATATAAAAAAATTAAACAAAAGGCCTGAAAGAAAGAAAACAAACCATCGTCATTTAACTAAATTTAAAAAAGCACTCTAGTCACGTTTAAGGGTGCTTCGCGCGTACACAAATAATTAAGTGGAATTGCCAACAGCGGTGGCGTCGCGCAAGACGATTTGCTTGTAATTGTAAAGTGCTGTACGGCATTTAAAACACTTTGTTAATTCACACTAAAGAACTGCTAAACTCTTCAACTAGAACAGTAAATAGCTCTTAGTTTTGTTTTGAAGGAAAAACTTAAGTGACGTAGGCAGTATTGAATTAAGATTAAGAAATTCAGTTACACCTAGTTTCATAGAACAGACACTACATAAGGTAAATCTAACTTAAACATTACTCACATGATGCTTCTTTTGCTGTCGGAGTACTGGGAGTTGCGATGGCTACAGTACTTGCTACAGTAATGCAAAATGACGTCGGTGCAGGCTCCGTTGCGTGAACATATGCATAAATAATGCGATAGATTATGTTCTATTTTCATGTTTATTTTTCTGGTGGATTTGAGCTTTAACCAGTAAAATAGTCAGATCTTATCATGTGGACATGTGCTTACCAAAACTGCCAACAAGCGCTTCCCATAAGGAATGGCTGTTTACAATTATTTCATGACAATTTTTAATTAATTAGCAATAATTCTCACAAATTTATAAAACTGATAATTAATTGATAATTTATAATACTCCGAAATTGATATTAAATTTTGAAGAAAATTCGCTTCAATCACTTTATATACATCGAAACCATTTACCAACGCACCGTAATAGCATACATGTGAAGGAAATAACGTAGAACACCCGTTATAACATCCAGCATTACAGCCCGCTTGGGCCCTTGAGGCGAAATGAACCAAGTAATCCAACAGTGAAACAAGCATCGTGTAAATTAGGCTCTACACCCAAAGTTTAGCTACAGATACACATTTGGCATTACTTTTGTAATTGACGATTAAAATAATCAAGGTAGTACTAAATTCTCGCCGATTTTGATGAATGCGTATTATTGTCAAAAAATAAAAGTAACAAAGTTTAACAATTTAATTTATTTTTTTTTTTTAGAAATAACAACCTTTGCTAATCAATATCTAAAGCAAGCTCTAACCGATTCAGCTAAAGCCCAGGTCACACCACGCATATTTCGCTTCTGGACTGCGTTCTGGGAGCTGTGATGGTCATCGTGCTTGCTGCGCTGATGGAAAATTCCGTCATTACACAAATATCATTATGGTGTCAAGAAATTACAAGTTACATTTTACTTCTAAATCTAATTTAAAAAATAAAATTTTTATAAAAAAAAATAAACCGACTTCTAAAAGTGAACTAAAAAGTGAAAAATAACTATACAGTTCTATCCAACATTGAAATTTTTGAAGTCGGCGCCAAACAAATACCTGAAAAAATGTGATTTGCATAAACAGATTAAAAATACTTTATTTGTAATTGCTTTCTTGCCATAATTTGTATATATTAATAGTTATTTATTTCATTTAGAAATAATTTGGAACTGACTTCAAAAATTTCAATGTTATATAAAAATGTATAGTTATTTTTTACTTTTTAGTGCACTTTTATAAGTCGATTTAATTTTTTTATACAAATTTTTTTTTCGATGTTTAGTTTTCAATTCATTATGATATCCATAAATTATTTGAACTAACTACAAATGGAGATTAGTGTTCCTCGGAATGACTCCAAGATGGCAAAAAAGTACCCATTTTATCCAAAGTTGTAAATCACCCTAAAATGAAACACTAACAAAAAATTCTTTGATTCTTAGAGTTCTCCAAATACCAGTTAAATTGTACCAAACAAATATTTAGTCTGCCATAGTAAATGCACTATTTTAAATTTCAAATTAGGTTTAGATAATATAGACACCAAAACCTTCCAATATCGTTATGTAAAGAACTTGAGATGTAAATTTCTTAGCTCGATATATTTTTTATTGCATATAGAGTTTGTATACGCACCAAGAACCCCGCAATATCAATTTTAGACAAAATGTAAAATTTTCATTGTCTCATATTTTATCTTATCAACCTAATAGTTCAGATTAGTCCTTCATATTGTATCCTATCAACCTAATTGTTGTAAAAAATTCACTTCATATTCGTAATACACGACCCCGAAAACCCTCTAATAACAAATCTGGAAAAATGCGAATAAGGTAAAATTTTCAACCCACAAGTATGGATCAGCCATACTTAATTTCAAAGAAATAGTTTTAACATCTTAATCTAATCTAAATCTAAACCCTTCAAAGCCTCCAATTACCAATTTTGAATGAAATCTGGAAATTAAAAATTTCTAGACCGTCATATTGCATCTGCCGTAAGAGATTTTCTTAAAATAATTTTATATTCGCTATTTATGTCCTCAAAAACGTTCAGTCCCACCTTTCAACAAAATCAAAAAATGTAAAATTTTTAGTCTCCTATATTGGATTCGCCATATTGAATCCTAAAAAAAATACTTTTAAATTCATAATTTACACCCTCAAGAACTCTCTATATCAGTTTTGGAGAATATCGAAAAATATAAAATTTTTAGGACGCCATATTGAACCCGCCAGATTGAGTTTTCACAAAAAATATTTTAAATTTGTAATTAACACTAACAAAAACCCTCTAATACTGATTTTAGGCAAAATCGAGAGATGTAGAATCCTTAATCCGCCATCTTGAACCTGCCATATTTAATTTTTTTTAAATAACTTTAGGTTCGTAATGTGCAATCCCCAAAATTCACACATATCAGTTTTGAAAAAATCGGACAAAATTGATTTTTATCCGCCATATTGGATAGGTCATGTTGAATTTTTTAAAAATAATTTCTGATTCGTTATATGCGACTCCGAAAACTCCCCCTTACCAATTTTGGAGAAAATTGGTTTTTTCGTCCGTCATATTGGATCCGCCATATTGAAATTTTTTTAAATAATTTTTGATTCGTTATGTGCGACCCTGAAAACTCTCCCGTACCAATTTTGGAGAAAATCGGTCAAAATTGACTTTTTTATCCGCCATAATGAATCTTTTAAAAATATTTTGGATTCGTTATGTGCGACCCCAAATACTTCCCCACACCAATTTTGGAAAAAATCGGACAAAATAAAAAAATTTTTTCCTCCATATTGAATTTTTTTAAAATAATTCCAGATTCATTGTGTACGACTTCATTCAAATTAAATTTTTTGCTCGCCTTATTGTCAGCGCCATCTTGGATTTTACAGCTCCAATTTCATCCAAAAAAATATGGGAGCAACTTTCTGAACATAACGTAAAAAATTTCATTCAGATCGGTGCAGCCGTTCCGGAGTAATCGGTGTACATACATAACAAAAATACATAGTCGACGAATTGAAAACCTTCTTCTTTTAGAAGTCGGTTAATAAGAATCTTTAAAACAATAACAGTCAACTGACCAATATACTTTAGTTCAAAAGTTGATAGTTCCGGAAGTTCAGGTTGTCAGTGTTCCAATTTTTTAAAACATTTTTATAAATACTTAACATAAATGTTGCTCGAGTAGCCGTTTTGGAAATAATCGAGTTTAAATATTTTAGTGCATACTGAAACTCGTCATTGCCCACTTCCACACTTTGTCCAGACTTGGGACTGACTCAAGAAATTTTGAGGATGTTTGAGGGCCAACAGGCCAACAACAATAAAAAAGTACAAAAGAATATTGCTAAAAGAATCAATCTAGCAAATCTTAATCGTTTAATTTTGACGGATTCTTACGACAAGGACACTGAAGGTTGAAGAAGAAATTTCGAGTCTGAGCATCACATATTTAGGTTTTTTACTGAAAAAACCTATAAAAGCGTACACCTTCCACTCATAACCTGGAACAATCCTTAAAATCAACAGATGTGTATGAAGGGTATGTATCTATGTATGTATGCGTAGAGGTGGGGATCTGTACACTGGGACCTAGTAAATCTATTGTGCCCTCTACTGCTGCACAGTCGTCAGAATTACTTTATCGGCTAGAGCAGATCCTCCAGTCCTATTTCCCTCAGGAATCTTAGGATGTTGGACGGCTTTAAGGTGGGTAGCTCCCCTTCTTCGATTTGATGTGTTCCCAAGAACCGCATCTTAGCATTTTCTAGAGCGCTGTACTCTAAAAGGATATGAACAGAGGTTTCTCTTCTCTTTCTACCAATCCGAGTTTCTTTAGATATTCCTTCAAGTGACAATGTCCCGTCAGGACCCCAGGACCCCAGAACTGTGAGTTGGTTTTTACTTAAGCTTATGCATTCTTTGAATCCCTTCTGGTCGTAGTTGCCCAAAATTATCTTCGCTTGTCTCAATCCTTGCAGCTCCGTCCAATCTCCTGCTTTCTTCTTCTATCTTGAGTTTTTCCAGCATTACGCTGTTACTGACTCCACAGAAAGTGTCTGGTCCCAGAAATGGTATATCAGCCTTTTCCTCGCGACCCTGTCTAGTATTTCGTTCCCCTCTATACCGGTATGTCCCGATACCCAGATTAGGGTGACTTTATTATTCTTACTCAAGTAATTTAATTCCTCTAGGCATTTCCAGATCAACTTGAGAGCCCAACGCACTGGTGGCTGTTTAACTATCCGACAAGATTATAATCTCTTGGCCGTGATACTTTTGCTCCTTGCTAAAGTGAATACATATCCTAATGACATATATTTCTGTCTGAAAAATATTTGGTGACTTATCCAAACTTTCGTAGTATTTGGTGTCGAATCCATACTATATAATGGATTTCTTGCCGAGTTTTTCAATGGTGTTTCTGTCCCATTCGCTCTTGCGCCTCAACTTTGTGCTGAAGTTTTTTACTAAGCTGAATTTCTTTTTCATTTCGTCTTTGGGCATGTTCTAGGTTTGTTGATTTCTGGATAATAGATGGAGACTTCGTTTTATGACCTCATCTCTCGTCATCCTATAAATCGTCGTCTTCGCCATGTTCTCTAGAAATATATGTAGAGGTGTGAGGGTTAGAATTGCTTCCAATGCGCCCATTTGGCAGGTTTTCATTGCCCCTGTTTTACATGCACAGGCCAGTCTTTTAACTTTAGAGAGGTGAGCTAGTTCTTTTGCTCCAAATTACTGCCCCATATGTGATGATTGGTCTCACTATTCCAGTGATGTACACTGCAGAATTTTTGGGTATGTACCCTATCTTTTTTCCGCAAAGTTTCTATAGACCATCAAGGCTTTTGTAGCCTTGTTGATTACTTCTTTTTCATGCTTATTCCAGAGGAGTTTGTCATCTAGGGTCATTCCCAGATATTTAATCTCTGACTTCCACTCAATAACATTCCCATCCATTTTGATGGTTTTCAGATTGAGGTTCCTTTTTCTTGTAAGGGCTACTAGGGTGGTATGAAGGGTAAAACACGCATGGTGAATCGTGAAAATCGGCCATAAGACCCTTCCGTTTCTGGTACACCAGTCGAGTGAGCACACCTTTTTTTCCATGAATTTTCTCGCAAAACAGATTAGGTTGAGATAATGCTTGTATTATCAACTAAAAATTCAAATGGAAATGGAAACCATAAGCTAACATATTTGAATGTAATTTTAATTACATTGTTATATTCGATTCGTTTTTTAAATTTGAATAGTCGGTTTTTGAATTGAAGAAGTCAAAGTTATTACCCTTTTCAATTCAAAATAAGACAAAAATATTGATGCAAAATTTCAAGGGAATAACGTCCCTCCACAAATGAATTATAAATACTATTGAGGTATTTTAACTTCGTAAATTTAGGAAACTATAACTAACTTTATTATCATTTAAATTGAAATTACCAACTAACGTTTCCAGGATTTAGTCGCCGGAAAACGGAAACGAGTTTCCAAGAATCCTTGATTAGCTGCATTCAATAAAAATAAATTTACTCGGAGAAAATATCTGAATAAAATTTTAATTTAAAATATGGTTTAAAGTAAATATTCATTTTTATCATTTTTTTTATTAATTTATCGATCTATTAAAATCTAGGGGTCCAAATGCTGGAACTTCAATTTATGTGCATTAACCAATTTAAAGCATTTTACCACTTGTGGGTCTTTCATTTTCATTGAGCTTAGCTAAATGTGTGTAAATTTTATATGTGGTATTACGTAACCATTCGTAAATAGTTTTTTAAAATAGGTTCCCAAGCGGTCACCCATCCAAGTGCTAACCACGCCTGGCTCCGTTTCACTTCAGTGATCAGACGTGAAACAGCAAGACTATATTTGTAAATAATATTTAAACAGCATATGCATGTAGAAATCAAGAAATTTTTAGGTATAAAATTAAGTCCCTCAAATAAAATAATTTAATAATCCGAAGACTAAAAAGTGGCTGTAGGATGTGCCTTGTCTTTATTTTTGTACGACATTTTTTTTAAAAGTGCCTTTTAAAGTGAAATGTGGTGTTTTTGGGTTTTCTGGGAAAGTGAGGAAAAGTAGGGGATAACCAAGGCCGGAATGGTATTCCACGAACTCGAACTAGGGAGTTTGTGTCGAAATTTTTTGAACAAAATATGTCGTTTCCCTTAATTGAAATAATTACCGTATTTGTCTGACTTATTAAGATCTAATGATTTTTATTACATTTTAGAACAATGAAAGGTGCTCCCGTACAATTTTGTGTGAAATCGGTTCAGTAAAATCCAAGATAGCGCTTACATATATATATATATATATATATATATATATATATATATATATATATATATATATATATATATATATATATATATATGACAAAAAATTTTACCTTATCTTATTTCCTCCAAGGTTGGTGCATTAAAATTTTCAGGGACGTTATTTGTGAATCTCAGTCCAAACCCAAAAGTTTAGATTCCCCAGTGACTCAATTAAATTAAATAATAAAGTAAACTCAAAATTAAAAAATATTTTTTTTAGATTAAACTTCCTTTAAAAATCTCAATTTTAGATAAGAATGCATTGAATTGTCTTTCTCTTTTTAGCACTTTTTTTAAGGAAGTTCATTTTGGAAAAAAATAAATATTAATATTAAAAATGTAACTACAAAGAAAAATTAATTTTATCTCTTATGAAATAAACCCTGGTAGTTCAAATTTACGAAAATCAGTCATATTTATTAGGCCTTTATAAAAATGACTACGATTTTAAAACTTAACCTAATATCACATGAAGCAACTACTATTTTTGATCCAATTGTGCTTCGAAACTGACAGTTTTATTTGATTTCGAAAACAGATCCTATTTGCGATCGACAACGCCTACTCTAGTTCATTAAAATGTTACATGCGAATGGAGGGAAATCAAATGTTTGCCGCTTCACCGGTCCATGTTGTAACGCTAAAGTGTTTATTTGAAAAATATAATTACAACGAATGTAATGTCGCGCTGTGCGCTCCTGTACTCGCAAACAATGCCTCCAACCGAAAATGTACATTTATAGAGACTAACCGGCAAAAGAGCAGTTCAGCATATTGTTGATATTTCGATGTAGTAGTATATTGCTAACCGTTGCTTTTTTGTTGTTTTGAAAAGTTTTTAAACACAAGTTCAAACAGATTAACATAGCATTGTTTGGAAAGGTAATTACATGACGCATACATGAAAAATGATATTATTTAAAAAATAATAATTACGTAGAGACAAGTATTTCAAACACAAGAACTATTATCCTTTATTTAAACTTTGGTGATATTTAAAAAGCGACCCCTTCCAAAATCAATTTTCAAACTCTCAATTTCGATTCTAATAGTTATTCTATACACCGCAATTTTAATTTAGATCAAAGCGTCTTTAACACTCTAACTATGCTAGCTTAATATACGAGGTTTGTCCGAAAAGTATCGAGCCTACCTTCGTATCTCCGAATTGGTGTTATTCTTTATCATCCGGTGAGTGACATCCTTCAAAGTAGTCCCCACTTAATTGAATAACACGTTCCCAGACGAACGAAAAAAAGACACTGTAAACAAACGCACACCGTTCACGAACTAACACATCCAGTCGGTATCTGCGCACACCAATGAGTTCGTGAAGACTTACTAGTGACGCACATGCCCCACAGAGGTCGCTCGGAAGTTTTGACGCGGAGATATGAATGCAGGCTCGATACTTTTGGGACAAACCTCGTATATTAAATCATAAATGAGTCTCTCTCTATAAACCATTACGGTACGAGAGGATCCGACCATATAATCATTTTCGAGGCAACAATTGTCATGGGAAAATGTAGAAGAATGTGCAGGAAAACCTGGAGTCTAAACCCAAAACTGACTCAATGGCTATGCATGTATGCAAAGATGGATATAATTATTCCCTTTCTACGGCCAAGTCGTTAGGGATACCTTGCCAACTAGAGCAGGTCTTTCAGTCCTATTTCTTTTAGGAATTTAAGAATATTGGACGGCTTTAGAGTGGGTAGCTCCCCCTCTTCTATTTGGTGTGGTGTGCGCCTAAGAACTGCATCTTAAGGTTTTCTAATGCACTACATTCTGAAAGGGTGTGAATAGCAGTTTTGTCCTCCCCCTCGCAAAATCTACACTCTTCTCTCTCTGCCAGTCCGGGTTTTTTGAGGTATTCCTTCAGGTGGCAATGCCCCTTCAGATTTACTCTCAGAACTTTAAGTTGATTTTTGCTTAGGCTTGTGCATTCCTTGGATCTTCTGATTCTAGTTCCCAAGAAGTATCTTGGCTTGTCACATTCCTTGCAGATCCGTCCTGTAATTGAATCTCTTGCTCTCTGCCACTAATTTCACAGAAAGATTCACGCTCCAGTGTGCCTCTGCCCCTTCTCTCGCGAGCTTGTCTATTATTTCTTTTCTCTCGAACCCGGTGTGTCTCGGTACCCACAGGAGGGTAACCTTATTATGCTTGTTTAGTTTGTTTGGTTCTTCTAAGCATTCTCAGACCATCTTTGAGCTGATCATTTAAAAAATCAGCACAATGATGACTGCTTGACTATCCGTCATAATAATAATCTCTTGTCTGCGATAGTTTTTCTCTTTGTTGAATTGTCTGCATTTCCTGATGGCGTATATTTCCACTTGGAAGATGTTTGGTGACTTATTCAAGCTTTCATTGTGTCTAGTTCTGAGTCCATATACTCCTATTTCAGTTCCCTTTGTTGTTTTGGAGCCATCAATATGCCATTTAATGGAGTTTCTGTTCAGTTTTTTAATGGTATTACTGTCCCATTCACTTTTGCGACTCAACTTTCTGTCGAAATTTTTCACAAAGTTGAACTTCTCTATCATTTCATCTTGGGACCTGTCCCAAATAGGATGATTTCTGGATAAGAGATTGGGTCTTCGTTTTATGATTTTATCTCTCATCATCAACATATATTGTCTTCTTCGCCATACCCTCCACAAGTATATGTAGGTATTAAGGTTAAGATATTTAACTTGTGACTTCCACTCAATAACGTTCTCATCCATTTTGATGGTTTTCAGGTTAAGGTTTCTTTTCCTGGTAAAGGTGGTTTTAGCGGGGTTGATATTTAGTCCCATAATCTGTCACCATTCTTTACAGTGTTCAAGTCTTCTCTGGACTATGTCGTAGAGGGAATTCTCGGATTTGTCCCTCGCGATTACCACAGAGGAATCGATCTACAATTAGGCTCCATATAAGTGAAGAAGCTACTTCCCCTGAAGGCATCCCTTGGTAGTACAGAGGGCGATAGTGTCCTGTCGTATTTCTGCCTTTGCTATTCTAGTGAAGAGAAGTCGCGCCAGCCACTTGGACGTCGTCCGGTCTACCCCCTGTAATCAAATAGTCCTTTGACTACCTCACGCGGAGTGTTATCAAAAGCCTCTTCTATGTCAAGAAAGACCCATACTATGGTTTCCTTGTTGTTCAGTACGTCTTGAATGTCATCTGTTAATTGTACCAGTGTGGTTTCCGTAGATCTGCCCGCTTGATATGGATGCTGATGAGGGTGCAATGGTACCTTTTCAAGAATGTCTGTTCTGATACAGTTATCAACTGCTATCTCCATCATTTTTACAATAAACGAAGCTGATAGGTCGCAGAGATTTAGGATGTGTAATGTTCTAAAAAGGAGAAAACTCGCTTGCGGAAATTTGCTCCTTCTCCATATTTCTGGTATGTAGCCTAATTCCAGGCTACTTCGACTAATATGAATTATATGTGGTTAAATCGTTGGTGAAAGGCCGGAATTATTCCATCAGCTCCTGAGGTTTTAAATAGTTGGAAGATGCTCATTGCTCATTTTAGATGATCGCTACTTCATATGTGTCTTACCATTGCGATAGCTTCTCTGGTGAGTCTGGTGTGCTATTCTATTTCTTCATTCGCGGTACTAGGCTTGCTCCCTGAAAAGTGACTGTTGAGTAAGAGTAATGCCCTTTCCTCTTCGCTCTCCGTGAGACTTTATGTAGACTCACTGCGACAGGTGTAGATTAAACATCTTCACAGAATTTCTTGAAGCTGTTTCTTTTAGCTTCCAAGTTTCTTTTTATTTACACTTATAAATATTAGCATTCTGGTATGAAACACCCTGTATCTTATGTTATATATTTTAGTATTAAAGACAGAAGACAAAAGTGATATTTCATATTGAGGCTTATTTTTCAAAACTTTGCACTAGAGAAATAACAGTTTTATTTTTCATCTGCTAGCCAAGGTGTCTTCGTAATTCGAATATAAAAGTAGTCACAAATATTATTTGAATATTAATAGAGAAATGTCCATCTAAATTTCTAAAGCTGCCACTGTTTTAAACTTCAATAATAATATCATTGTTCCGAGAGGCCTTATAGGGATCACGTGTTATAAAGGTGCCATTCATGTAAGCGTCATCCATATTACATCTTGTAGGCCACCTTTTGAATTCATTGTGTGTCCTAGCGAATATGAGCTCTCCATTGTTAAGGCTAAGACTATAGAATTAAGTATGTACATTGTATTATCCATGTCAGGTGTATTAGAGAATTTCACAAGGCTATAGGAGAAACTAGTCTAAAATGGTATACTAGGATAAAAAGGGATTCCATCGATTAGTGGAGTAAGTAACCATAAACAGGCTAAATCAACAAAAAAAACAGCACAAAATTTGCAACCCAGGATAGTGACATAATTTAGGCTTTGAAAAGATAGTTTATCTTCATTTTAAATTTTAAATTATTTTCATTTTTAACTTGAAACTTTAAATGGAATAACAGGTAATTAAAAAAGGAAGTCTAAGAATAGAATTAATAGATAAAAACCCGACAGCTTAATTAACTACCAAGATTTAAACGGAAACTAATTGCTATGGAAGAAAGTTTCTTTGTATTTAGGGTTTTAAGGAATATTAAGAAAAAAAAGCATTGAAATTGGTCGGAAATATAATTTTTTTTTCGAAAACAGAATTTTTCCCTTTTTTTAGTTTTACGGTCCAAAACTGAGTTGACATATTATTGCACACTGTTACAAATAACCTTAATGCAAATTTAATGTCCATTCTACATTAAGTTTAATGATTTTGTTCCTAAAATAGAGAATAGTTTACATTTACTTTAAATCTAAAGCAATTCATTCACATATTAGTTCGTTGTACAGTAAATTTGATTAAATGGTATCTTAAATTTCCATAAAGTAACTGAAAAGATATTTCAACTTTCTGAACATTAAAATTAATTCATATGTACCTTAACATTAAAGAAATTTACATTAATATTCATGCTACTTTGCATGAGATTCCGGGAGATGGCGCAACTTGTATTGAACTTTTTAATTAGTATGCTATAAGTTGTTTAAAGGACTCAATTTTCTTATGATGAGGTGTACAGGGTGGACAAATGTCGATGTTTTTATAGGCTAATTTAAAAACTGCAACCTGGACAAAAAATCTGACCCCCCATTTTCGAGCTCTTTTTGGAGAGACATGTGAATGCGAAAACAGATCATGGCTATTTTGATTCGTTTATGATCTATAGGGCGATTTTCAAATTTGACCAAATTGTAATATGGTGTATAGTTTAGTTATTACTTAAGATATCAAAAAACGAATAAAACTTTCTGTGGGCACTTTTTTACTTAGAGTACATTGGCGCTATTATTTTTTTATTTCAAGTCCTCAACCTTTGCAGAGTTTTGCTTTAAATTTAATAAATTGAATAAGGAATTATTTGATTTTGGTAGGCGTATGTTATCTAAATCAAAGGTTTTTCGTTTGACGTCTAAGGGCTTTCCATTAGTTTTAGTCGTCAGAATTGCACTGTACTGAATTTAAAAAAGTGAAAAATGTCCTTCGACAATTACGAAAAATATATCTCAATCATTATCCAGAAAGAAGACAACCTCATAAATCTATTTTTTGGAGATTAAAAGAAAATCTCACCAATTATAGGACATTTACCAGACTACGACCAAAAAATTACAACATTCAAGATGCTGAAGAATTGGCTATAAATGTAATTGGAATGGTGATTGCAAATCCTTCAATTTAAAGCCGTAAAATTGAAGCTGATTTTAGAGTTTCAACGCCGTGCCCTAAATAAAACTAAATTTCGGCTTTACGCAATAAGGAAAATACAACTTTTGCAACCAACTGGTTATCAACGCCGACTGCAGTTTTGTTTATGGTATTGTCAAAAAGATCTGCAAAATCCATTATTCTTTAGGAGGGTAATTTGGACAGATGAAGCCTACATTAGCAGTTCTGCAATTTTCAACAGGCACAACAAACATTACTGGTCTGATATCAAACCTCACCGTGCCGTAGGCGTCCGATCCCGCGGACGGTTTGGTTTTATTTAGTGTTTGGTGTGCTTTACTTGGAAATCGTATTTTAACTTAACATTAATCAAAAAAATCTTAAGGGCTGACGGTATTACGAAATGTTAAATCGACATCTAATTGAGGAATTTTTGGAAAATCTTCCTTTATATGAAGCTAGAACTCTCTTCTTTCTGCAAGATGGCACTCCTTCTCATAATATCAGGACCGTTTCGGAATTATTAAATATTAATTTTGAAAATAATTAGATTGGAAATAATGGATCAGTGAGGTGGCCACCACGATCACCAGATCTGACGCCGCTAGATTTTATCCTTTAGGGACATATTAAAGACAAAGTATATAAGAAAACCAATAACAATATCTATGGACTTAGAGTAAAGTTTATAGACTGTATGAATTCAATATGAAAAAATTATATTCATAATGGAATTCGTAATGTTATAAAAAGATGCAATTTATATATTCAAAATAACGGGCATCAGTTTTAACATTTGCTTTAATTAGAATTTTATTGATATTACTAATATACATACTGGTTTTTTTAATTTATTATACTTAATATATATGTGAATATCAAAATTTTTATTTGCTTCTGACCTGCTGAATGTTCCATAATTAAAAAATTAAAAATTACTCAATATTGAGTAATTATAAAGATTACAAAAATCCTTAAACGTCAAACGAAAAAACCTTGATTTAGATGACATACACCTAGTAAGATCAAATAATTCCTTATTAAATTTAAAGCAGAATTTTATAAAGGTTGAGGACTTACGATAACAAGAAATATCAACTATGATATATCATTTCAAAGGAAAAAATAAGTGCAAACTATAAAGCTAAAAATATATAGGGTGTTCCATGTAAAAGATACAACTTTAAGTCGTATCTCATTTCCAGTAATCGGAAATAAAAAATAAGAGTGCCAATGTATTCTTCGTAAAAAAGTGTTTGTAGAAATTTTTTTCGTTTTTTAATATCTTGACTAATATTCAAACTATACACCATATTAGAATTTGATCAAATTTGAAAATCGCCCTATAGATCGTAAACAAATCAAGATAGCCATAATCTGTTTTCGCATTCATATGTTTCTCCAAAAAAGTGCTCGAGAATGGTGGGTTAGATTTTTTGCACAGGTTGCGATTTTTAAATTAGCCTATAAAAACATCGAAATTTGCCCACTCTGTACAAGTCTGCCGGTACCGACGGAAACTAATGAGTTCGAAACCGGTCTGCAGATGACGATACACTATCTATGGGAAAAAACCCTTTCCTAGTAGCAGAATTTTTTGACTTCATATTAATGTTAGTGCATTAAACATATCAATGGAATAAATTAATTTATATTAATTTAAATTATTAAATTTAAGGCATTACATTAAACGCATTTAATAAACGTTTATGAAATTTGCTTCCAGCAATTTACCTTAAATTTAACGCATTTCCTTTTTACAGTGCATATTTATACAAATATACACGAAATGGAGGATCCAAGGGGGGCAGGGGAGCGATCGCCCCCCTCCCCCCCCCCCCCCAAGAGCTTTGAGTTCAAGAAAATAGACCCGATTTTACTTCTTATATTATAGTTTATTCAAGAATTAGAGAGAGTAATAAATCATTTTTTACCTTTTTTTTTCTTCGCAAACTACCTATGTTCTTTAGTACGGTGTCTTTGGCCAAATCTGTTAGACACATATATTTTTCATAGGAATGGGTTAGAAATTTTATAATCAAAAATACCGATCTATAATAATGTGTATTTGGGTTGGATAACAATAGATATTTGGAAGTGTGAAGTGTTAAAAAGGATTTTAATCCTTGTCATAGGCTTCGGAAGGAGGTTTATTTTATCACCAAGTATTTGTGGCATAGAATATTATTTCGATAATAAACTTAAAATAAAAAGTTTTTATAATATTATTTTATTTGGTATGATTTCTTGATAATTCGCATACATTACAAAATACAGATAATTTTGATATATTTAACACAAATCATAACTGCATTTTTATTATTTTTAATTTTGGTATAGAAACTGTTTTAGGCACATTCAGACAAAAACGTAGCTTTATTCTCTCAAAAAATTCTTACAAAATACCCATTGTCAAAAAAAAATGCTTACAAAATACCCATTGTCAAAAAAAAAAATAAAAATATATATAAACAACATTAAACAATAAAATATAACAAAAACAAAAATTTAAATAATAAATTGTGTTTATACTGGTAAACATTACGTATCTAGTTCGTAGTCAAAGTCAGTGAAGCTGTTTTCGCTCAAAATAATTATAATTTGTTCCTCTATCTCACCGATCATAAAATCGAGTTTCCACATTTTGTTTTATTCTTTTATTATATGGATTTTTCCCAATTTTCTGCAGTAACTTTATTCAAAAAAATCTTTCAAAAGTTCAGTTAAATTACTAATTTTGTAAGTTGTGTTATTTCTAGCAACTCTACCTTTTACTTGAGAGAGATATTTCCTTCTCCAACGGACAGTTTCCGGACGATCTATAAGAATAGATTTCCTTGGTTTTCTGGTTTTTCCCAGCAAAAATTAAGTCATCTGAGCAATTTTCAGAGCTCAGTTCTTTTAATTTCAGGTAAATCCCGATCTTCATCGATTTGAGTTAGAATTTTGTCGACGGTTGGGATCTGCTTCTCATAATAAAATGTATGTACAACTCCTTTTTTTGCAGTTTTTATCTCGTCTTCTAACGAGGTTTCTCGTCTGCCTGTGATCGAATGAGGCTTGGGAGTATTAACAATTCCAGTCGTTTTTACTCCTTCCGTATTCAGTACGTAGTAGATTTTCCAACTCCTGTCATATTGGAACACATCTTAACAGAGCTTTTAACATTATTATCTACATATATATATATATATATATATATATATATATATATATATATATATATATATATATATATATATATAAACTAAATGTATGACAACCTCAAAAGAACCCCTCCGATGCAAACTAGAACTAAACGGTCGAATAATACAACAAGAAATGAGTTTCAAATATCTAGGAATCGACATAACTAGTTATGGCAACATCGAAGATGAAGTAAGAGGGCAGGTGGCCAAAGCAAATAACGTGGCGGGTTGCCTCAACGACGTGATCTGGCAAAACAAACACTTACAACAAGAAACAAAGGTTCGAATCTACAAAACCACAATTAAACCTATTATGACATACACCTCAGAAACACGGCCAGAGACGACAAAAACGAAACAACTATTGGAGGCTACAGAAATGAGACTACTTCGACGAATAACAGGAAAAACGCTACTAGACAGAGAAAGAAGCGATAACGTCAGGCAATCATGCAACACAGACTGCATTAATGAGTGGGTCCTACAACGTAAGACACAATGGAACAAACACATAAGCCGAATGACAGAGGATAGACTGGTAAGGATCGCACGAGATAAATCGCCTAGTGGTACACGCAGTAGAGGTCGACCACGGAAAAGGTGGAGCAATAATTTAAGTCCAGAATGAGGACAATCGAAGAAGGAAGAGGTCAGGGACCTATTATAGAAGGTAGAAAAAGAAGAAGAAGAAGAAGATCTACATATTCATATCTTAAGGCATCATAAATATTGATCGTAATAAGTTTTTCGTTGAGGAAAAAATGCCTTGGTTTAACGATTTTGGAATAAATATAGAGGTGAAAACCATATTTTTGGGTAGCTCACTAATCTCAAATAATATATAAAAACAAACGCCAACAAGATAAATCACTAAGGACAAGGTGTACTTTGCTCACTGACAGGAATTAAATTGAACTATCAGAAATTTTATTGTTGCAGTAAATTTATAAAAGCTTATAATATTTAAATATAATTAAATATAATTAGATTTACGGCACTCTTCAATTATCTGCGGCACTGAAGAATGTACGTTGGAGGTTTCGGTAACAGTTTTATTTCTCTCTCTAGTTCTTGAATAGAGTAAAAGAATGTCTATGCTGGCGATAGCCCTCCGCCCTCCCAAGAGCTTTGAGTTCAGGAAAATAGAACTGATTCTGCCTTTTATATTAGGAATGTGTATACTGCTGGTACTCCCTCCCCCCTTTGACAACTTGTTTTTCTTGCGATAGCCTTCCTCCAAGAGCCTCAAATTCAGAAAAGTAGACCCGACCCTGTCTTTTACTCTAGAAATGGGAATGTTTCCGATTCCCCCCCCCCCCCCCGTCGACAACTTTCTTTCGCTTGCCATACTGCACTTTTGTGATATCACCACCCCCCAAAGAGAGAGGCTGGATCCGCCCCTGGTCCTATTACAGTACACTTATGCATTATTTAGCACCATGGTAACCAAATCTCACAGTAGTTTTGTGAATTATTAAAAATTTTATATTTTCGTTCACTTCGTACATATACAGTCTCTAACAAAATAAACTTGGCCAACAATAGATTTAATAATGTTTTTAAAAGTTTTAAATAAGAATTAATTGTATAATCATTTATTCAGTAATAAGCCAAAAAAAAAGTTAAAAGATACACCCCTACATTTGTTATAATCTGAAAGAGAGATAACAATAAAGGAAAAACCTTTTACTCTCTGTAATATCGGCAACAATCGTTATCGCTCTCCCAGACCGCCATCCGTAAACAAAGATATCCTTTTTAATTAGGGTTAAATACACTCCCGCTTCTCTCATTGCTCTATCTTTTACTCTTTTATATTTCTGTCCTCTTGGGGCTCTTTAGAGCCGTAAATTTTTGTTTGTTTTCGTGGGCTTACCGATACGCTTTTCAAATAATCTCGATTAAATATAATTACTATAACAATAGTAGGAGTGATCTGGATAAAATGGATGAAATAAAAAGGCGAACGCTTTTAAATCCGCTGATAAACAATTTCTCAATTTATTGCCACAGGCACTTTTATCGTTTTTCAAAAAATAAAAGATGTTTGTAGAGTAACTGTAGACTATGCACCGATAAGGAAAGAACTTATTCAGTTTTACTGGAAATTTTCTAATAAAAATATGTGCATTACCCACCGTACATAACAGAACTATTTATACACATAAGGTGCGCAGCACATGGAAAAAAATGTTTATCTTTGAATTTCTTTCAGCACAACATCTTCTTGCACCATAACATCTTCTTGACTTCGAGGAGCGAGACTGGGCCTCCCCATAAATTAAAGCACATCAGCACACCCTGCGTAATTTATTTTTACCTCTTTCTGTTTAGCATTAGTAACTTTGAAGTTTTTTGCATAAATACCGATTTATCTCGAAAATCGCCAATTTCTCGAAATAAATTAAAGAGTACCTTTTTTGAAGAGGAAAGACCAAAGTATTTAAAAAATCAGTTTTGAGCTCTGTAAAATTATACCTGTCAAAGATTAGGCCCAACAAGTGAGGCTGAAAGTCCGTTCCTGACTTCTCTGATGATCTAAAATATCTACTGTAGTATGGTTTAATGAATCTTTATGGCCTCTATAAAATACTAATATTTCATTAAATTATACAAGTCGGTTCAAAACTTAAAGCACTGGGTACCCCTTTAGAGCTCTGTATCTCCGTTATGAGGTATTTTAGGAATTTGTTTTCTACCCTACTTTGTGGGTTATTTTCCCCTGTATGCACCCGAGAAATTAGGAGGTACTCACTGGACACCCTTTATATATAAATGTTAAACATCACATTCTTTATACAGTTTATTTACACTGCTCCAAGGTATGTACCTAAAATGTGTTAATTGTATTTTACTATGTGAATTGCATTTGTGCTAATTTTTTAACTGTTTAAACTTTTAAAAATGAGCAAAACGTTCTCATACCAGGAGAAATAATTTAGGATTATATATATATATATATATATATATATATATATATATATATATATATATATATATATATATATGTTTATGCAGCTTTCACGGATTCTTCCCAGTGAAATGCAATAGCAGTGGATATATCCACATTATGCCGATGTAGTTCTGAAATCACATTCAGCAAACATACAACTATATGCAACTCCATGTACAGGGTGAGTCAACGATTGGATGAAGTAGGTTTGTGCCTTTTCGGTGAAATTTACAGAGAAACTACATTTATTGTTTGATACAGTTTATTTTTACGCAGATTTTAAAAATATTTAGGACTCTACAGGGTGAGCCAAAAAACTAGGACAGCATAAAGTTGTATTTTTTTAAATAGAACACCCTATATACGAATCATATTTTCGATTTAGCTTATAATTTTAAATCTTTTTTATTAAGGGTTTACTATAACAAAACTTTATAGTTTCTGAGATAATTAAGTTTAAAGAAAAAAGTCACATTTTCAAGCATCAATTCAATCCTAAATAACGTTTTCAATTTTGAGACAAATATATTCAAATTTGGAATTTAGCAAGGCCAAGGACAAGTTAACATAATTTTTACCTAATATTTGCAATGAAAGCTACAGGGTGTTGAACACATCGGCTAAAATTTGAACAAGTTTAAAAGAATAAATATCTTTTTTTTTAATGGTACACCCTGTATATTTTCATGTTATTTAATAGAGTAATAAAAACCCTAAAAGTTTTGTTCAATATATCCTATACCTATTTATAATAATTTTTGAGATATTTCAGTTTTTCTTATTTTCCATACTTTTTTACAGAAATAGTCTTCATTATCATAGTAGCCATGGCAAAAACAATGTAAAAGAACATTTTTCTGTGTGTCAAATTTATAACCGCAATCGCTTCTTTTGGTTTTTATGTAGTGTAGTTTATTTTTTTTTGCATTCATCTTATATTGTAAAATGAATTTTCCAAAGAATGAGTTAATAGATATGATTTATACAATAGGAGAGGCTCAAAAAAATTGCCTTCTTGCTCAAAGAATTTACAAAATGAAGTATCCTGATCGACGCCAGCCTAATACCCATACTTTTCAAAACTTAATGCAAAGATTTGATTCTTCTGGTACTGTTGATTATCCAAAACGTAAAGTGGTCAACAAACCAGTAACTAATGAAGAAAAAGAACTACAAGTATTGTTAAATGTTCAGGAAAATCCTTATATTGGTAGCTGTCAGTTAGCAGCATTATGTGAAACATCACAATCCACCGCTAATCGTACTACCAAGAAATATAGGTATCATCCATATCACATGGAATTACACCAAGAATTACATGGACAGGATTTTGAAAGTCGTGTAAACTTTTGTCGTACAATAAATGCGGAGATTCAATTAAATCCAAATTTATTATGCAAGGTAATGTTTAGTGATGAAGCTACTTTTAGAAGTAACGGTGCCGTAAATAGACGCAACATGCATTATTATGCCTCAGAAAACCCATTTTGGATTAGAGAGGTGCAACATCAAAACCACTGGTCATTAAATGTTTGGTGTGGTATTCATCATAATGAATTATTGGACCCCACTTTTTTAATGAACCACTAAATGGCCATAGTTACCTGAACTTTCTACAAGAAGAACTACCCCAACTGCTTCAAGGTCTCGATAGGGATGAGCTCGACAGTATGTGTTTCCAGCACGATGGTGCGCCTCCGCATTACCATCTTGAAGTTCGTGCGTTTTTGGACCAACGATATCCGCAAAAATGGATTGGACGTGGGGGTTTCATTGAGTGGCCACCAAGGTCTTGCGACATCACCCCATTAGATTTCTTCCTATGGGGTTATATTAAAAAGAAGGTGTATGTTAATCCACCAACAACAGTGGAAGATATGCGAAACAGGATTAGGGATACCTGTAGAACAATGACGCCACTAATTTTGTCCAGGGTCCGAGAAAATCTGCAAAAAAGACTAAATTTGTGCATTGCACAAGAGGGTCGTTTATTCGAATACTTATTAAAAAAAAATAATTAATCTCAGTATTTAATAGGTAATTTTTTTGTTTCAATTTATTATAAAAGTAAATATGTATTTGCCTTGTCGTTATTGTTGTGTTAATTTTTTCACATTATGTTTAATTAAACTATTGCCGTTGTAATATAACGAATAATGTATTTCATCATATTTAACCACATTCTGTTTGTTTCTGTAGTTTCTTTTTATTATTTTACATGGCTACTATGATAATGAAGACTATTTCTGTAAAAAAGTATGGAAAATAAGAAAAACTGAAATATCTCAAAAACTATTATAAATAGGTATAGGATATATTGAACAAAACTTTTAGAGTTTTTATTACTCTATTAAATAACGTGAAAATATATAGGGTGTACCATTTAAAAAAAAAAAGATATTTATTCATTTAAACTTGTTCAAATTTGAGCCGATGTGTTCAACACCCTGTAGCTTTCATTGCAAATATTAGGTAAAAATTATGTTAACTTATCCTTGGCCTTGCTAAATTCCAAATTTGAATATATTTGTCACAAGATTGAAAACGTTATTTAGGATTGAATTGATGCATGAAAATGTGACTTTTTTTCTTTAAACTTTATTATCTCAGAAACTATAAAGTTTTGTTATGGTAAATCCTTAATAAAAAAGATTTAAAATTATAAGCTAAATCGAAAATACGATTCGTATATAGGGTGTCCTATTTAAAAAAATACAACTTTATGCTGTCCTAGTTTTTTGGCTCACCCCGTAGAGTCCTAAATATTTTTAAAATCTGCGTAAAAATAAACTGTATCAAATAGTAAATATAATTTCTTTGTTAATTTCACCGAAAAGGCACAAACCTACTTCATCCAATCGTTGACTCACCCTGTATGTATGAAGTAAAATGCAAACAGTTAATGCAAACTTCGTTCCACCATATCCTTTGCGTGTTAGAGGTTGCACAGTTTGAACAAGTTGATACCGTACACAAGTTATCCTACTCCACCACCATCGAGATGATGGCCTACCTGTACCACCATATCTAGAAGAAAGTCAAAACTTACCCTCCCCGCCATAGTGACACAGCAGAGGTACATGTTCCGTCTCCACTGGACTCATCAGGGTACCGACATCGGTATGGTGGTACAGGTAAGCCATTATCTCGATGGTGGTGGAATAGGATAAATTGTGTTCTGTAGCAATTTGTTCAAACTGTGCAACCTCTATTTTTGCATTTACTGTTCGCATTTTACTTCATATATATATATATATATATATATATATATATATATATATATATATATATATATATATATAGATTGCGGAATTTATTTTGAGACGACTGAATATCTCGGTGGGATCAAATTTTTTCGAAAAATGTTTTATACAAAAATTATATGGTGGCAGGGGGGCTAATTACTAACGACCTTGGAAAATACCTTGATCATTTGAAAGTCAACTTTAGAATGAAAAGGGCGAGAAATTGTACCATCGGATATGACTTCTTAGGATGAAGGTCAAATATCAGGGCCATTTCAAGGTCAAAACAAAAAGATCGCAGTATTTTGTGAAATGATTGATACATAAGTTGTTGGGTGGCACGGGGGCTAAACAGTGGTGACCTTGAAAATAACCTTGACCTTAACCTTCAAAGTCATTTGAAGCTCAATTTCAAAATCTGAAAAGATAATTTGAATGGTGCAAAATATTGTGATATTTTAAAAAATTAACTCCCACTTTTGCTTGAAGACGGACGCTTAGATGTAACGCAACAAATGTGGTTTTAACACGATGGATGTCCAGTACATTTTTCCCAATTAGCTGGTTAAGTGTTGGATCGCGAATTCAACGAACGGTGGATTGGTAGAGAAGTTCCAGTGGATTGGCCCGCCAGTGCTCCAGATCTTGCGTCACCAGATTTTTGTTTATGGGGTTATTTGAAGAGCGAAGTTTATGAAAACGTATCAATAACTGGTGACAACATGGATCAGAGATGCTTGTGCCAAAATAACACCTAAAATGCTCCGTAGTTATGTGCAGTCTTTTGAAGTGCTGGTCAATAAGTGTATTGAAGTTGAAGGTAACCATTTTGAGCACTTGAAATAAGTTCCTATTAAACCTTGATTATACAAAATGATGAGGGACGATAGGACTCATAGAAAACAAGCACCTCGATGGTGAGAGGCGAGGGGATTCACCTAAAACAATTACCTCGATGGTAAGAGGCGAGGGGACTTATCAAAAATAAGCACCCCAAAGAGAATAAAAACTACTACGTCCACGTTGTTGTTCCTGGGTAGTGCTAAAAGTAGTTAATCGTGCACATAGTTGTACTAAGTACAGTTTTTGCTAACAATTCTGTACGAATGGATTTTTTCATGAAGATCGAGATCATGGTAATGGTATAGCAACTTTGCAACCTTACAACTTTAGTATGAAACATTTTATAAAATAATGGAGTTGAAAATCTTCATTTCACCTTAGAATGGCCTTAACCTTGAGGTCAAAATCATATATGATGATGAAATTACTGTAAAATTGATCGATTTTTCCATTTCTGTGATCAAATTGGGGGTTTCCTTTTCAAATTTTGAAATTAATATTGAAATGTCCGTGAAAGTTAAGATCAATATTATTTTCAAGGTCGCTACTACTTAGCTCCCGTACCACGCAACAACTTTTGTACGAAACATTTCGCGAAATACTGCGATATTTTTGTTTTGACCTTGAAATTACCTTGATATCTAACCTTCAACGTAAATTCAAGGGCACATCTGATGGTAAAATTTATAGCCCTTTTCATTCCCGAGGTCAAAATTAGGAAATCCTATTTAAAATTCTAAAGTTGACCTTCGGATTGCCTTGAAGGGCACGGTTAAGATTACTGATAATTAGGCCCCCTGCTACCCTATAATTTTTGTATAAAATATTTTTCGAAAAAATGAGACACCATCGAAATCTTCCGTTGTCTCAAGATAAATGCCGCACCCTGTATATATATATATATATATATATATATATATATATATATATATATATATATATATATATATATATATATATATATATATACATTTATTTTCTTGATTCTTGAACCATAGATTATATCATTTTTCCTTTATTTCGTCTTTTCTTGGGTTTAGGTTCTATATTTAATAAAAACACAAAACAGTTGACGTTTCGCCCTTTATTCAAGGCATTTTCAAAACTTTTTTCTCCTAATAGTATTTTTATATAATTAACATTTACAACATCTACAATTTAAAAAAAAACAAACAAAAACATTCTAAAACAATATTAAAATTTTTAAAATTCTTAAAAATATTTAATTTTACTGGTATTTACCTTGACATTTTGTTATTCTGTTACTAAATAAATTCTAATTTTTACAACATCTACTGAGGATACATGGAATGCGAATGTGTTTTGTTTTTTTTTTATATATTTTTTATATTTTACAATGCACTAAAAAAAACAAATGAGATATACATCTAGTTTTATGCTTAAGAGGATATTCAATTTTTAATTTTTATTTGACAGGATCGAATACTTAATATTTTTGTTTAAATTAGGCTTGTGTAAATGTGGCTCAAATTTCCCCTATCTGTTCTGTCGTTAACAGTGTTTTTGTCTTTTTTAATTTCAATCATTTCCTTTATCTATAATTTTTGGTAATTGATATCTTTGTTTTTTATTTTGGTACTGTTATAATCAAAAGTATGTTTTTCGTCCTGTGTGTGTTTGTTTAACGCTGTTGAGGCGTCTTTCGTATATTTATGGCCATTTAATCTGTCCTTTAGTAATTGACTCGTCATGCCTATATATTTTTTGGGACAATTTGTGCAATTTGTTTTTTTTAGTGCATTGTAAAATATAAAAAATATAAAAAAACCAAAACACATTCGCATTCCATGTATCATATAACAAAATGTCAAGGTATGTACCGGTAAAATTAAATAATTTTAAGAATTTTAAAAATTTTAATACTGTTTTAGAATGTTTTTGTTTTTTTTTTTTTAAAGTTGTAGATGTTGTAAATGTTAATTATATAAAAATATTTTTAGGAAGAAAAAGTTTTGAAAATAAAGAATAAAGGGCGAAACGTCAATTGTGTTGTGTTTTTATTAAATATAGAACCTAAACCCAAGTAAAGACGAAATAAAGGAAAAATTATATATATATATATATATATATATATATATATATATATATATATATATATATATATATGTATGTATGTATATATATATATATATATATATATATATATATATATATATATATATATATATATATATATATTAATCATCTATCGTTTCAATATACTCGTGACATATCTAATGATTTGATTAAATTCTAGGAGTCCAGTGAAACGTGAAATAATCCTTTGACTAGATGAATCGTCAGTAATATGGTAATAAACAGGATTGGGGTTGATGTTTTATTAGGTACTTAGCAAGCTGGGCATATGAAATATGGGAGAGGAGAAATAGTGTACGTGTGTTTTACTCTTATTCGTCAAATCATTACGTAACAGGGTAGGCGTTCGCAAGTCCTTAAAGATATCAAAATTTCATATATCTGAAGCGTATTTGCAGATGAATAAATTTAAATAATCCTCATAAATACCAAAAATGCTCATTTAATATTAAGAACCAACATGGCGTGTTTGCTATTCAAAAATAATAAATTTACAGCATATTATATCCAAAAATGTTCATGTTCAATGTTTACTCTCTTCAAAAGGAGTTCAAAAATTTGCTTTAAAGGAATTGCTTTGAACAGAAAACTTGTAATTTTGAGGAAATTTAAACTAAGAAATTCATATTTTACACGCTTCATTTTTCTGGTCATTTTTATTGAATATTCTCAATTAACCTGTCGCGAGGGCTATTTATTGTTTTAGATGTACTGTAAGAAGAGATAGTTTTTGTATAAAATCTATTATTTAGAATAATAGAATTAACATTTACACACAACACATTCCCGGCAATATAAGAAACTAGCACAAAATTCAGTGATGTCATACAACTATTGGCCCATAATGGCAACCAGCAAGCTGGAGTTAAAAATTCTTGATACAACCAGTCCAATTTTATAGGTCAAATTCGTGGGCACACTTGCTTGAATGAGAAATGAAAAATATATATGAGACAATCCGCGTCAACCGAATCAAAGCTAGGACCAAAATTAGAAGCAACTAAAAAAAATCGACCAAGGGTTCATTTTAAAGCTTAGAGCGTCTACTTTCAAATGCCGAGTGCGCCTTTGAAAAATCAAATACGGCAGTTCCAATATGGCAACCGGAAGCCGGAGAAAAATCGAGTGTTTAGCAAAGAAAGCTTGTAAAAATAAAAATTCGCAACCGATCGGATGAATTTTAGCTTAAATTGTAGCTGATGAACACCCCTAAAAACTAGTATGGTACGTGGACAAAATTCAACAGAGCGGATCCAATATAATGGTGAAAAATTCAATATGGTTGCCGAATTTTGAAAATTAACCGGTTTGCTCCAAATTTGATATACGGGGTTTTTTTGGAGTCGCTGATGACAATTCCGAGGTCGGATTTGCAAAATTAAAGATGACAGATCCAATATGCAGGCGCGGATCCAAGGGGGGGTGGGGGGGGGCGATTGCCCCCCCCCCCATGAGCTTTGAGTTTAGGAAAATGGACCCGATTTTTCCTCTTATACTATAGTTTATTCAAGAACTAGAGAGAGTAATAAATCATTTTTTTCTTCGCAAACTACCTGTGTTCTTTAGTCCGGTGTTTTTTATCAAAATTTGTTAGACATATATTTTTCATAGGAATGGGTTAGAAATTTTATAATCAAAAATACCGGTGTATAATAATAGACTAAAACGTAAGAGTATTCTGTCAAAAAATTCTAAGTTATAATTTAAATATTTACAAAATATCCATTGTCAAAAATACAAAAAGTTAAACATATATAAAAAAGTAAATTCGTCCATATAATATTAAAATATTTTTGGGGCTATCGGTCATTTTATTATTAATTAAAAACATTAAAAAAAAACAATAAAAATACATAAAAAATAAAAAAAAACATATAAACAACATTAAACAATAAAATACAACAAAAACAAAAATTTAAATAATAACATTACGTATCTAATTCCTAATCAAAGTCAGTGAAACTATCTTCGCTAAAATTAATTATAATTGGTTCCTCTATCTCACCGATTATGAGATCGAGTTCTCACATTTTGTTTTATTCTTTTATTATATGGATTTTTCCCAATTTTCCGTAGTAACTTTATTCAAAAAAATCTTTCAAAAGTTTAGTTAAATTACTAATTTTATTAATTGTGTTATTTCTAGCAACTCTACCTTTTACTTGAGAGAGATATTTACGTCTCCAACGGACAGTTTCCGGACGATTTATAAGAACAGATTTTTTATCTGGTTTTTCTCAGCAAAAATTAAGTTCTCTGAGCAATTTCCAGAGATCAGTTCTTTTAATTTCAGGTAAATCGCGATCTTCAATGATTTTAGTTAGAATTTTGTAGATAGTTGGGATCTGCTTCTCATAATAAAATGTATATACAACCCCTTTAATTGCAGTTTTCATCGCTTCTTCCAACGAGGTTTTTCGTTTGCCTGTGATCGAATGGGAGTACTAACAATTCCAATCGTTTTTTCTCCTTCAGTATTCGGTACATATCTCAACAGAGCTTTTAACATTATTATCTAGATATTGATATCTTAAGGCATCATAAACATTCATCGTAATAAGTTTTTCGTTGAGGAAAAAATGCCATGGTTTAACGATTTTGGAATAAATATAGAGGTGAAAGCCATATCTTTTGGGTATCTCACTAATCTCAAATAATATATAAAAACAAGCGCAAACAAGATAAATCACTAAGAAAAAACTGTAAGTTGTACTTTGCTCACTGACAGAAATTAAATTAAACTATCAGAAATTCTATGTTGCAGTAAATTTATTAAATATATTTAAATATAATGAAATATAATTAGATTTACGGCAGTTCTCAGTTACCTGCAGCACTGGAGCAGGTACGTTAAAGGTTTCGGTAACAGTTTTATTACTCTCTCTAGTTTTTGAATAGAGTACAGGAGTCTGTATGCTTGCGATCACCCCCCCCCCTTCCTCCCAAAAGCTTTGAGTTCAGGAAAATAGAACCCATTCTGCCTTTTATATTAGGAATGAGTATGCTGCTTGCACTCCCCCCCCCCCCCTCCGTTGACAACTTGTTTTTCTTGCCATACTGTACTTTTGTGATATCACCCCCCCCCCCCCAAAGAGAGAGGCTGGATCCGCCCCTGCCAATATGACGGATGTATTTTTTGAAAATCAACCGATTTGCACCAAATTTGGTATACGCTGGTTATTGGGGTCGTTAATTACGAATCCAAGGATTTTCGAAATCCAAGATTGAGGACATAATATAGAGGATTAGGTTATTGAGTTTTTGCCACATTGAGTCCACCATCTTAAATTTTGAAAATCTTCAGATTCGTGATCAGTGACCTCAAAAACCCCTGTACAACAAATTTTGTACAAATCGGTTGATTTTCAAAGATGTCGTCCGTCATCTTGAATTTAACAAACCTGATTCATATTTCCCTCCCCCAAAACTTTCCATTTTAGATCCGCCATATTGACCTTGAGAATATCGGAAATTTCATAATTAACGACCCCAAAAACCCACGTATGCCAAATTCAGTGCAAATCGATTAATTTTCAAAATTTCGGCCACCATATTTGATTTTTAACCGCCATGTTGCATTTTGTCAACTTACAACACCGGCTTTTTAGGGACGTCCATCAGCTACAATCTGAGCCAAAAACAACCCGATGGGTTGCGAATTTTTATTTTTACAAGTTTTTTTTGCAAGGCACTCGATTTTGCTCCAGCTTCTGATCACCAAATTGAAGCTGCCGCATTTGATTTTTCAAAAGCGCACTCGGGATTTGAAAGTAGACGCTCTAAGCTTCAAAATGAGCCCTTAGTCGTTTTTTTGGTTGCTTCTAATTTGGTTATACCGTTGACACAGATTGTCCGATATATATATATATATATATATATATATATATATATATATATATATATATATATATATATATATATAATATGTTTGTAACATAAGGTGAATAGATTGACTAATATGTTATTTTTATAAAATAATAAAAATTATTCATTACTTTTTCCCACACAAAATTTTTTAAATTAACAGACAACAGAAAAATACCACTTTTATCTTTTATTAACTGAATAAAAAAGAGTAATAGCAGACGTCAGATTCTAAATTAAATTTCACCGAGAAAACCTTATGAAAATGTGCATTTTAATTTTTAAATTGGCTCTCTAAGTGAATTTCGAGCTTTATCAAATAATGCGAAATTTTCTAGACAGACATTATCTCCCTAAGGAAATCGAACAGTCTACAAAACTCAAATGAAAATATAATCAAATAAAGCCGTTCTCCATATCCATTCAATGAAACTTAATAAACAGATGCAGGGCAAAATAAAATGTCTCCGTGTTTCACGGACGCCTTCGTGTTGCCTCAATTTTGTTCATCTTTTTCCGTTGTTCATTATACTTTATTGGATTTTATAGTCATTTACCTTCAACACTTAGTTGAAGCTATTTTGTTAATATAAGAATGAACAGAAGTATATTTCCTGTCCGGAAATAAAGGAACAAGAAGAAACACGTATAACGTCATTTAATCATAAATATTTATATTGTCCCCTTCACAGTATTCCCCGTTCAAGCCATATGTCAATGTTTTTTACCAGACTTTAAGAGCCCCTGCATATGGACTTTCTATTATTGCCTTAAGCTCACGTAACAAATTTCTTTATGTATCTTCAGTGGCCTCAGTGGTAACTTGTGCTTCAGGAACAAAAATAAGCTGGTGCATTATATATTTCAAGAGCCATTTTTACATATGACCCCTACGCAAGCGGCGCATTCTTCTTCTTTAGCTACCTATCCACTACTATTGAATGTTGAATATTACTTTCCTAAAGGCATACTAAATCTGCAATATGCCTTTGGCCTGCTCATTCCCTTATATTTCTCAACCAAGGCATTTTCTTTCAGCCTACCTCACTTTAGCTTGAGGCTCGAACCAAGAAAGCCATATGTGCTTTCTGGGCTTGCAAACGAACCTTTGAGTGTACGTGGGGACTGGCACCTAAAGTGGTATTTTGGATATAGACTATGGTGATCCGCCCCGTACACCGCTATTGTATGGTGTCGTAGTACAACAAAGCGCAAACACATTCTTCAACTTAACAAAGTTCAGAGAATGGCTTTTGTGGGAATATTGAGTGCGATGAGGACTGCTCCCACTAGGGCTCTGGAAGTCCTGGTGAACCTGCCGTCTCTTCACTTATACATAGAAAACGAGGTCCTGAAGACTGTTTATCGTCTCAGTTACCTGGGACATCTTGGAATTGGAACGGGCGGCGACTCAGGTGTCTGGAAAAGGCGGTGGAGAGGTGTCCATCACTCCCCATGTGGACAGACCACATGGTGCCGCTTTTAAAACCCAACCTCTCCCTGAAGATATCTATGCCAATTAAAGACGAACGGGAGGGAGAACAAAATCTTCAGAAAAATTAATTCTGGTGGTATATTGATGAATCTCGACAAGATGAAAGAGCTGGAGCCGGAGTATTCGACAGGACCACAGGAGTCAGAAAGTACTACGCTCTCGGACAATGTGCGACAACTTTCACTGTGGAAATTTATGCTATTCTACAGTGTGCCCATCTCTGTGAGAGGGACATAGACAGGAATAGAGCAATAAATATATGCTCAGACAGTAAGGCTGCGATATTGGCACTGAAGTCCAGGCGTCGTGACTTCGCGACTGGTGATTGAATGTAAGGATGTACTAAATGGTATAACAAGGAAAGGCTACACAGTAATACTCGTATGGGTCCCGGGTCACTCGAGCATACGCGAGAACGAGGAAGCAGACCGTCTGGCAAAGCTGGGTTCGGCGACCGAACCATATGGACCCCAACCAATATTTCCTGTCCCAATGGCTATTGGCAAAAAGGAAAAAAAATCGTTGGTGAAAAGCAAATCGTGGACGGGAGTTCCTGGAATGAGGTGTGGTAAGGAACATATTACTGGGCCTAGCGCATGGCATACTAAGGATTTTCTCTCCTTGGGAAGGAAAGAGCTACGAATTGTGGTGGGATTGTTGACAGGACATTGTCACCACAGGGGCCATCTTCATAAAATCGGTGTCGAAGGCAACCCGACATGTAGATGGTGTTTGGAAGAGGATGAAACTGTTGACCATGTTCTCAGAGAGTGCCCAGCACTCAACAGACTGAGACAGATATATTTCGGAGATACAATTCTGTTATCAGGAGCAATTAAGCAAGTTCAACTAACGAGGCTGCTTGGATTCGCAAAGGCGATCAGCCTCGAATAACCTGCAGATATGGTAGGATGTAAAGGGCCCAATGGAGATCTAGACATCGATGATCTAGTATCATCACCCCTTTTTCATTCATTCATTCTGCGTTCATTCACTTCACTTTAGCCTTCTATTTATCCTTCTATAATTAATTGCAAGAGTTGTTTGTATTTGAGATTTCTCATTAGGTGTCCAAAGTATGCTGCTTTTTCCCGCCTTATATTCAATGCTTTTTCTCAATCTTTCCTCATTCTTCTGAATATCTCATCGTTTGTCTCTTTGTCAATCCAAGACACTCTCAGCATTTTACAATAGGTCCACGTTTCCAATGTGTGCAGTTTCAACGTCCATGTTTTTATAGCTTTAAGTAGAACGGACCATATTTAGCATCTAGAATAGCGTATTCTCAGATTTCGATTTATATATCTGCATTTAGTTTCCTTGTTGTTGTCCCAGTCATCGTGTAACCAATTTCCCAGATATTGTTGGCATGTTATTCACTCTAACACTACTCCGTTTACCAACAGCTGAGTGTTCTCATACGACACTTTACGTCTACTAACTATCATAAACTTGTCTTGCTGCTATTTTTTAGGACCATAGCTTAATCTAATACCGTTTAGCTGGTTAATCACTTGCTGCAAGTCTTCAATGTTATCTGCCATTTACTCTAATACCAGTTCCCTTATCTATAAATGCTTCATTAAAAATGACTTCTGAGTAAAGGCTGAACAAGAGTTGAGACAACTCACATAGTAAAAAAACTGCAGTAAACTCACAGAAAACTTTTCAGAAAGTTTCGGAAACTTACATGTTTCATGCAAGCTTCCAGTAATCACAGAATACCCATGACAAACCACTAATAGAATGATTGATCTTTTATGTATTTTTCTTTAAGTATTCTGGAATCTTTAATGAGAGATCACATGGGGTTCCTGTAAAGTTATTTAAAGTTTGTTTCGATGTGTACTCTTTGATGCCAGTACAAGATCTGAACACAGAGGATATCTTTATCATCCACATCTATTTTCCTCAATATATCAATAACCTTTGTATGCTAAACTCTGTCAAAGGCCTTTTCATAATCAATAAAACAAAGTGCCTTTTTGAACATTTCGGCAATTCTGGATCAATACCTGCACACTAAAAGAGCTTCACGTCCTTTATGTTGGCTTCACACTTGCGGTAAATTCGGTTATGTAAGACTTCGAGGAATAGTTTTAGCGCGTGGCTCATTACGCCGATTGGTTGATATTCATTACAATTCCTCGCCTTTCTTTTCTTAGGCAGCGGAATAGAGGTTGGTTTCAACAAGTCTAAGGGCTATGTAACTTCGTTATATGTTTTATTCAAGAGAATTTCCAACTGCGAAAATTTTTCGTTGACACTCATACTAATAATTTCAGTTGGCATGCAATCAGGCCCAACTGCTTTGTTGCTTTTAGATTGTAGCATCGCTTTGCGAAATTGCTAGGCCTGTTAAGGAATTATCTTCACTATTATTGTTTGTAATATATGTTTTGAGTTCTTTTATATATTGTTTCCACCCTCTTTTTTTCGCTTCAGTTTCAACAATTATTTAATATTCATCATTGACAAGTACCGTGGGAGTTATGGTTTTGCATACTCCAACTACCTCTTTCAGTTTTTTATATCCTCCAAGAATGTCATTTTTTTTTAAGATTTTTTATTGTTTTGCACTCCTTCTCTAAGCAAATAATTTTTTTGCTTATCTAATTTCGAATCTAATTTTTACATTTAGACGATCATACTCATTTATATCAATGTTTTTATACTGTCGTGTTTCAGTCATTAATTCAAGAATCTCCTTTACTATCCATTTTTTCTTTGAGACTGTTTTTCAATACCCTGTTTATTTTGCACAGGCAGTTCACGGCGTATAACGGCCAAATAATATTCCTTATTAACGATATGCTTGGAAGGAATTCTTGCTGATAATCAATTTGATAACCGAAAATAACAGTAAGCATAATATGATTTTTGACTTACTTTGACACGCCCTATTTAATACTGACTCATTTGACGCCCATGCCGATTACTGTTGCATTCAATGATTTTTTTGAACTAAATCTAGTGTTTTTTGTACAATGGTGGAAGTGATAACCGCAGTCCCATGACATTACGTTTTTGAGATTTCAAAGTCAAGTTCTTCTTTTGTGAATTATCAATGGCACAAAATTTAATGCGAATTATTTACTTTTTTGTTTTCGGTACGGTAAAAATTGCCACGGAATAGAAACAACTAAGTTAAACCAAAACCACTGTAAATTGTTTATTACTTTATATCTGTATTAAGAAATAAAGCGTCATGTTATTTTACTTTTTTGACATTCCCCGTATAATCCCATGTATTTTTAAAACATTTACATTTAGTAACTACCTTAGTCTGGACAGTGAATATAGTTTATCGATAAATTTTATCTATTATCTCCATTGAACAATTGACTCTGTAAATCATTTACTATGGACAAAATCAACAACTTCTAGGATACAAAGACAGAGCGCTTATTTGTGACGTCATCACCTTGCAGCCGTTATCCGCTCTTTGTAGGGCGTATTTTTTACTTTTAAATTTAAAAGTTTCATTTAAGTAAAATATATGTTAACAATATTAACAACATAGGTGAGAAAATATAACATATTGATTTGAAAAGACACTTCTTTGTCTAAATCATTTTATTGTATTTTTTAAACAAATATGTTAAAGTGAGTATTAATATAAATTAGATAAAATAAAATCGAATATTAAACAACAAAACCCACAAGATTTATGCTCCACGTTATGCATTTTAATAAGAGCCGCAAAATAATTATCTCCTAATTCATTAAGTTGAGAATAAATTATTTAAACTGACAAGCACAACAATAAGTCCAATAGATTTTGAATCTTAAAAATATCAGAATAAAAAATCATTTGTATTTATTACCGAATAAAACGGCAATCCCCAAACGGATAGCCAACATCGAAATCAAAATAGACCTGCAAATGTGATACATTTCCTAATCCAGTTTACCGTTTGGTCTATCCAGGGAATATTTGTTGTTATTTTTTTTTGTTTTACTTTAAAATGCAATAATAAAGCATAGTTTTTAACGATTTATAACAAAAATCTGCTGTAGAAATATCTTAAACATGCCTTGAACTCATCGAGAAATGTCATTTCAGTACTTTGTCTTTATATTATAGACGTTATCGACAAAACGCAATGGCAAGACTATTACATTGTGTTACATGCTTCATCTTGTTTACTAGAGAAGTGATTTATTTTCCTCTTTTTTTTTCCTTTAAAACTTAAACAACAATTAAAAAATGCAGAAAATATCAATTTAAGTTTCTTAACATCAAAGTTTCTTTATATTAAATTTTTATCGGACTACTTTAAAGTCAGAAATGTAAGCCAACACTCTAACATAATTTGTTAAATATTCCACACTTGTACGAAACTACGCCAGATTTTCCTGCATTGACAAATAAAAAGTTTTTATTTCTTTTATCCAATTTTTGTATCAGATCTCTTAAAACCAGAGTTGTAAAACTCCAAACCCTTACTTTATGTCCCAAAGTTTTATTCTTTGCGTGCTGTGAATTTACTAACTACCGTCCAAAGAAAGAAGCATTTGTTTTTAGTAAATAGGAAAATCACGATTTAGTCAAGTCTGATTAGCAGTATGTTCTTAGATCTAGGACAGCAATAAAAATTCTAGATAGTTTCTGAGGTTACGTAGAAATCAGTTAAGTTAGATATTTTTAAAGAATATCCAGAAATGTGAAAAAATGGTTGGCTCAATGTACAACTGTAACCGTTTATATTTCGGTAACTGACCAAGTGTTGTCAAGTGCCATCTGACATATCCATTGTAAAGTTTAACATTTTGGAAGGTATACGTACTCAGAACAGTTAACATACGAAAGCGATTTGTGTTGTTACAATAACTTTAAAATTTTATCTTAACCAAAAAATGAAATTAACTAATGAACATTTTCTTATGATAATTTTTCACAACTTTGACTTAGTTTATCTCAACAAAAGTGTATCAATGAATTTAATTCTTTATATGGCGATGAGACCCATGAAGGTGATCCGAAATTGATTGTAGTGCAAGAAAACATCGATGGTATGCGTGAACTGATGAAGCAAGTTAGTCATGGGACATAGCGTGAGATTGAGGCCTCCCTGTACATTAGTAATACCAGCATATATAACAGATTGCATAAGCCTTGAAGAAACTAGGTTTGTATTGGATACCGCATAATTTGATAACCGCTGAAAAGAAGGCTAATGTTAGTGCAAGGAAACATTTATAAGATCGTGACAGGTAACACATATTGGATCTATGCTTATGAGGTCGAAAGTATGGGTCTTCGATAATGAGCCAGGGTCAACAAAAGTTGCTCGCACACGAAGCACTTCGAAGTAAATGATCGCCTGTTTTCTCGGAAAAACCGGCCATATCGCAACCACGCTTTTAAAGAATCGTTGAACATTCAATTCTGAATGGTACTCAATTATTTGTTCACGAAAGTTGTCGGTGAATAAAGAAAAACCATCTGGAGAAAGGTAACAGTAAGTACAACAGAAATAAATACAACCACCCACAGCCTAATGAATTTCAAAAAAAAAAACAACATAAATAGGGGCCAAAAAGTGATAATCAAATGTAACATGAAACCGTTACTTGTTGTGAAATTGACAACGAAGTGGTCCTACAGGGCTTTGTAGTAACAGCAAAAGTACAACTAATCGACAAATGGTATGATGTTATTTAAAGACTTTATAAGAGATGCTTAATCATGACTTGTGTGTGTATTTACAAAAAACAAAAGAAAATTAATTGAATTAGCCATAATGATTTTACATAGAAATTTGAAACTCCTCCGTACATCCCTGATTTGGCTCCTTGTAATTTCGTTTTGTTCCCGTACATAAAAACAAACTGCGTGGTCAACAAGTTTCTACGCCAGAAAAGGGGATTGATGTGGTAAAAAACCATGTTTTGGGAATGAAATTTTCAGTTTCATTGATTCAAACGTCTGCGAAAGGGAATTGATCATGGTGGAGAATATTTTGAAAAGCAATGGAACCATTTTGAATGAAAAATTTTTGTTTTTGTTTGTTATTCCCGAAATATAAACGGCTATTCTCCAACAGTATCATTAAACAATTAATTTAAAGAAAAAAATTGGTCTAAAATTACTAGGTCACTTAAAACTCACCATTTGTCGCCATGCCTGTCAATCACAATTTGATAACATTCCTTATTCTCGGCTATTGAAATACAAACAAACTTTTTCTATTAATAATATGTCAGTGGAAATTGCACGTCTTAACTCTTCAAGTATCGAAATTCGTTTCGAAACTTTAAATGCCTATAGAATCCCGAGTTTGGAAGCCTTTGAGACTTCCCAGTGCATTCCAATAGCGAAAAAGTACGATTCTGAGGACAGTTAAACTTTAAAAAAAAGATTCTTTAAGAATTCTAATGCTTATAAAATCGCGGAATTTCAAACTCAAGATTTCAGCATTATATCCCTCAATTCTACATCTTTTTTCCTTTGGAATGCTCCTTCCTTTTCAAGAGATATTAAATTTTGTCCAAAAATTCAAGTGTGGCAGAAAGAACTATACATTGGCAGAGGATAAATTGAACTTTGCTTTATAAACTTACGCATAGGGATTAGGGGAATTTGGTCGCATATTTAGAAGGATATTGTAATGAAGCACTGAGTTTGGATGTATCCTTATAGAAAAATTATTTCCATTAGTCATAATTATTTGTGATGTTTCTAAAGGAGTTCTGAACTTTTTTTCGAATATATTCTATAGGTATATATAAAAGTAGGAAAGGATTTAAAGTCCAATTGTGATTTAACAGTAAAAGTGTAAACAAGTAATTATTAAAGAGTTGAAAGTAATTAATGTGAAAATTATTGTTTTTGTTCTAACCCAGCGAGTAAATATAGAGAGAAAAAATTGGAACAATTGGTGGCATAAATGGAAGGATATCTTGGACTTACATTCGAGGCGATTTAAGCTCATTGGGACCCGCCATTACTTGAAGACTGGTTACTAAAGAGATCCTGGGAAAGTGCTGATGGTAAGGAAATCGAAACAGTTGATCAGAAACAAAGTTCCAGTGGCTTTAGAAGAAATACACAATGGGAAGTCCTGTGCTCATTTAGGAGTAAACAAAACTCTGGATAAATATCGAGACATATTTTACTGGATTAAGCCGTAAGATCATGATGTAGGCAGTGCTCTAACTGTGGAACTAACCAAAATCCAAGCACAAGATCTAAAGAAAAAATGAGAAAGTATAGTGTTGCAATACCTTTTGAACGGATAGCTATTGATATAACTGGACCATTTCCAGAAACAGATAAAGGCAACAAATACATCTTGGTTATTATTGACTATTTTAGTAAACGACCTGAGGCATTTTCCATCTTTAACCAGGAGCCCTCACTAGTAGCTGAAGTGTTGGTCAACAATGTGTTCAGTCAATTTTGAATTCCTTTGAAACTGCATTCTGACCAAGGATGTAATTTTGAATCTAAGCTTTTTCAAAAGCTCTGTGAAGTACTTAGCATCCAGGACAACAGCTTTACATCCTCAGTCAGATGGCATGGTTGAACGATTTAATAGTACAATTCAAGAGCGGAGTTAAAGATTGTAGACAGATATCTAAAAGACTGAGGCAGATATTTCCAACCTACTTAATAGCCTACCGATCCGCAGTTCATAAAACTACCGGAGTTACAACCAACCAAGGTCTTATTTAGAAAGGAACTTAGGTTGCCTTGCGGCATAATGTTCGGTTTCTCAACAGATGAAGGTATGGAGATTGAATCCTGGGTGGATGCCTAACAAAAGAAGTTGCGAGAGATGGATGAACTAGTTAGGAAACAAATTGGTCTGGCCACAGACAGAATAAAGACAAGATATGGTACCCAGGCAAACTCGGCAGGGTTCCAGCAAGATGATAGAGTTTGTTTGTGAAATCTACGGAGGAAGAAAGAAAAATCACGCAAGTTGATGCTAACATGGGAATGGCCATATACTATTCTGAAGAAAACTAATAACGTTTTTATAGAATTCAGGCCAAAGTTAAAGTAGTACATCTACACAGATTGAATCCATATCACGGCAGTATAACGAAGTACTATAGAAATACGGCCGCGCAGTTCGCACGTGTCCTTAAAGAAATATTATATCGATTAATGATCGTAGTAAGTTATATTTCTAGTGGAATTCTAGAATTTTAATCGAGCGTATTCTATAGGTGTTAATAAATAAGTAGGATATGATTTAAAGTTCACTTGTGATTTAACAGTAAAAGTATTGACAAGTAGTATCAAAGAGTTGAGAATAATTAATGAAAAGTGTTGTTTTCATTCGAACCCAGTGAGTTAACAAAGGAAGAGAAAAAACAGTATTATATTAGGTATCTGCTGCACTTTGACCAAAACGTGTGTAACATTTTCCAAGTTAGACTGCTTCAAATATAATTGTGTTAAAGATCTTTTATCAAAGCATCACACAAAATGTATATAGACCAAATTTTAACATCTTAAGAGGTTTTTATATTTTTTACATTCTTCGGAAAATAAACAATAAAATGTTTATGGTTTCCCGACTTTCGTTCTTCAATTGTTTCATTCGTATTTAATTTCATTATATACAGGATTTATGACAAGACTAGGTAGTATATTAAAAGTTAAAATTAAATAGGACCCTTGCATTTGTTTACCTAAAAACTTTTGACGGGTTGTTCCTTAAATTACGCAGCTGGTATACATAACCTAATTCCAAAATAATATTTAATAACCTTAATGAACACGTGGATTTTAATAAAGGAAACTTAAATGACAAACTTCAAGCTTCTGTGTTAGTACTTAGACCTTAATTAAATTGTCACTAACTTCTACGAAATGTTTAATACTTTCTGTCCTACATTACTTTCTTAATTGACTTACCTTGGGTTATTTAGATAGAGTTTATAATTTATATTGACATTTTGGGCTCAGTTTGATCGTCAGGTAAAGTTTCAATTTTGGAAATTTAATTAATTTGTTACTAAAGCAGGGTGATATGGCAATGTTTTTGAACAGACTACAAAGAAGGTCTTTATTCAATATAAGATATTTTTCAACCCATGTGATTTTATTATTTTGCCACATAAAGCTAAGACTATTACATAAATTTTGCTCAAACTTCATTATTTTCAAAAATAGTAAAAATTAATTTCACATTGATATCATATAGTCCAGTCATTGAAGATTTTTCGCTCTAAATTCCTTCCAAAGGACCGATTAACATGAAATTTTTATAGTAATCAGGAAATAGCTCAAAATACAGAAGTTCTATAGAACCGATGTGCGCTGTTGTCCCGGGGGTGAATGTCACCTCTTCTCGGGGCTGAAAAGGACATTCGAAATAACTGCAGAAATCGGTAAAGAAATAACTTCTAAGCAAAAAGTTTTCTATAAAATTATTTTAATAAATCAATACTTTTTGAGTTACTCATAATTGGCAATATTAATTTTCATTCAAAAAATGTTTTTGAACGGTTTTTTACTAGTAATTCGAAAACCTTACATTTTTTCAAAAAATTGTAATAAACAAAAATGATGCTTGTAGAAAAGTAAGAAGATTGTTTTTCTTTTCATTTATGTAGATGTAATATATACCGAGTTATGTCTGGTTGAAGATGACTTCTTGTCCGCAAGTCAATATATTCAACGTTATATAACAGAAAACCGTTGAATTTATCTGGGAAAACGTATAAAACATTTTTTAAAGTGCATAAAAAACCTTTAAAATGAGCTTTATTTTAAGTCTTTAGAATAAAGACTAACGGAGTTATAATAAAAAAAAATAGTTTCCTCACTTTTTCGGAAAAAAAATCAATACCAAAAGAAATGGCTTTAATACAAAGTTTGAAGGTGGAAGTAATACTTTTACAGTTTACTTTATTCAAGTGTTAGTAACACGATATACAAGTTTAGGCGGTTTAGAATATTTATTTTTGAAAATATTTTGATTTAATCTTAAAAAAATATTGAAATTTCTAACATTTTTTTTAAATAATCCAAAAACTGAAGATAAGTAATAATGCGGGGATACAGAAATTGAGTTTTTTTCACTGAGTATAACAACACTTATCTCTTTTTTATCTATTTGTTGGCTTAAAAACACGCAGCACCCTCATGGGGAGATCGTTGGTGTGTCACCTATTTAAACTGTTTTTTGAGTAGCATGCTTCATGTATCGAATTTTGATTTGTTTCT